>CM052801.1:98884732-98936614 GCA_028533885.1 Nasua narica
TAGACAGACGTCCCAGGGTGACCGACGTTCTCGGGAGCGGGACCGCCGCTGCCGTCCCCGGGCGCTGCCTCAGGACCAGGACAGTGCCCGTCGCGTGTTCAGACTGGCCTGGCCCTCGAGGGTTCTCTCGTGAGGCTCCTAGGCTGTCGCGGCGAGGCGTCAGCAGGGTTGTCCCCGGCCACCGGCTGAGTCTCCAGGGTGTCTGTGTTTCCCTCCACGCTCTGCGGGTCCAGGCCGTACCTGTGGACGCGTTAGAGAGGACCGCCCGCCCCCCTGCGTCTTGGATGTCCGTGGCCGCTGTGGGGTGTTTCCGTGCAGGTTGAGAGCACCCCCGTGGCCGGGAGCACGTCTCCATCAGGTGCACACAGTACCACGGGAAAGGAGGAACCAGTTTATTGAACAGCTGAAGGGAGCAAACATAGTGGATTGCGCTACATTTGGTACACACCAAGCAGGAAAAGCTTCGCCATCCTGAAGTTTCTGTCTACCCCAGAGTGCAGGCTCATGGGAGCCTGTGCCAGGTGGTCTCCTGTGTGTGTGTGTGCGCGCGCGCGCGCAAGCACGCGCACTGGACCCCCGCTGAGCCCAGTTAGCCAGGGTAGCAGCTGCTCGTGTTAAACCCTTCCCTCTTGTCCTGGGTGAGAGTGCCGGCGCTCTGTTCCCTCCCAGGACGAAGGGCTGCTTGTTCTCGTGCCGAAGGCTCTTAGCCTGTACGTCTGCTTGCTTGTGCCTTGACCCCCAGCTCCCCCAGCCGCTCTCGGGGCCACTGCACTCCTGGTGAAGGGCCCGGGGCCACCCGGAAGGGCCTCAGTCGGGGGCGGACACAAGGCCTCAGACCTTAACAAATCCCCCCTTCCAGTGGCTGTTCCCCGTCTCAGCCACTCTGTCCCGTATTTCCAGTTTCAGGTCCCACTTGATCCTCGTCCGACAGCCAATATTCCCAGAAAGTAGGCAAAGCCCAAACCGTTTCTTGGCTGTTCTGGCGGTAGCAGCTATCGTGTGGAGGATTTCAAGGGGTAATGGTGATGTCCCCCGAAGGTGTGACGCCCCCCAGGCGGGACAGGTGTGCCAGCAGCTTCCGCTTCCGTGACAGAACACGTCATGTCTCCAACACAAGCTCGTAAAAAAATACTTTAACAGAATATACTGTACAGAACTAGGATTTGACACGGTATATTACAATGCTAAAATATTTGTATAAATACTATACAGGCACGGAGTTGCTCCATTAGAAAGGGCTCAGCAACGGGGCCATTAAAAACCGCTGTCCGCGCTGCCCGGGGACAAAGATCCCCCAGCAGGAGCCCCACGGCGTGGGCAGCGGGGCATGTGGAGCCCCGGAGCCACGGTGACAGTGCCCGCTGACTACGCCCCAACGGCACACTGGAAGCTGCGGGGTGAGGCCAACTTGGGTGAAAAACACATTTTCAAAGAACACTTTTGATGGGGATTTTAGCACTTTGAAAACCAGTTCCTTCTCTGGCCTCATCAGCCATCCCTCACAGAGCCGGGCCAGCTCCCGAGGCACCTGCCCCGAGGGGATCGCTTTCTCCTCTCACGCGGTCCCTCCATCACCCACAGCCGCTGACACCGCCCCCTGCACTGCGCGCGCCCGTCCCCTGCCCTGTGTGCGTCCCGTCATGGTGAGTCCCTAGTAGGCATTGAGTGCAAACAAGGCATGAGATGGAAGTCCCTGGAGCCCCAGCTCCAGTTCCAGTTCTGGGTGCGGTAACAGAGAGGCAGACGAGGGTAAAGACAGCGTGCGTCCCAGTCCACTTGCACTCTGTTCGAGGGAGTGTGTCTAATCTGGCATTTCAATATTTAATTTGGGAGGCGGGAGGACATACTTCCCAGGGCTCTGGGTGATAACCACCCTGGCCTTCTTCCGAAACATTGGAGCGATTTTAGGAGGTTCTGGAACTGGGGTTTCTTCCGTTTCCTCATTATCTTCATGATGGAGGTCATAGGAAATGTTTCCGTATTCTCTCAAAAACGGGAAGATTTCAAGCAGAAACTGACAGAAATCCTTCCGAATACCAAACCACCCTGAAAAAGAAAGATGCGCTTTTTCAAACACTGGCCTCCACTGAATCTCCTGTCACTTTACTTTCCTGAACGTGAAGTTTTACTTGTACAGCGTAATGCTTTCTCCTGCTGCCTGAGAAATGAAGATGGCGCAAGGCCTGATGCCCTCCGAGGGCAAGAAGAAAGGCCTGTGGCTCCCCGGCTCTCCAAGTGGGCTTCCCAGATGGCCAATGACCACAGTGGGCGGGTGAGGGAGGCGCCCTCGGGCCCAGGCCTCCCGGGCCCTCTGATGGGGGCTCCGGTGACAGGATGGCTCCAGCACGTCTCGCCCGGATCCCTGTGGCAGCAAGATCGCGCCAGCCTTCTCCTCCCTTCCCCATCTGGGATGTGCTCACACAGGACAAAGAATGGCAAGAATGGCAACCAAAAAAGGGACTTCTGTCAGCACGGGGCAAGCACACTGGTCCAGGCTGGCAGGCAGCCTGAGCTCATGGCCCCCCCCAAAGCTCCTTCTCTGAGGCCTGCTCCTGCTCTGTATCACGGGGCACGACCCCCACCGTCCAGCCCCTGGGCTTCCAGAACGGCATGCTGTGGGGCTACCTGTGAAGGAGCTTACAGTCTAGTAAGGAAGGACGCGTTGTCAGAGATCACTTCAAAACCGAGTGTGCCATCACGCAGGTGGAGAGAAGACAGGGCAAGCAGGGCCCCACTGACAAGCCACAGTGACGTCAGCAATGTCACTGGGGAGAGCCAGCAGGACACAGAACCTAAGAGCACTCCCAGGGTTTGGTGGGTGACGTGGATTTTTAGCTAATCCTTGCGAGCCCCTGGGAGGCAGGTGTTCCGGCCCTCACGCTACGGCGCGGGGGACAGGACTGAGAGGCTGCCTGCCACAGGCAGCCCCACCTCAGATGGCAGAATGCACCACCAGGGAGGTCATGGTGGGACAGGGAGAGCAAGGTTGACAGCGCAACCCTCCCTTGGAAGGTTCCAGGCCTTCTTCGGGCAACCTCCGTAACCGGGACCCCCAGGCTCATCCTTTCATAGGGTGGGGCCACAGGTGTGCGCACGTGTGTGCGTGCGCGCACACAGACACACACACACACACACACACACACACACACACACACACACACGTCAAGGGCTTCTGAAGGGCTGAGTACATACAGTGGTTTCCTCCCTTCTGTCCAAATGTGGTTCCCATCAGAGTGATCAAGGAAAGCCAAAGGGGGACAAATATCGGGATACAAGAGAATGCGTTGTGGCCGTCCAGTTTGTGAACCAACAGGATCTAAGGAAAGAGAAACGGATGAGGTTCTGTCGATAAAGCATCAGACAACGTGTGAGGCTAGTCCTCCCTTCCCTCGTCGGGTCTCGTAGGGGAAAGGTGGCTCCACAGGAAAGTGGAGAAACCCTCTGTTGTGGGGGGAAGCACGAGACAAACTTATCCCACTTCAAGACGAAGCAAAATCTGTCCCTGTGGGAAGTCTCCAACACCAGGACTGTCGTAGGAAGCTCCAGCTGCGCGGGCTTCGTTCTAAATCGTATGCAGTGCCCGGTCTCTAAGTCTGCAGGGAACTCAGTACGAAAACCCAGCAACTCCCTCCTCCCAGATGCGAACACGTCAGCACACACCCGAGCCTTGTGGCGACACTTCTCCCCCCACCCCACCCCCCCACCCCCCGCCAACAGGAAGGACGCTCTAATTCTCCCGTCACACTCTCCGCCCTTCCATCCTCCTGTGCTGTGCTCCCCAGGCCCACGGAAGGCCGTCATGGAGAAGGGCGGGATTCAGGCCCCGGAGAGCTCTGCTGTCGAAAGCTTACCTCAAAAGTAAGGAGAGGCACGACGATGGTCATCCAGCTCAGTGCCATGGTTATGTGCGTTCTTCGCTGCTCTGCGATCACATCCATGGAGCGCAGGAAAAGGACGGACCACACAATGTAATAGAGGACCACCAGGCACAGAAAGGACATGAGAATCCACAGAGGGACACACACGACCTAAGGAAGGGAGGGGAGAACCAAGTCTGAATGGTCTGTGCCTGGCACCTGAAGGCACAGCCACCCTCTCGGCGGGTGCCTGCAGCTACGACAGCGTCCGTGTGAACGAGGACCGCCGCCCCGCAGCCTGGGGCCACTGCCTGCTCCGGGACACGCTCTGCCGTGGGCCACTCTTGGAGTGGAGGGCCCGGCAGCTGCCCTCCTAGGACAGGACCTCCCTCAGCCTGCACCCCACCCCCTTACCCCGACACCCCCTCGGCGGCTGTCTGCCCACCCCGCCCGACGCTGCCCTCCGCTCACACACGCACGGACGCCAGCTCGCCCGGGGGGCTTCCACGCCTGCTGCTCTCCCCTAGCAACTCCTTGGGGCCTCCCCAGGCTCCCCCGTGTGGTCTTTCCCCCTCCTGCGCTGCCCCGTGGGTCCGTCCGGCATCCCTGTCTCGTTATCAAACAGTAAACTGACTCTTCTCTTGGTGTACAGGTCCAAGACCTTACACACACACACACACGTACAGAGCTGTGTGTCCCCTGGCAGGACGCAGGACAGCTGCTTCGCCCACAGGACTGCCTGGTGTCATCCCACCCCAGCGCCTGGCACCCACTGCTGCCTCTCACTACACTTGAGTCGCTCCCAGAGCGTCCTGCTCTCGGGCCACAGGGCCTGGGAGGCTCCTCCCCCTCCTGCACGTGACCAGAGGCTATTTCTCTTTGTGGCCCCATGGTGTTCCAGAGGATGGGGGCACCACCGCCTGTGCGTCCGGCACCCGTGGCAGGAAATCTGGGTGCTTGCCCGCCTTTGGCTGTCCCAAATAAAGCTGCTACCAACACTCAGGCACGGGTTTTCGGGTGGCTGGACAGCGTCAGTCCTCTGCGGGATATATCCCGGATGGGCACCGCTAAATCCTACGTTCACTCCGTGTTTAACTTCACATGAAATGGTCGAACTGTTTCTCTGAGTGCCTCCCGGACTCGGCATCCCCACCAGCGACGTGTGAGCGTCCCTGTCCCGCCCCTACCCTCCTCTGCGCCCCACATCCTGTTTTAGCTCCGCCCGTCAGATAAGCATCCCGCGGGACCTCATCCTGACCCTGATTTGCCTTTCCCTACTGGGTAACGATGTCCAGTCCATGTGCTTATTTGCATATGCATATCCTCTTTGTGAATTGTCTTTTCAAGTCTTCTGTCAATTTTAAAATTAGCTTGTTTGTTTTTTGAGTTTTGAGAATTTAGAGATTGTGGATACAAGTCCTCGTTTGGACATGTGCTTCGCAAATATTTTCTCTTACTCTGTGGCCTGCCTTTTCATTCATTTCATTTCAATTCTGAGCTTCTTTTATGGACCTTGTTGTTAGTGCCACTTTTGGGAACCTCCTCCCAGGTTCCCAAAGATTTCTCCTATGTTTTCTTCAGACAGTTCTTTGGTTTTCCATTTTGTTTTTAGACCTATAACTTCAGTTGGCGTGTGCTTTTTAATCCTCCCGAGTAGCCTGGAGCTCCTGATGGTAGGTTTTGCTGTGCAATCTGCAGAGGGTCTCCTCCCCTGCCCCTCCTCATTTGGCAGCACTCAGCACCCTCTCCCCTCGCCCTCCGATCCTAGCGGCCTCCCTCGGTCTCTCCTGATCACTGCGAGAAGCATGCTATCAAACTGTTCCATCTGCTGGGACCTGCCCAGGACTGGGGCTGGAAAAATCTCTCTGTTCACCTAAAGAAAACATTCATAATTCCTCATCTTTTTTTTTTTCTGATTACACCTTATACTAAAATGTTGGTCTTACTCAGATTTTTCTTCCACATCACAAGAGCAAATCCTGAATCCAATTACCTCTCTCCAGATACGGCACCCTAACAACGGAGGACAGGTACCCGAGCATTTTGTATTATGACTGTTTTATCAAAGACTTTGGGCAGAGGTGATGAGTTCTGCCTTTATTCATTATGGAGGTGACTATGTTCCCTTATTTTCTTCCCCATCATCAAATGAATATTTTCTCTTTTTGCTATACTTGGTACTTTTTTTAAAAGGTAAACCATGTTCATAACAGAAAATGTCTTATGTGCAAAAGTACACACCAAGCAGCAGGGGGAAAACACCGAAACTGCAGCTCAATCTCCCCTCTGAGAGGCCATGTGCCTCGTCTATGTCGGTTCTCACCTGCCTTGTAGGCATTTGTAGCGGGAAGTGCAAGTGCTGCTGGCTTCTCTGGCCATAGCCTGCCGAGTACGTATCTCCAGCTCCCCTGCCCCCACCATTCTACCCATCTATGCGGTCAACCACAGGCTCCGAGCAGGACCCAGACCTCACCCCACGCATGAGGGTACAGTGGCACAACTTTCTTGAAAAGCAAGTTGGGAGTACAGTCTGTCTTTCAAAATCTCAAAAAGTTCCCACCCTCTGCCCCAGTAATACTGTCTCTGGAGTCCTTCCTAAGAAAACAATGAAAAAAATCAGGCAAAGATTTTTAGGCACAAAAATATGTGTTATATCGTGATTTATAATCACACTGGTATCAAGTTCAATATTTGAAATTGACAGTTTCGTAAATGCTTTGGAAGAATACTACATCAATTAAACTTTAAAAATTAGGTTTATAGGGGCGCCTGGGTGGCTCAGTCATTAAACATCTGCCTTCAGCTCAGGTCATGATCCCAGGGTCCTAGGACCGAGTCCCACACTGGGCTCCCTGCTCTGCAGGGAGCCTGCTTCTCCCTCTCCCACTCCCCCTGCTTGTGTTCCCTCTCTCTGTGTCTCTCTCTGTTAGATGAATAAATAAAAATCTTTAAAAAAGAACAAGGCATCTTGAGCTACACTAAGAAATCATTTAAAAAAATTACGTTTATAAAGACCTTTTCTTGCCAGGGGAAGCTGGTCACGACGCGTCAGGACGAGAGAGGAGCACCCGTAAGCGTGCGCGCGGCGCGGGCTTGGCCGCCCTCACGAGCGGTAGCGTCCGGCACACGGAACCCCGCACTCCCTCCCGGTGGCTTATAGGGGGTTATCGTTCCGTTACCAAGCCTGTCTGTCTTTTCCAAGTTTTCTACAATGAACACAAATTACTTTTATAATTAAAAAAAAAGAAAAGTTTATTTAAGGATTTAAAAAGTTACATACAAGCCAGGGCCAGTGGATGATCTTGTCCAGTCTTAAGGCAATGAATATAAACTGCAGGATGTTGACAGAACACAGTATTTCTAACTAAAAATGAAGAGAAGAATCAGTTAAACAAAGTCAAAGTTGTATTCAATACTGCAATTATTTGGTTAACACACTAGAAGGCAATGCAAAATTACAATACGGTAAAAGTTCTACACAGTTATACTGGCCCCTCCTGATTTCCGCACCAGAGGAGCGGAGCGACGCAGCGGCAGCAAGAAGCCTGCCCGCCGGTCTCCTGCCTCGTCCCCTCTGCCCAGCGGCTGCCCGGCCCTTTATGCTCTCCCAAACAGTAACCTTGTTTCCAGGCTGGCCGGGTAGAGGCAACCCACGACAGACGCCGCCAGCGGCCTTCCCGCCCCTACCCACGGCCATCTCTAGTCCATACCTGCACCGCTTTCTCCTACCTAGGGCTCAGCTCTCCAACCCTTTCTGGCTCCGCGAGGGCCACGTCATGTCAAGACATCAATTATGGATTCTTTACTGCATCGTTAACCCCTCCTGTTCCACTGATCCCTCCCAGAAGCACAGAAACAAGTTCAACTCATTCCCATTAAACACAAAAGAACCCCAAGACCAAATAAGCCCATCCCTCGCCGGAGCCAGTACCCCCTCCCGGCCCTAGCACTCTGTTACCATCAGGCTCTGTGACAGCATGGGTGCGCCAGCCCCTGTGGCCTCCCCTGCCATTCCGAGCTCCCAGCACCACGATCCAGCCTCCAGCCCCGACCACTGGCAACTACTCTGTCAAGGTCGTCAGTAACCTCTACGGCATAGACCGCCTGTGTCAGATCCTACGGGGCGTCCGTGTGGCACCTCTTCCCAGGAGCCCAGCGCAGTCTCGCCCTCCTCCTGCTGCTGCTCTTGCGGCTCCTCTTCAGTCTCCTCCTCTCCTTGAACCCCGAGGCCCCCCAGAGCCTTGAACTTGGTCTTCTGTCCCCACTAGGGAGATACGGACACGAATACACAGGCCTTCACTCACTCGCCCCGCCGTCCACAGCCCCGGCTTGGGTGACCTCCTGCGGGCTACTCCAGCCACCCCCGTCTCTGACCTAGCCTT
This sequence comes from Nasua narica, assembly GCA_028533885.1. Taxonomy (NCBI): domain Eukaryota; kingdom Metazoa; phylum Chordata; class Mammalia; order Carnivora; family Procyonidae; genus Nasua; species Nasua narica. Next base: position 98,892,972 of record CM052801.1, read on the forward strand.
CCCGCTGTGGCCCAGACCCAGCTCTCCTAGAGGTGCCTCGGCCAGAGCCAATCCCAGACTGAGTCCATGAGCCCCTCACACCTCTACCCCGTCCCCAGCCCCCCGCCCTGCTGTCCGGCACCGCGACAGCTCAGGACCCAAGCCACACGGCCCGCGAGCACCCTGTACTCTTCGTCCCGCTCTTGCGTGCTCAGCCACCACGTCCTGTCCTCCTACCACCCCGACGACCGCTGCCTCATCAGGCTTTTCTCACCAGCCACCGCCCAACGGCTGCAACGGCCCCCCGACTAGCCTCCCAGCCTCCAGTCCAGAAGGCTCTCTGCTCCCAAACACCCCCCAGGCAGTCTTCCTTGTGGCGGCAGCACTCGCTGCTCTTCCCTGCTTGCCGCTGCCTCCGAACTGAAAATCACAGGAAGCTGTCTCATCTGGCCCAGAGCTTCCCCGAAGTGCTCCCGTCACAGGGCGCTTTTGTGAGGGAGCAATTCTTTCCTAGGCCTCTGGGCTGAAGGAAATCCTTAACAGTTCCACTGGGTTAAGTAATTAGATCGAAACTTAGTAAGTATTTATGCCCTAAGTAGCCATCTAAAAAAAAATAATTCCCATAAATCAAAAGAAAAATACGATTTTTATTTCATTCCTAATTCCTCTGAGGACGTGTTCGCCCGTTGGGTACTGCACCATTTAACACCCTGCCCCCCTCGTGAGCTCTTCTCCAGACAGAGTTTGCAGAGCACTGCCTTCTCACAGCAACTGCCCACAACCCAGCTGGTTCTCTGTTGTCATCGAAACTACTGGAGAGTGACCTAATAACAACGCTATAAGCTACTTGGAGGTATCCCCACAGCTGGCTGGTATCACTGCTCTTCCCTCAAAAATGCCCAGTATCCACAGTGCCCTGGGAGGTCACCACGGCGCCCTGGGGCAGCTCAGCCAGAGCATGCTCTGAGGACTGAGGACCTGGCCCCTACTCGGCCCAGCTCCTCTCTCTAGCCTTCCTTTCCCCCAACTCCCACCACTCTCTCCTTTCCCCTTCATGCTCTAGGCAATTTTTTTTTACTGCGGTAAAATACACACAGTGGAAAACTTAGTCTTAAGCATCTTTAGCTGGATAGGTCAGCGGCACTAAGTACATTCATACTGTTGTGCGACTGTCACCAACATCCATCTCTAGAAGTCTTTGCATCTTGCAAAACTGTGCTCCAGTCACACTGGGGTCCCTAGAGTTCACTCAGCCTGCCGGATTTTCTCCTGCCTCTATGCTTGTGTGTGTGTGTGTGTCCCTCTGCCAGGAAAGTACCATCCCCGCCCCACCAGCAGAGGGCGCCCTGGCAAAGGGAGCTCTTCCTTTCTGCCTGTGCAAGCCTATCCCCGGCAGCCCCCTAGCAAAGGTAGTACTCTTCCTCCTGGGACACTAGCACCAAGAGGGACCTCAACTCCTGACCTGGCGTTTCTTCCCCTGGGTAGGAACGCCCAGCGTGACGACATGAACGACTTATTTTTTGTAACTCCGCATCAGGAAAATATGGTTTCATGCCCAATGTAGTCCTAGCCCTTGCATGTAATTTAACATCCTAAGAAGTTAGGATGTTAAAAGTTGTTAAGATGTTAAAAGTTCCAAATTTTTACATGTATCTGAAACTTCCTCCTCAGTCCCCATCCAACTCCATTTAGATGGCTCTCTTGGTGCTCTTCGACCTGGGCGACGGCCCCCGCCCCAGGAAGAGGCTAGGAATAGTGCAGGGGTGCCCCTGGGTCTCTCACACGCCTGTGGGGAGGGCCTCTCCACCAGCATTCAGCCGGCAGAGGTCGGGCAGAAGCGTCCTGCGGTGCATGAGACAGTCCCGTTCAACAAAACGTCCCCTATCCAGGAGGCCGACAGCACGGAGCCCTCCCTCATCGAGAAACGCTGAGCCAAACAGGACTGTCTGGAACGTGTGGTCGCAGTGACTCTGTTTAATGTGAGCTTTTGCAAAGGACTTTTAAAGCCTGGTTTTGCTTCACGTGCACAGGTAACAGAGAAACCGTGCAAAGCAACAGGGGCATAAAGGAGAACAGCGAGGGTGACAAGGTGGAAACGGAGCCTTTGACCAGCACAGAGATACAGATTCAGGCGACGCTGGAAAAGGAGTCCGGAGCTGGCAAGGAAATCTGAGTTCAGCCGCGTGTGGGAGGCGACAGCATGGAAGCGGCGGTGGAGACAGGAAGCAAGCGAGGTGGTCGGCAGCACAGCGAGGGCAGAAAACATCCGAGCCTAGAATCCGACGACAACGGAGTCAAAGCAGGGGGCGCCAGTCTAGTCAAAGGCCCAGGCGTGTCGGGAGCCACAGCGTGACTGGTGGCCAGAGAAAAGGACTGAAATGGCCCACAGGATCTGGCCAGTGTCCGGCGGGTGGGGGCTGAGCAGGGGGCCCGAGGTCAGATGGGCTGTGCTCGAGGGAGCCTTTCTTGCACGGAGAGAAAGGCATGAGAGCCAGAGGACTGAGAAGCTTTTGCTGCTGTCGTTTTGCTTTCTCTTCCAGATGAGAGAGCCCAAGCTACCAGACAGAGCGTAGATGAACGCAGGAGCAAATGCGCCGAGGAACCGGAAGGGGCGAGGGTCTGCCTGTAGGGGCACGAGCACTGGGCCGAGGCTCGACAGGTACCAGGTTGCCCGGGGGCAAGGAGGGTCTCTGCGCTTCCCAACCTTGCTCTCATGACTGTCACCCAGGGAATCTTTCAGACACTCTTTCCTAATTGTACTCCCTCGTGAAGCATTCCTCCCGCTGGCAAGCAGCCAGAGGGGCCTTGTAGACAAGTGGCCGAGTTGTGGGGAGGGCAGGGGGGGAGCAGGCCCTCCGATGGCAGCAGAGCAGCCACGCTCCCCTGCGCCCTTGCCCTCTGCCCAGGGGAGACCAAGCGTCCTGGCGCTCAGGGTCCTGTTCCCGTGGGTACCCACAGAGCCTTGCTCCCTCACCCGCCCTCTTTCCGGGAGCCTTCGAGCCCCACGGCCGCTCTCCTTCCTCTGCTTGCTACTCGCCCAGCCGAGAGCAAAGCCTCCCTAGCATCCAGGTGTCCCCTCGCCCCATCTGTAGAGGGCTTTGGGCCCTCAACTTCTGTGCGGTTCGGCGGGCAGGCCCTTCCCCCGTCACAAAACAGAGGCAGCCGCTGCATCTGCTTCGCGGGGTGGTTGTGCACAACTGCGGAGACCCTACTGCGCGGGAGGGGACCAGCCCAGTGCCTGGGACATAGTGAGTGCTTAGTGACTGTGACCTGTGCTCGTTGTCCATGCTAGTATTCGCGCTGCTCGCGCTGCTTCTGAATTCAGCCATGTCCGCCCTGTGTCGGGGCACAAAGGGCTTGAAGCCAACGAGAGAGCGGATGAAGTGCCGGATCCCAGGCTCTGCGGGGGCCCACTGGCCGGGCCCACATGGGACCGCTTATTGGATCAGGCACAGTCGAGGTACTGGTGCAAAAGGACCAGTAAAGATGACCCTCGGTACCCTGGGTGGTTTCATAGAATGAGTTAGAGGCCTGAGGTTTCCTAGAGAGGACGGAATTCCTCTCGGGCCGCGTCTCCAGCCTGCCCGTCCACCTATGAATTTAGACTTGTCAGCCCCGCAAGTGCATGAGCCAAGCTCCGTCGAAGTAATCAGTCGTGCTCTCTCTCCCACTCCCTTTCTTCCTTCTCCCTTTCCCCACCTCTCCCATCGGCTCTCTGTTTCCCCCCGAGAAGCCTGACCAACACAGGTGGCTAGGGGAAGCCACGTTCTAAGAAAGAGAACCTTCAGCTTTTGTTTTCTTATACACCATAATCTAGAATTAATGACTAATCTCTTCCTGACAAATGGCAAGAAATCTACATTATAATAACAGACGGAAAGGTTTTACTTTTTAAAACATTCTTAAATACACGAACTCTCACCTCCAGTGACCGGTCGTGTCGAAAGCCCCAGACGCAAGCTGCAACGGACACCGGGGAGACGAAGAACAGCGGCATGAAGACCAGAAGCCAGAAATGGCTTCCTCGTTCGATCCTGTCACAGACCAGAACTTCAAACATCAGCAGGAGCAAGTGGATGCCCACCGCAATCAGCATGGCTTTAAACTCCACACACGTTTCTCCTTCTGCTCTAAAAAGGGACATTAGAGGAAGAAGAATACACAGTTCAGAATCTCCAAAACAGGCAGGTAGTCCACGGCAAATACCAACTTGTGTTGATACTATGAGCGATACTTAGAAGTTTGACAAAAAGCAAAGGAAGTAGGTAGCAAGTGAGCTTAAACTTAATCTTTAATAGGCAATCCTTCAACTGCCGAAGAATTACTACATGATGGTAAATGAACATTGCAACCAAACCGAAGTTTTAACTGGATAACGACATTCTCAGAAGTAACAGCCAGAGTTATTACTTCCCTGTAAACATAAATGCTTTTGTTCATAACTTTACCAACTACTTCCAAGATGATTCAAGCTGATTGCTTCTACTACTAAAAACACACAAATATCCCTTAAATCTCATGGTCCTCATCTCTAAATGAATTAAAAACCATGTAAATCACATTTCATGCAATACTGTAAAAATAACTAGCTTTTTGATAAGCTGTGAATTGTATTTCAAGAAAATATAGTAACTATTGTTAGGTGCTATTTAAAAACGCCGATAAAATTATGAACGTCTTTTTATTTTCCTTTCTATTCCACGAGGATGAATTAACACCTGCAGGTGAAAGAGAAGGAAGAGTAGTTAAAACTGTTTTTAAACAAAATCAGTTTAATTAGCTGTTTAAGCATCATGCAGGAACTTATCAGATTGACAACTGAAAAATAATTGGGCCATTAATCAGGAAAATGCTTAAAAATGTATTTGGAAGGCCTACAGTGTTTCATTCAAAATACAGATAAACATTTTATGACAAATACTCTTGGTGATAAACACACCAGAGGTTAGGACACAGAGAAAATGAAGCCAGTGGTCACCCGTACAGGACCCAGCAACACTCTGTGGGAGAATATGAACGCCGAATGACCACACCTGCATGCTTGCTACACTCAACTACACACACACAGTTCCTTTCCTCGCCCTAAAAAATCTTAAATTAAACCAACACCACAAAGCTCAAATAGCTTCTCAGTATCAATCAGTGGAACCTAAAACATTCAGTTATTTAACTTTTCATTGAGTCATAAATATTAGATATCTGAAAATATTTCATAAAAAAGAAAAGATTTGCCAGCTGCACAGATAATCTTAAAAAAGAAAAAGTTAAGTCCAAGGACTTTAAAACAGCTACACACAAACGTCCCCCATCTGCCAAGGCTCTCTGTATGACTATTTGAAAGTTCTTAGATACGCATGTGGCAGTGTACGCGGTAGGGGCTAAACGCGACGGAAACCCCTGCACTTCTCCCACGTGAGCGGCCGCGTGCGTCCCGCCTGCCTGCCAGGCACTCCTTCCCTCCCCGTCTTCCTGCTGAAGACTGAGAAGAGCCCCTCAAGTTCCCCTTTTCCCTTTCTGAAGTGTCAGTCTCTGTGAGGGGGCAGAGACTCTTCGGGTCCCGGGAGTACTGGGCTGCACAGCGGAGCTGAGCCAACTCCAGGAACCCGAAGGGGCTGAGGCAGCCAAGAAAAAAGGCCGGGGGCGGGGGGTGCGGGTAAAGCTTACCCCTCTGCCTGGCCCGCAAAGGCTCTGCTCTCCTTCACAGCATCTGGGCCTCCTCTTTCCCTGGCTCACTGACTCACTGTTTCCTGGCCAAGCTCCCCCCCAACACATGTACCACTAACAGTCCTAAAACCCCAGGACTAGGAGATTGGGACAAGGGAACCCCAATTCCAGGACAGAACAGGAGACAGATAGACCCCTGATGACCAAAGCCAGACTTCTATTTTATAGAATTGCTCCTGCAAACATGACAGTTTTATGCCTCCTAGCCTAGCATAGTGCAACAGTTCGATATTTTGGATGCATTTTAGATTACACTGGCTTTTGTGGGCTGGCTAGGATCTTAAGCACGCCAGATGACACTGCTTTTATTTAAAAATGCGTATCAAACCCCTAATTTTTAAAAAACTTAGAACAGAACTCAGTTTGCTTATATTATAGTTCTTATAAAATCCCAGATAGGCAGAAAAAAATAGTCCTTACTTAATCAAAAGTGAAAAACAAGACACTGTTCCCTTGGGATAGAGACCAGCGAATTATATAAAGCAGTATTACCGATACTGGGGATTTCGTGCCCAGACTCCAGTTCCAACTGAGGCTCCAACAATGACCATCAACTTCCACAGCCATATTGGAGTGAAGACAGCCCAGTAGCTCCACTGAATGATGCCATCCAGACGCAGGGCCAGCAGCACAGAGAACAGCAGGAGACAGGCATAGATGAGGAATTTACTAGGAGAAAAGTAAAATGATTAAAGACTCACTTTTACAAATATGTGATACTGAAAGGGAGAGTCATAACAGCAGTATTTTTGAGCATGTGTGAAGAGTCACTAATTCAACAATCATGTATTGAAAAGTTCTATGTCGTAGACATACTGTGTTAAGGGATTAGGGAAACATAGAGGAGACTAAAATAAGTTGCCTGCTTTCCAGGGCTTCCTGGTAGGAGGGAGGCCACACAGAAACAGAATTATAACGCAGCACGGCGCGTGCCGGAATGGAGCGAGGACAGAGTGTGATGGGCACCCAGAAGGAGAAATCTGGATTCTGTCTGGGGGCACGAAGCAGCAGGTAAGTGACGCCCCTGGAGCTGGTTCCAGAAGGCATGTGGAAAGCTGCAAGAAAGACTGTGAGATGAGGAAGAATTCCAAGCAAAGGAACCAGATGTACCAAATCATGGAGACTGAAAAAGGCTGACACGTTTAGGATATGGTCAAGTCTTGTCACTGGTTAATTACTGGATTCTATTTTTATTTTTTATTTTATTTTGAAGAGTTTATTTATTGAGAGAGAGAGAGAAAGTGAGAGAGAGCATGAGAGGGGAGAAGGTCAGAGGGAGAAGCGGAGTCCTTGCAGAGCTGGGAGCCCAATACGGGACTCGATCCCAGGACTCCGGAATCATGACCTGAGCCACCCAGGTACCCTGGATTCTCTTTTTAAAAAGGTATGGCATTCTTAATCTGCCGCGTTCAGATACAGCCACATCTCGGTACCCACAGTATACTCTCTGTGACTGAGCAGATTATACACACATGCTCACTCACATTTCACATAAAGGGGACTTCCTAAAGAGGCTGTCCCTAACGTATTAATTAGAAATTACACTGTTGAGGACTTCTAGTTCCTCAAAGTAAGCGGAATGGGGCTTTTCTTCCCACCTTAAACAATAAACTGGACAAAATATACGAAACAAGAGTTTTCAGATACTGGACAATGAAGGCTGTGTCCAGCAAAGGACTGTGATGACAGGAAGGGACAAAGGAAGGAAATGAAGGAGACAGGCTTTGTTGGTTGATAGAGTTAGTGCTCCAGCTTACGGCCTGGAGGCAGTTCCCAGGGTGCACCAAGAAGGTAGTTAACACCCAACCCTGTTGACGATTACATGAAATGGAAATGGCTTACCAGTTAAAAGACAAAGATCGTCAGAATGGATTCAAAAAGCAGAGCGACTCCATGCTATCTCTAAGAAACCCACTTCATCTATCTATAAAATCACAGATTAAAAGGAGAGAAAAAGTTATACCAAGCAAGCACTAACCAAAAGAAAGCTGGAGTGACATATTAACATATCTATTCCGTCTTCTATTGTTGCTCTAACAAATGACCACAAACTTAGGTTAAAACAATCCGAATGTATTACCTCGCAGTTGTATATGCCAGAAGTCCAGACAAGCTTGGTTGGTTCGGCTGCTCAGATGCTTATGAGGCTGAAATCAAGATGTCAGTTGGCTGGGCTCTTATCAAGGGATTCTGGGAAGAATCTGCTTCCAAGTTCATTCAGGTTGCTGGCAATTTGGTTTCTTGTGGCTACAGGACTGAGGTCCCAGTTTCTTCACGGGCTGTCAGCTTGCAGCTGCCCTTGGACCCCAGAGGTCCTCTCTGAACCCTGCTCATTAGCCTCTTACATCTCAGAGCCAGCAACAGCATACTGAATCTTTCTCACACTTAGAATTCTTCGGACTTCTCCTTCTGCCACATTGCTCCTGCTTCCAGCGAAAGTTCTCTGCTTACGAGTTCATGTAATTAGACTGGGTCCACCCAGATAACTCAGGATACTACTCCTATCAAGTCCATAACTATGGTAGGCAGGATTCTAAAGACGTTACCCCAAATTCCTGTCCCTTGGTTATTCAATCAAACACTAATCTAGGTAGTGATTGGGAGGACTTTGTAGATGGAATTAAGGCTACCACTCAAGTGACCTTAAAATAGGAAGATTAGGGTGTCTGGGTGGTTCAGTTGGTTAAGCATCTGCCTTCACCTCTGGTCAAGATCCCAGGGTCCTGGGATCAAGTCCCATGTCGGGCTCCCTGCTTGGTGGGGAGTCTGCTTCTCCTTCTCCCTCTGTCTGCCACTTTCCCTGCTTGTGCTCTCTTTTTCCCTCTCTCTCTCTCTCTCAAAAATAAATAAATACTTTAAAAAAATAGGGAGATTATCCCAGATTATCCAGGCGAGCCCAATGTAATCATACGAATCCTTAAAAGCAGAAAAAAGAGGCCTACAAGTAAGTCAGAGAGACGTAGCAGAAGAGGAGAGATGAGGAAGAAGGGGAAGTCAGAAAAATTCTGAACATGAGAAAGATTCAGCCTGCTTTTGCTGGCTTTGAAGATGGAGGAAGAGAGCCATGAACCAAGGAATGTAGGCAGATTCTAGAAATTGGGAATGATTCCTGCTGACAGCCAGCAAGAAAAATGGGGTTCTTAGCCTTACAACTGTAAGGAACTAAATTCTGACAACCCAAAAGAGTCTGGAGCAGACTAATCCCCAGAGCCCCAGAAAAGAATGCAGCCTGGCCCACACCTTGATTTTGGCCTTGTGAGACTCTAAGCAGGAAATCCAACTTAGCCTTGATATACCTGTACTTCTGACCCACAGAAATGTGAGATAAGTTCTGGGTAGTTCTAAGACACTAAATCTGTGGTAATTTGTCATGGAAACAATAGAAACTAGTACTATAACCTTAGATACTTCTGCAAAGTTCCCCCTACCATGTAACATAACAGTCAGAGGTTCTAGGGCTTAGGGCCTGGATATCTTTGGGCAGCCACTCTGCCTGCCATAATATAAGACCAGGTACTTTTTGAACAAGAAATATTACCAGGGACAAATAGGGGTGGTTCTTAATGATCAAAGGTCAATTTGTCAAAAAGAGTCTAACAACTTTACATATTTGGGTACCTAATAATAACAAAGCTTTACCATACATGTAGAAAATATTAAGGAGTAATGGAAAAATCCATAATTATTACTGAAAATTAACACCTCTCTCAATAACTGATGGAACACATAGAAATTACTAAGGACACACAGAATGTAATAACTCTATCAACCAACATAGCCTGACTGATATTGATAAAGCGTTCCTCCAACAACAGCAAAATACAAATTCCTTTCAAATGCACATGAAATATTCATCAAGACAGACCGAAATCTGGGTCATAAAACAAGACTCAACAAATTTAAAAGAATCAAAGTCATACAAAGTAAATCTCTCTACACAATGAAATTAAACTAAATATCAACAACGGAAAGATATCCGGAAAATTCTCAAAATGCTTGCAAATTAAGCAATACTGTTCCAAATAATCCATAGGTAAAAGAAAAAAAAAAAACACAAGGAGAATTTGAAAAATTCCAGACTAAATGAAAGTAGAAATATAGCTTACTAAAATTCATTAGCTCTAGCTAAAGCAGTACTTAAGGGAACATTATAGCATCAAATGCTTTCGTTAGAAAAGATCTAAAGTCAATGATTTAAGATGTACCTTAAGAAGCCTGGAAGGGGGAGCCTGGGTGGCTCAGTTGGTTGGGTGTCTGCCTTTGGCTCAGGTCATGATCCCAGGGTCCTAGGACTGAGACCCATGTTGGGAATCCCTGCTTAGCGGGGAGTCTGCTTCTCCCTCTCCCTCTGCCCCTTTTCCTGCTTGTGCTCTCTCTTTGGTTCCCTCTCTCTCAAATAAGTAAATAAAATCTTTAAAAAAAAGAAAGAAACTAGGAAAAGAAGGAAATTTTAAGAAGTAAGCAGAAGAAAGGAAATGATAAATATAAGTGCAGAAAAAAAAATCAATGAAACTAAAACCTGGTTCTTTGAAAAGATCAAGAAAAATAGTAAACCTATAGCCAGAGTGATCAGAAAAAAATAGTAGACAAAAATCACCAATATCAGAAATGAAAGCAGGGACATTACTACAAATCTTATAAACATTGCAGGGTTTAGAAGGGGATATTAGGAACTGTATGCAAGTATTCTTGAAAGAAAGACATTATCAAAGTTCACACAAAAATACTTTCACATCCTTATATCTATTAAGTACATTAAAATTGTAGTTAAAATCCTTCCAAAGAAATGTCAGGCTCTGAAAAAAATCTATCAAATACATAAAGGCAAAATAGTACCAACTTTGCACAAATTCTTATAGAAAAAGATGAGACAGGGAAACTTCCCAATTTATTTTACGAGGCCAGCATTACCCTGATACCAAAACCTGACCAAGAAAGAAAACTATAAGCCAATACCTTTCATGAACACAGATGCAAACACCCTTTAAAAGATATGAAATTGGGGCGCCTGGGGGGCTCAGTGGGTTAAGCCTCTGCCTTCAGCTCCGGTCGTGATCTCAGGGTCCTGGGATCGAGCCCCGCATCAGGCTCTCTGCTCAGCGGGGAGCCTGCTTCCCCCTCTCTCTCTGCCTGCCTCTCTGCCTACTTGTGACCTCTTTCTCTCTGTCAAATAAATAAACGAAATCTTTAAAAAAAAAAAAAGATATGAAATTGAGGGGCACCTCGGTGGCTCCAGTGGGTCAAAGCCTCTGCCTTCGGCTCAGGTCATGATCTCAGGGTCCTGGGATCGAGCCCCACATCGGGCTCTCTGCTCAGCGGGGAGCCTGCTTCCCCCCCCTCTCTCTGCCTGCTTCTCTGCCTACTTGTGATCTCTCTCTCTGTCAAATAAATAAAAAATTTAAAAAATCTTAAAAAATATCAAATTGAATCCAGCAATATATAAAAAGGATATTATAGTATGACCAAGTGTAGTTTAATCAGGACTGCAAGCTTGGCTTAACATTTAAAACCAAAAATGTAATTCACTGTATTATAACAGAATGAAAAAAAAAACAGGATTATCTCAACAGTTTCAGAAAAAGCATTTAACATAACTCACTACCCATTCAAGATAAAAGCTATAAACAAATTAGGAATAGAAGGGTATCTATGAAAATAATGGTGCAAGACTAAATACTTTCCCTATAGAGACAAGGCAAGTACCTCCACTTCAATAACATCTATTCAACATTGTACTGGAGGTCCTAGCCCTGACAATAACACACAAAAAAAGAAATGAAAGCAATAAAGAATTGAAAGGAAGGAGTAAATCTGATATTTGCAGACAACATGACTATCTATGTAGAAAACCCCAGCTAAGGGGCGCCTGGGTGGCTCAGATGGTTAAGCGTCTGCCTTCAGCTCAGGTCGTGATCCCAGGGTCCTGGGATCGAGCCCCACTTCCAGCTCCCTGCTCAGCAGAGTCTGCTTTCCCCTCTGTCTCTCTCCCCTGCTCATGCTCCCTCTCTCTCAAATGAATAAATAAAATCTTAAAAAAAAAGAAAACCCTAGCTAATCTACCCCCCCCAAAACACTTCCAAACCAAATGAGTGAGTTAGCAAATTTGCAGGATACAAGGTAAATGTACTAACAAATAACTGTATTTCTTTATGCTATCAATGAAAAATTGGACAGATTTTTTTTTAAAAAAAACTATCATTTACTGAAATTTTCCTATAAATCTAAAATTATTCCAAAACTAAAAGTTCAAAACTGCCATTTATAAACATCAAAACATGAAATACTGAAATAAATGTAACAAAATATGTGCAACACTTGTACACTGAAATCTACCACACACTAAGGAGAAAAATTAAAGATCTAAAAAAACGGAGAGATATACCATGTTTATAGACTAGAAGATTCAGTATTTTTAAGATTTACATACTCTGTGTATTAATTTCCTGTATTAATTTCCAACCAATATGGTTGCTGTAACAAATTACCACCAACTTGGTGGCTTAAAATAATAGACACTTACTCTCTTCTAGTTCTGGAGGCCTGAGGTCCAAAATAGATTTCGCTATTTTCACTAAGTTGTCAGCAGGGCCCACTCCCTCCAGAGACCTGGGGGAGAATCCATTCCTTGTCTTTTTCAGCTTCTGTAACTCTATCCCTTGCACTCCTTACGCCCTTCCTCCATCATCAAAACCAGCAGTGCAGCAGCATCAAAGCTTTTTCTGTGCTCCGATCACATTGCATTCTTGTGTTAATAGTACTTTCTTCTGCCTCCTTCTTATATGGAAACCCATGATTGCATATAGGACCCACCTAGATAATCCTAGATACTATCCCCATCTCAAGATCTTTAACTTAATTGCATATTTTATGACATAAGCTAATATTTACCTTTTTACCATAGAAGGTAATATTCACAAATTCCATGGATTAGGAAGTGGTTATCTTTGACAGCCATTACTTAGCCTACCACACTCATCAAATTATTCTAAAGATTCAACACAATTCCAGTGAAAATCCCTCTGTAGAAATTGGCATAGTGATTCTAAAAGTTATGTGAAAATGAAAGGACCCATAATGGGCAAAATAACTGTGAGAAAGGACAAAGTTGGGGAATCTATACTACATGCTTTCAAGGCTTATTATAAAGTTACAATAATCAAGACAATGTGGTATTCGCCACATTCTTTGGCTATTCTATGGCCCAGCAATCCCATGCCTAGGTATTTACTCAAGAAAACGAAAAGTTTATGTGCACACAAAGACTTGTATTCAAATGTTCAAAGTAGCTTTATTTGTAATAGCCACTGGCACCAACCCAAATGTCCATCAATCGGTGAACAGTTAAACCAACCGTGGCGCACCCGTTCAACAGAATACCAACCAGCAGTAAAAAGGAACAAAGTAGGGATGCATGCAACAACAGGCATAAACCTCAAATGCACTATGCTAGGTAAAATAACTCAAACTGAAAACACAACATCCCGTATGACTCCATTTAGCTGATGGTCTAGAAAAGGCAAGAATGTAGATACAGAAAATCTGTCAGTGTAGTTACCAGTGGTTGTGTAGGAGGAAAAGTTGACTACGAAGGGACATGGAATTGTTTTTGTGGTGATGAACTGTGCTACACCTAGGTCTTTGGGTGGTGGTCACACAAATAGATGGATTTATCAAAATGCAGAGGGATGGGGTGCCTGGGTGGCTTAGTTGTTAGGCATCTGCCTTCAGCTCAGGTCATGATCCCAGGGTCCTGGGATCAAGTCCCACATCAGGCTCCCTGCTCAGCAGAGAGTCTGCTTCTCCCTCTCCTACTCCCCACTGCTTGTGTTTCCTCTCTTACTGTCTTTCTCTCTGTGTCAAAGAAATAAATAAAATCTTAAAAAAAAAAAAAACACAGAGGGCTGTGCACTAAAAAAGGGTAAATTTTACTGCGTGTAAAATATACTTCAATAAACCTGGCCTATGTACTGATCTATCTGTGTGTACGCGGCCACCTCAGTAGCTGACATTTACGGGACGTGTATGACATGTCAAGACTGTGCTGCTTTTCACACACGGTCTCACTTCAGCCTCAGAGCCACGCTGGCGAAGGAGGCACCTCCACTATTCCCATTTTACGGCTGAGGAACGAAGGCTTAGATGTTAAATAACTTGTCCAAGCAGCTAGCAGTTCACAGAGCTGGGATTCACACTAAGATCTATTGGACATTTGACCCCAAAGTCCTTTTAATACCGACATTATACTGATAATTCAACAGTCCTGGAAAAGCATGCGGAGAGATACACACTAAGAGTTAACAAGGATCTCCAGTGGGGAGGATTAAGGACAGTCTTTACATTCTTATAACTGATTTTTTTTTTCAAGGTACACATACTATACTTGCATTATGAAAAACAATGTAGGAAACTTCAATTGGAAAAAGCAGGGAGGCTGTAAAGAGATGGCACCTACAAAAGTCAGCTCAGAAGCAAACCTCTAAGGAGGTAAACCACAGTGGGAGGACCATCAGATTTGGAAAGGTTGCTAACTAGAATATATATACTGCCTTTTTGTGCCATAGTATTCTCATCTATAAAACCAGAGTAATATGTACCTCATAAGGTGGTTGTGAGTACAAGATAATGAATACGAAAGGTACTTTGTGTAATGCACTACATTAGTGGTTCTCAAAATTTCTTGTATCAGGACTCCTTTACACTCTTAAAAATTACTGAGGAACTCAAAGAGCTTTGTTTATATGGGTTATACCTATTATTATTTACTGTATCAGACTCTGAAACTGCTATTTTTGAAATATTTATTAATTCATTTAAAAACAACAAGAAAGTCACTATATGTTAACATAAGTAACGTAATTTTAATGAAAAAATCATTTTCCAAAGTTTGTACAGTTTTGAAAATTTTTTAGATGGCTGGCTTCATAAAAGACACCCAGGTTTTAATATCTACATCCACATTCATTCTGTTGCAATATGTTGTTTTGGTTCAAGCATATGAAGAAAATCTGGCTTCAAAGAGATTTGTAGTTGGAAAAGAACTCTTTTAACAGCTCTTTCAGATAATGGTGGATATTCCTCCTCGACAGGTACCAAAAGTCAACCAGCGGTATTTTCCTGAAGGTTGACTGTGATGTGGAATCCGAAACTCTATCACTGAACCTTTTGTTGTCTGCTACATTAAATCCATTGGTCTCTTCGGCACTTTTTATCCCTGCACAGTTATAATACTGTGTAGATTGACTGAAAAATATTAGTTCACTAATAAAGATCTTTCAAATGTTGACACATTTCACTATACAAAGGCAAAAAATCACATTAGCTATTGTCATAACCCATCTCCTCAGGAATATGTAAGTACTGGGAGGCTGTCAAATTCATGGGGGTAGATAAAACTTTTCAAAAATTCTGATTTTCCCTCGAAAGCTCCAATTTTACTGTTTGCAAAAACACCATCAGTTGTTTTTCTTGTTGAAAACACCGAAGGCACTCCAACAACAGTTTTTACATTTTAAGTTCGATCTGTGTTTATTGTGCATCAGTGCTGTTATTTCCAAGCTATAGGTTCACTTGGATTTGCAAGACGAGTGTGTGCCAAGCGCCCTAGTACAATGAGCCACAGTCCCGTGTGGGAGCTGTCCTCCCAGGTAAAAGCGCTGTTCCATGAGAAAATGCGGCTTGCGGCCCAGGCACACGAGTGGGGTGTGTTGTTGCTGGAGTGATCTCTGCACCCGACGTGGGGCTTGAACTTGTTACAACCCTGAGAGCGAGAGTCGCACGCTCTACTGACTGACCACCCAGGCGCCCCCTCGAGTGTTCTCCCTCGAGTCGACCGCTCTACTTCAGTATCCAGCAGCCAGCCTTTCTGGATTCTTCCCGTTGTCACACAGAATACTGAGATGGATGGACACTCAAGGGTCAGTATTTACTGAGACTGTTTTCTGCTTTATTAAGGACGTCCTTATGAGAAGCTGGCTCTTTCCTTCTTTAAGCCGCAAGCGTGCGGCAGCGACCAAGCCAGCGCCCGCCAGTACAGAGTCACCGGCCTGAGCTGCGCTCAGGTGGCCGCAGTCGACCCAGCACTGCTTCCGTACCGTCAGGGCAAGCGGCAACGCAGAGAAAGGCAAAGAACGTCATAGTGTTATGAAGACAGTCGTGGCCTTGCAGAGCCCTAGAAAGGTTCTCAAGCGGCGCCCCACAAGGGGTCTGTGAAAAATGGTTTGATAACTGCTGCACCGAAGGCATGTTAGTTACGATTATTAATGCTCGAAACCCAGGGAGGCTTCTATGAGCTGCTACAAGGACAAAGAGAGCTACCGCTGAAAGAGGCCAAGGTAAGAATGACCTCACCACTAGACTCCGGAGAAGAAAAAGGCTTGAGGGGGATGCACAAGCTAATAGAAACGGAGTGATCACCACAGAGAAAGCATCAGCAGAAGCAACTTTTCCTCTCTGAAAGCCCAGGGGGATGGATAGTGCAAAAACTAGAACCAGAACCAATCTGTCAACCAAAGCCTATGGCTACACATATCATTACCAGAAACAACAGGCTTGAAAACAATTTTTTTTTAAAAATTGCATTAGAACATTAATAAATGCAAGGACAATGGTAAACATAGAATTCATTGGTAAATAATACATAGAGGTAAAATTTTTCTAAAGGATTTTCAAACTATAAACAAAAAATAGATGAGGTGCAGGGAGAGTAAACCCTCTGAGCTAAATTCATGATCTTCCCTAAAGGAGAGGTTTTTTAAATTTAATTGAAGAAAATAGTAGAAATAATGAAGACAGAAGTACTACAACGTTGAAAATGCTGGAAAAGTAATTGCTTTATAATTTTTTATGTAATTTAAAAGGAAACCAAGAGTTCTGGGTCTGTTACATGAGAAACGAAAACCAGAAACAAAATGAACTTACGAGAGGACAGATAATAATACAAAAATGTAATTCCTTCTTTAAATACTGGGGTTGAAAAATTAATAGGATGAAATGTTCTTGTATTACTCTCCTGTTGCTGTCATACAAAGTTACCACCAACCTTGTGGTTTAAAAAGCATAAACTCATCATCTTTACTGTTACAGACATCAAACGTCTGAAATGGTTCTCTCACTGGGCTGACATCAAGGTGCCACCAGAGCTGTGACCCTTCCAGAGGCTCTGGGAGAGACTGTTTCCCTGCCTGCTTCTGGGGCTGCCCTGTAGCCCCTTGGCTCATGGCCCCTTGCTGCAGTTTCTAAGCCAGTAGGGGAGAGTCCAGCCCTCCTTATAGAGACTCACTCTGACTTCCTCTTCTGTCCTCCCTCTTCTACATTTAAGACTCGTGATCATCACCTTGCCAGGGAATCCTGAATAATCTCCCTATTTTCAGGTCAGCTGATTAGCAACCTTATTTCCATCTGCTACATTAATTCCTCTTTGCCATGTAATGGAATATATTCCTAGGTTCCTAGAATAAGGATGTAGGTATATTTGGGCAATCATTATTCTGCCTACCAGAGACCTATAATAAGAAAGTTCACTTACTGGGGGCGCCTGGGTGGCTCAGTGAGTTAAAGCCTCTGCCTTTGGCTCAGGTCATGATCTCAGGGTCCTGGGATCCAGCCCCGCATTGGGCTCTCTGCTCAGCGGGGAGCCTGCTTCCCCTTCTCTCCCTGCCTACCTGTGATCTCTCTCTCTGTCAAATAAAATAAAATCTTAAAAAAAAAGAAAGTTCACTTAGTGGATTAAAAAATAAAATCTAAATCTGTTGCATTCAAGAGTCACAACCAATATCAAAAGTCAAGCCAACTACAAGAAAGTAGAGGACTAAGGTTTATCATGTCTGGGTAAGGAAGAGAGCAGCAGTTTACTAGTATAGTAATCTGGTAGATTTCAAAGATAAACTACTAAAATATTAAATGACTAACAATGGTACACAGTGAAAAACTAGCAACATGGCCATAGAAGATGGTAATAATTTGACCATTTTTCTATTAAGAATATACAGAGATACTTTCACTGTGGGCTTCTACATGCTACTATTAAATAATCACAGATCATTTAAAGCAGACAAAATTCCTAAGTAAACTATGGAAATGAACATTACAGTAGACAAAAAATAGCATGGTTCTACAGAGAGTCGAGCAGCAGGACAAAAATTATGCTTTCATTACATACATACAGACAGATTTTTCCAGATGCAGGAGAAAAAGGATCATGGGCACCGATACACAATAAAGACAAATCTAAAGGGGACACATGATGTAATGAGCACAGGGTGTTTTATGCAACTGATGAATCACACTAAATTCTACCCCTGAAACTAGTAATACATTCTATGTTAACTAATTTCAATTTAAATAAAATCCTTAAAAAATTAAATTAAAAAACTGTTTGAGTGCCTTCAAAGTATGGGATGTATAAAAATGAGAAGGGAAGTCTCTGCCCTGAAGTTGCTCAAAGACTAATAGGAACAGAGGGAGGTGATCTACCAACAAGTAACTGTGTATCATCGTACACCAGTACATGGGAAATTGGTTTCTCTGGGAGAGCTGGGAAGGGAGGTGGGATCTGGGCAGTAGGTTGGGGACAGGGAATTCTAGACAAAGGGATAAGATTGCTTAAAGTATGAAACAGTTTTGTTGTATGCCAGGGGACTGGAACATGCAGAGTAAATTCTGTAAATCTTGGGGGGTGGGGAGCTAGGCAGACAGGAGGAAAGTAGGCAGCAGACAAAATAAGGGGAAAGTACGCTGGGGTAACAAGGTAAGGGGATCTGAATATTAAGGTAAACTCCCTGCAATTTCTTAATAGGCAATGGGGAGCCACTGAAGATTTTCTGAGCAAAAGAAAGGTATAGAAGGCACAGAAGATTGTGTGTAAGATAGATTGTAACTGGCAAAGACTGGAAGCTCAAATTCTACACAATTCATAACGAACTGACAACAATGGATTTAACATTGTCTAACCATATGGATCTTTCTCAGTGTTCACTTGTGCAGTAGTGCAGCAGAGCTGAAGAGATCACTTGTGCATCTCTGTTTGAACTTTGGGTTCTTTGTGAGCAAAATGCAGGTAATACTACCTCTAGTAGGTGCTGAGGTCAGAATTAAATAACCTATCGGAAAGCCCCTATTGCAAGGCTTGGCGCCAAGCAGATAATACTCAATAAATGTTCGTTTCCCTCCTTAAGGAATGACTAAATCCATGATGAAACAGAACACTATTGGAGAATATTTAAAATACTAGTAAAACCCAACTAAAATATCAAAACATCCAGGCTGCTGCCAAAGCAAGACTCAGAGAAAACATATCCACTCCAAAAGTGGAACTAAAAGCAGAAAAGAAAAGAAAGAAAAAAAGAGGCAAAGGGAAAACTAGTGAACTAAGTTTCTATCTAAGAAATTTAGGGGCAAAAACACCAAAGGAGCCAAAATATGGAAATAATAAAACTAAAAGCAGAAATACAGATACAAAAGCAGAACCAATCAGTAACGCCAACAGCTGGTTCTCTGAAAAAATGAACAACTACAAAGTTGATCAAATAAACTAATATACTCAGAAATCTCAGAAGATGTAATTTACACACACATTTATAATGAGGGAGAAGGGACAGTATGTCAACTACACCAACACGTTTGAGAGCCAAGTGAAAAGATGACTACATATCAGAGAGGGAATTCCAAACCTGACCGGCAAGCGGAGAATATGATGCAGCAATAACACAGTGACAAGAATATTTTTTTAAAAGTCGCAGTCAAAGCTTAAACTACTTTGAGTCACTTTTCAAGAAACATTTAGACCAGAGTCCAAGTATAAAAATAGACTTTGCTCAATTCTCCACCATCCAGCAAATGGAGGTTTCGCTGGATGTTGTGACGTCAACCACTACTTCCTCGATTTCACTTTTCCAATTACACCTTTAAAATGGATGTATTCCACTCTGTGAATCTGCGGTGCTAATACACGATCACTAAATAGTGTCACAGGGGTCAAACTACAAAGCTAGTGTCTTCTCTGAAATGTGTATGGAGCCTTCTTGCTTGAGGCTCAAATTCCCTCTGTCCACTAACAGAGATCAAACTAAGTGGCACTATTTTGGTTCAAAACGATCCATGATTATGAAGCAATGAGACGGATTTCCTTATATGATTTGTAATCTGACTCCAAAGCCAGGAAGGGAAGGGAAAGGGACGGAGGGAGGGAGAGAACATACCTAGGAAAGAGATGACTCTGGTGTAAAAGTTCTAGTATCTGTTCTCTGCAAATCAAAAGAATGCAAGTTGGGGCAACTGGGTGGTTCACTTGGTTTAGCGTCTGCCTCGGGCTCAGGTCATGATCTCCAGATCCTGGGATCCAGCCCCACGTCGCGCTCCCGGCTCGGCAGTGAGTCTCCGCAGTGAGTCTGCTTCTTTCTAGTTCTCCCTCTGCCCCTCCTCTCTCTCTCCCTCTCTCTCAAATAAATAAAATCTTTAAAAACAAAACAAAAAACCCCAAAAGAATGCAACTGGACTCAGTTTAGAGCCATCAGTCTTTTCCAGTTAAATGTGGCACACACACATGCGTGTGCATGTGTGCACACCTGTGCAGCGTGCACACGCTCTGGGTGACACATCCCCATGGGCGCATCTGTCTACAATTTCAGAGAATGGCTCCAACCGACAAACTGCTGACTGACACCCCCCACACTGGAAAAGGGACTGTATCTCTTACGCTGAGCAGAACCTTACTGGCAAAATTTAAATTCTTTTAGTGGCGATTTAACTGGCTTTATTTAGATGAAAAATGTTTAAGAGCAACTAACCAGAAGATGTAAGAAAGCACAGAAGCCCAATAAAAACAAATCACTCTCAAGGAGGACCAGAATGCGGCCAGGCTGGAGGTTTATCAGCTATGCAATTGTGAGAGGAGGGGTGTCGCTCTCTCCCTAGGCCTACCTACTCCTGGGTTTGCTCACATATTCATTCGCTAAGACTGGGGGATGTGGAAGCCCTGTGTAAATGGTCGATTTTACCTATTTTTTTGCTGCTACTAGTATTCTACAAGAGAAACGCTGTAAAAATCTCACTGAGCAAACGTTTTTCTTACTACTAGGCCATAGCTGACAAAGTATGAATCAATAGATACAAGAGCCTATCTCAAGTTCATTTCAAAGCTTTCATCTTGAATTCTAGAACAGGTACAACCTATGATCAGGCAAGGCAATTAAAAACACCAAGCTCAATACTGGGAAGCTTAACTCCTAGAGTCGTAGGAAACCATCTAAAACTCCTCCCACCCGCTGTCTCTCGCTCACAACAGAGTCTCCAATGGTACATGTCTATTTGCACTCAACACCCGCTCATTCAGCACATTCATTGAATGCCTCAACATCCGGGACTTCAAAGAGCTCACAGACAAGAAAACTATGTGTGTAATTATCAAGCAATGGGAATGATATTTTTAAAACCAGAAATTATGCATTCAAATGGGACTTGTCTCCTTTAAACAGTGCCCCTGGGAGGCAATGAGCTAATTCCGCTTCATTGCTCAAACCACCTTTGGAGCTTTCCTCCTGGAACCGCCTTGAGAGCCTGTAGTCTGTCCTTCTGAATATCCTCAATGGTGCCAACTCTTCACTGAGCGTGAATTCGATTTTTGGAAATGGCCTGAGGTCAGTCAGAGCCAAGTTTAGTGAATAAGATGTATGATCAAACTAGGTGGCACTATTTTGGTTCAAAACGATCCATGATTATGAAGCAATGAGACGGATTTCCTTATATGATTTGTAATCTGACTCCAAAGGAAACTTCAGAGTACCAAGTAATATAAGCAGTGGAGGAGTTATATACATATTCCTCTTGGGGGATATGTATATATCATATGTGTGTGTGTGTGTGTGTGTGTGTGTGTGAGGGATAACACTCATTGGGATGCGTAAGCTCAGATAAAGGTTTACTTTGTGTCATCACAACTCATAAATAGAAAGCTCCTTGGGATATTGGACCCACTGTGTCACGAGCGGGCCTGTCACTAAATTAGAGAGGTGCTGTGGCACGCAGGAATGAGCACAGGCTTCAAGAGGAGACCGACTGACTCACGTTAGAATCCTGACCTGGCCTCTTGCCGCCTGTGCAACCTCAGGGAAGTCACAAGCTCACTAAGACTCTGCAAAACAAGGCTGATCATCTAACGTGCAAGGTTCTTGCAAAGATCTGAGATAACGCCAAAAGCACCGACACTGTGCCCAACCCGTGCTGGGTGCTCCAGAAGTCACACCTATCATTAATAACAACTTCAATATAATCGAGAGGTTTTTCTTGCTCTACGTGACTTGAGATGACAGAAGAGCAGATAAACAGGCATCGGGGTGGCGGGTGAGCAGTCCCTGAACAGCACCAACACACGCTCGCTACCAGTGGACTTGGAGCGGCTTAAAAAAAAACCCCGGCGACATGTAAATGATGTCGGCAGTGACCACTCACGCCACAGGTACCATTCTTAAATCATGCGGCATGTCCCACCTGCAGCACCGCCGCCACACTGACCTTCCACTGTCTGAGAGGACCGGGCCCTCTCATGAACCCTGAGCATCTGCATCCTGTTCCCTCTAACTCACCTTTCCTGCCCTCTGGTCTGAAAAACCCGATAGTTAGAGCCTTCAAGACTGAGCTGTGGAAGCTTCCCTGACTGCTCTGACGCAACTGGTGGCTCTGCCCCTTGTGCTCCTACAGCATTTGGTTCCTCTCTCTGGCACATCTCTTCCTGTGTTGAATTTTAATTTCTCTTCCCATTTCTGCTTCTCCTGCCAGACTTGCGCATGAAGAGGAATTACATCTCACTTATTTTTGTACTGAGAGCACCTAGCACATCTCTTGGCTTGGTAGGAACTCAAGAGATGTTTGATGAATGAATGCTTAAAATATAAATATTTTACAAATGACTGGTAAAGGCCAGGTAGCTGTCCTTTGCTAACAATTACCAGAAATCACATCCATTTTCCCCAAGTTCAAAGAAGAGACAAGATAACTTACACAGAATGGTTTCAGCAGTTGGAGCACATGGAACTTCCTAAACACTACTGACCTCCTCAGTACTCCATGCTCACGTGACAAGAACACCCAGAGCAGCGTCCCTCAGCCTTCGCCCCAGCCCAGCGCCCCTGTGGCAGGCACCCCACTGTCAGGGGCTCACTGCAGATGACCGAGAGGGTCTAGCAGAGTACTCACGGCCTTCTGGCACTGCCTGGCTCCCAGGGCTAAAGGGCCATCTCCAAGCCAGCAACTTGAGCAAGTTAGCAGAAAATCCCAAGGCTCCGTGGTGTGGCCAGGGTGCTGGCTTAATGCCACCTCCTCCCAGATGTCCACTTCCTACCTCAGAATCAGTCTGCCAATTCTGTATACGGCTGATAGTTGCCTACTCAACGAATAAGGCTCCCTCGCTGTTAGGTTAGGAAGCCTCAGGCATTCAGAAAAGGACTTGGTGGGTCCAGTGTGCCTGTTGCAGCGACTCTTAACCTGTGCAACTAAAAAGAAGTTCACGATCGACCAGTTCTGTGCCAGATGGAAATAGGCAGAGGGTCAGCTGGTAGCCTCGTGCCTCTGAGTGCTGACATTTGTGAATCTTTCTCTGTTACTGCAGTTTTCCAGAGCCTGGGCAATACAGCAGTGGGTTCAGACTCACCAAGATCAAAAGGTTGGAAAGGAGTGCTGGAGCCATGGCCCATGCCTTGGGACCCACAAAACCATGATAGTGACTATTTTTGTGACACACACAATCCCCAAAGTAAAGGCAGTCACATTCTACCTTAGTGTCATGGTCTTTCCTGTCTCTCTAATGGAATGGCTATATTCTGAAGAAGATGAGAAGAAAGAGGACCATGCCACAGACCACCAGGAAAATAGTGATTGGAAAAAGCTATTTTAGATTTCTCCTACAGGCTCTGGAAGAGTCATTCATTCATTCATTCATTCATCCATCCATCCATTCATTCCACAAATATTTAATGAGTCAGGTACCACTGCAGGTATACGGGATACCATAATGGGCAGAATCATGGCCCTGGCCCCATGGAGCTTATAGTTTAGTAGGGGAGACAGGAATTAATCAAATAAGCACACAAATATAAGGGTACAAATAAGTGCTACGATGGAAGAATTCAGCATGCTACAGAGATTGTATAAACAGCTATCAGTGGACTCAGGCAAGTCAGAAAGGCTCCTCTCAGCAAATAACAAGTGAGCTGAGATCTCAAGGATAAACAAAAGTTAACTAGGTCAGGAGGAGAGGAGAGGGAAACATTCCTGGCAATGAGAACAGCATGTGCCAAGGTCCTGGGGTAGGGGGGAGATGTTGAACTGGCTCCAAATTAGAGGCAGGGAGAAAGCCAGCAACACCAAGGTTAGTCACCCCGGCACAAGGTATCTTTCTGTCTACACCCCCTGGTGTGCACTCCAGCTGTCTGGAAGGCCCTCCTCAGCATGGAACAAGACTAAAGAACAATGTCAAAAACTAGGTGTGCCCACCAGACATGACACATCATTAGCTAAAAAATCAGACTTGCTGATATCACCTGACCACTGTCTTAGCAGTCACCACTGTGAGGCAACACTGCTCACTCGCACTGAAGCAACACTGTATCAGGAAATTGGTGCCCTACAAAAGGTCTTTGGAGGTGCATTTCAATTCCAGTAGAATTAAAGTGTTGACAAATATATTGATGATCACCATAAATCTGTTTAGGTACCTAATGTTTCATTGTAGTTTTCATACACCAAATTTTGGGGAGTGGGGGAGAAGCTACAGGAAAAGAAAATGCTTAAGGATGTTATCTGTGCAGCACTACTGTGCTTTGGCAACTGTTCGCCAGTTAGAACACTTGAGGCAGTTTTTGGGTTCACCTTCCAAAACAGTCCTGGAACCATCTATTTGTAAAGCACTTTGCAATCAATCATTAATTTGGCTTCCCATCCTGCTGAGATTATACTCATTCTACAGATAAAACAGATAAGCGAGTGGCCCAAGGAAACAAAACAAATCAGATTTTACTTATCTTTCTTACCACCCTCGCCAAACAGTGTAGACACACAAGGCCCTTCCAACTCCAGAGCCAATCCTGCTACCCTGCGGAACACTCCTCACCCCCAGGAGCAGCAGAGGAAGGTGCTGCTGCAGTCCCTTCTCCCCTACCTCCTCTCAACACGCTCCTGGATGCAGAATGCCTTCAAGGCCAACAGTGATAATGACTGCACTGTGATTGGGACATTGGCACTCCAGACTAGAATAGGAACTCAATAGTGCTCGAAGAGGAATAGAGCACCTAGGAAGCCATGATGGCTTGTAACTTAAAATGTCACTGTCCCCAGGGAGACTGCACTCCCAATACTCTCTCTCCATCTCTCCCAACACCTCCCTTCATCCCCCACAAGCAGCTCAGGCAGTGGTCTCCACTGGGTTCCCACAGTACAACACTGCACAGTGCTATAAATCATCTATTTACAGGTCTTTCTCCAGCCACACGCTGGGACCTCCCAGCATCTGAAGCACCTGGCACAGGGCCTAGCATACAAAAGGTTGATTGAGGGCACAGCTTCCCATCAGCAACTAAGGGAGACAGGTACTCCCTTCACAGACCAGCGGACTCTGGAGATCCATTAGGCCAACTCCTTATTTTTTCAGATGAACAGAGACTATGTAACTCAGTCACATGGGGCCTGGTCCCCAATCCAGATCTTTTGGCTCAGTTTAGTTCCACAAACATTTTATAAGGGCCTGCTCTGTTTCAAAAGCCGTTGGGAGGTGCTGGGGATAGTGAGATGTGCTGGAGACGGTCTCTGCTTCAGGGCGCACGGCATGGGGGAGGGAAGAGAGTCACAGAACACTTGGGCAAGTGCAAGGACAGGCGCTCCATTCCTAAATCAGTGTTCTCTCCACACGGTCCGCTGGATGCAAACTCCCCAGCTGGGAAACAGGACAACAGTATCTACTTCCTCCAAATAAACTTACGGTGGAGGCTGATGAGACGCCACGTATGGAAAACCATCAGGTTCACCCCCAGAGGCATTATGTAAGGGATTGCCGTACCCTGACACCGACTCCGAGGATTCAACGTCGTTTCAGATATCACTCGACAAAGCAGCAAACAAGCGAGGGTTGGGCATACATCCAAGGAAAACCTCAAGGGCTCAGAGGAACTGGAGGAAACAGCTGGGGTGTGGGGGGGGGGGTTGGGTCAAGCGAAGCGGCCCCGACGCGGGGAACAGAGGACAGGCAGCGGGGTGCGGGAAGAGGAGACGGGAAGGGGGCGTTGGGCCAGCAGCCAGGGTGGGCCGGCCGAGAGGAAAGCGGTGCCCGCGGGGCCGAGGTCGGGGGGTGGGGGTGGGGGCGCTGGAGGCACCGGGCGCGGGAGCGGGAAGCACTGCCCGGAGGGCCGCCCGCCGCAGCCTCACGCCCGCCGCGCCTCCCCCGGCGGCGCCTCACCTCGGGTTGAAGTCCTGGAAGAGGCCCCTCAGGTTCATGGCGGAGAACTTCGCCGCGGCGGCCTCCTCCTCCCCCCTCCCCCCGCGCCGCGCAGCCTGCGCGTTACAGCGGGTTCATGGTGCCGGCGCGAGCCGCGTCCCCGCCGCCGCCGCCGCCGCCGCCGCCGCCGCCGCCGCCGCCGCCGCCGCCGCCGCCGCCGCCGCCGCCGCCGCCGCCGCCGCCGCCGCCGCCGCCGCCGCCGCCGCCGCCGCCGCGGCCGCCGCCCGGAGAAACCTGAGCCACCGCCTCCCGCCCCTCCTTCCGGGCTTCCGTACGGTGGCGGCGCATGCGCCCCAGCTCCGCCCCGTCGGCCGGGGAAGCGCCGCGAGCCGCGTGCGACGCCGCCCTCTTCTTGGCTGGTGGCGACGGGAGGAGGCCGTGGCCCCGGTTTCCCTTGGGGACGGCGGGGGGCGTGGAGGCTGGGAGACACCGGGAGCCTGGGGGAGGCAGCGGAGAGCCTAGCGGGGAAGGCCCCTCCGCGCAGGCCTGCGGGAAGGGGACGCGCCACCCAAGAATGCCGCGGGGAGGTCTTCGCGGACACTTGTCACCTTAGCCCGCGCTGCCTTCGGGAAATTTCCCCTGAGCCTGGGAGGGAAGGGGATAGTGGCCACCGTGACTCGTTGCATTTTGGCGTTCTCATCCCAGGCTTCACCTGTTAGATCTGTCGGTGACTCCCAAGTCTGCATCTCGATTTCCCTGCCAAGGCTCAGGCCAGAATATGGATACCTGCTGGTGGTCCCACACTCAGGTTACCCAGCGCCACAGTCATCTTTCCTCCCAACCGCATTCCCCTCCTGGGTTGCCCTCTCCGTTGACAGCAGACCTATTCACGAGGGCATCCAAACTGGAAATCTGGTAGTCACCCTCCTGTTTGCTAATCGAGTTCAGAGACTCCTTGGCCTAGACTTTGTGGTCACTTCCCAACTGGCCTCTTCCTCCACTCCAGGCCATCTTATTTATAACTGCCAGGTTCGTCTCCCTTGGGCAAGTCAACATCTTTGGACTCAATTTTTCTCCTCTGCAAAGTGGAGATGATAAAACCGACGTCCTAAACTTGGGTAAGACAGTGTACATAACGCTGCTTGGTTCACACCAAGTTCTCAGAGAATGCTGTTGCTCTCTGGTGCTCTTCCCAGTTCCTGCCTCCTCAAAAGTCAATATACTTTTGGAATTAGCTGGACAAGTTCACAGCAGGTGACCTAGTCTACCTTCTTCACTTCCGGCTTATTTAAGACTTTTCCATGAGCACAGCAATACCTTAGACATTAGTCTAGTATCATTATGGGTAATAGTTGTACTTTGTTACAATAACAGTTTCATGAATGGCAGTTTTTATATGGGTTAGCCCTGGGGCCAGCTTGAGAAGATTACAATTATTATGATAGTCATACCTTGCTGTGATGTATCACCTTTCTTCTGAGAGATTGAAAACATCTCACAAGTGGTAATTAGGCTTCCCAAACCCACTGACGAATGGATATTATTGTAGGAGCTACTTATGAGGATGAGTAACCTGAATCAGGTTGGTCAGCTGCTGAAGCACCAGAACCCAGTCCCAGAGTTTTGGGTCCAGTTCCCTTGCCCATCCTCTGTGTGTAGAGTCCAGTGTCTACCCCTGAGGAGGTTCCCAGTGAACATTTAAATACAGAAGAGAAAGCTGAGGCATGGAGAAGCTTGTCTGATGTGCCCTGAGCTGCCCAGCTAGTAGAGGCACAGGAGCGAAGAGGCACCGGAGGGTTCCTGCTGCAACTGCAGCCCGTACTCTGCGAAGAAGAAGTTGGCAGTGGCCAGATTGGCCAGCACCATCTTCATTACCGGCGACCTCCCCTGTTTATACAGGCATTAAGACTGAGATTGTTTGTCAGTTAAGAGACTTCAACAACAGTCTCTCTCTCTCTCTCAAATAAATAAATAAATTCTGTAAAAAACATCAGAATATCCAAGTGTCCGTTTTGTCCTCTCTCCAGCAAGTGCAAAAGACACTGCCGCCAATCTCCTACCAATCTCAGATCCCTCACTCAGTGTCCTGCCCCGAGCAAAGGCCCAAAACTTCACTGGCCTGCGTGTACAGACCCATGAGTGACCCAGACATTGAGGAAAGACTCTGGGCCATACACAGGTTAAGCCCTAGCCGACTTGGACTTGCCACAAATCACAGGGCTGTCTTACTACAGACTCTCAACATTCCTTATATAAAGGCCTGAAATGGCTCAGGATTGAAAAAGCATGACCCCAAATAAGCCAGAAAGCACATCCATGTGGCTTAGGACTGGGTACATGTTACAATGTCCCAGAAAAATCATTGTATATCTGGACCATGGTTCTGAAGACTACCTTGGATTTGTAACACCCTCCTGTTAAGTTGATGCCTTGTCCAATTCAACATTCGTATTGGCTCCAAAGTGATGGGGGGGGGGCAGGCTTCTGAAGAGCAGGGCTGTGAAGGAGAGAATCCTGGTACCTACAGACACTTTGGTCATGGTGGGCCTGGGTTAGGGGATAGAAGTGCCTGTGGCCCAACTCTCACACCACTGGGGCTCCTCCCCTGGGCTGCAGCAAGGTGGGGAGAGTATGGAATTAGAAGACTCAGACCAGCTTCATAACTGCTCCTGTGGAAGGAAGGACAGCTGGGAGCCAATCCTGGGAAAGGCTGGCAGGCCTACAGACTTCCTGGGGGACCAGCTTGGCAACTTCTTCAGCCAGGAGACGCAAGGTGAGGGCTGAAGGCTAACCCTCTCTCAACCTGAAATTCTCCACTCTAAGTTCCCCGAAGTCCACACCCTGAATTCCACCAATTAGACATCACTGGGGACTCCACTTGCAAAATGGAACCCTTGCTTCCTGAGAGGGCCCTTTGTTTCTAGCTACTTTAAGTTGACCTGGGCAAGTGTGTAATCTTTCTGTTCCTGAGATCTCGTGGGAGGTGGTGGGAGTCTGGATGCTGGTGTGGTAGAACACATAGCTGGACTTAGGGACTCAAGGAACTTGGGGACTTGGGGTGGAGGCTGGGAGAAATGGAAGAGACCGAGAAGGTAACATGTACGGTTCTGCTTGGATTTGCAGCTGCCCCTGGTCTTCTTCAAGAGCCCTAAAGGAGTCCCTCTTTACCACAGAGGTGTCCCTGAGGACAAGTGGGTCAGTATCCTTTCTGGAACAAACTTCCCAGTGAAGGAAGCAGAGACTAATTCCTTTTGGAAGGTGGAGTGGGAAGACTGTGTCTGGGCCCACAGAGCCACCGTGGTGTCCCTGTGCTATCCCCCCTGGACCTGTCCTGTCACCAGGGGCTCCAGGTAGGCTTCCCAGATGGGGCAGGAGACTCCTGGGATCCTGTCTTCCAGTGAGATGTGCCTGGAAAGCCCAGGTCAGGTACATGGGCCAGGTCTCTTGGGCAGACAGGAAGAAACCTGCCTGCAAGAGGTCACCAACCAACTGCCCGCACAAGTCCCTTCTCGCCTCCTCCCATCCTGTTCTCATTCCTGTGTCTCCACTGCTTGCCTTTTGCCCTTTGTGTTTCCACACTGGCTTCCTGTCACCTTTCTCTGGGACCCTCTGCCCTTACTAATAAGATGCCCCCTTCTTCCCCATATCTTCTCCTGAGTACCCTTTTGGCCAGGAGAGCCTGAAAACTTCACTCCTCTGTCAGCCTCAGCTGATGTCTTTTCTGAAGCGTCCACTTTGTGTCGGGTGCTGTGGGAAGCACTGCTAACACGTAGTGTTGTATGTGATAAGCTTCCAGAACAGGAGAACCACTGAGCTGAACCTGAAAGGCCACAGAAGATTTCCAGTCAGGAAGAAAAGAAAGGGGATTGCAGGCAGACAGAACAACCCTTTCAAAGACGCAGAAGTCAGCAAGTGGAGGCAGGTGGACCTTTCAGGAGAAAAATGTCCTCTATGTTCATTCTCTGTGGAGTCTCTGGAACACCCTTCCTTCAGGTAGGCCCTCTAGTCTGGGCTCTGAGAGTTCACTGCCAAATGTTTTCCCCAGACTTACCCCTGGACCAGAACAGGACTCAAACAAGGCCACACTAGAGTCTGGTGTAAACGCAGCGTAAAGAACCAGGCAATGTGAAGCAACATCTCAGTGAGGTTGTTCCGTACATTTCGAATATAGGAAGATTGCTTTGTCTCAGTCTCCAGTTTATCGTGGGATCCTGTAGCCTCCTAAAATGATTCTTTTCTCTGGCTCAATGTGCAGCATGCTCCCCTGCCCAGCCCACTTGCAACCCTAGGCCGATGGGCAGTGAGGACTCAGCTCAGGAAGCCTGCTCAGGGAGAGCTCCTGAAATGAATGCAGGGGTCAGACCATCTCAAGGATGGCCCTACCAGGAGGCCCTTCAAACAAGCAGGCCTCCCTTCCCCATGCCTCAGACTGGGCCCCCAACATCTGCCGGAACAATGATGTATTATTCCTCAGTTTGTAGTAGCTGCAGGCATGACCTGTGGACTCCCACTCTCCCTTTTTCCTACCACATTCTCCAGGTCATCGACACACTGAGGGTCTTTGAGTCTTGTTATACAATAAATTATACCGTATTTGCCCATGACCATCCATTTGAGATGGGCCATCCATTGATAACTGATTGTCAAAGGAAAAAACCTTGCATCAATCAATTTACATGTGGATTGTAAGACATAAACTGATTAAAATGTGGGGAAGAACATACATCTTACGTGCTTAGTGATAATAGCTTCTTCTTACTGACTACCTACTTTGAGCTTGTCATTTTATATACAGATGACACCTTGCATAATCTTTGTTAGGGGTTGAATTATACTCCCCCTAAAATTATGCTGAACTACTAATCCCCAGGATCAGGGAAGGTGACTTTATTTGGACATAGAATCTTTGCAAATGTACTCAAGTTCAGATGAGGTCATTAGAGTGGGCCATAATGAATCTGACTGGTGTCCTCATAAGAAGAGGGAAAGTTGGACATACACAGGTACAGAGAGAAGACAGCCATGTGAGAGGGAAGAGACTGGGGTGATGTGACCACAAGCCAAGGAAACCCTGGGGACACCAGATTCTGGAAGAGGCAAGAATAGAACCTCCTCCAGAGCCTTCAGAGGGGGCATGGTCTTACTAACACCTCGATTGTGGACTGTGAACATCTATAAATGGGAGAGAAGAAGTGCTTCCACATCCACTTTGTGGTATCTTGGTAGGCAGTCCCAGGAAATGAGTACAATTGCACATCAAGGCACAGAGGTTGTACTGTTTTATCTTCCCTATTTTGCAGAAGAGGGAACTGAGAGCCAGATACTGGACCAGCCCATGTGTGCTTTCCCAACCCCATCGGATCACTGTCTATCCTGAAATGGAGATGAGTAGCGGTGGGCTCTAAGACAGAGAGTGTAAGGATAGTTTCCCCCTGGAGGTGAGTGTTGGAACTATGGCCACTGAAGCCTGCTCTCGCATTCACCTGTCCAGTCTGGTCCCTTTCCTTCCCGGCCGGCTAGGTGAGCCAAAGTTCTGCTGCAGGCTCACTCCCCTGGGCGGGCTGGACATCAGGCACAAGCAGGCCAGCAGTTCAAGACACCCAGCCACTGGGTCTAAGGACTCTCATTGCCTGCCCACAGGGATAGGGGTCTTTGGGCAGACTGTTCATCCAAGTGCTAGGTAAGTGTGACTTTGCCCCCGGATGCTGTCTTGGGGATGTCCTTTGGTGTCACACCCCATATTAGCTCATGAAGAGCCCTAAGGCAGCTGCCAGTGACATCCGCCACAGAAGAGGGCAGGCGAGAGCCAGGCTGGAAGTCTACCCCTTGCCAAGGAGGTTGGAGTTTAGAGCAGGCTTTGTCATGGCTGGGGGATGGGCGCTTCTCAGAGAAGCAGAACCATGGCTGAGATGCGTCACACCAGCCTAGTGGGGGCAGGCTCAGGGCATCTACAGAACATCAGATCTTCCTGCTAATGGTCAGAGGATCTCCTGTCTGGTATGCCCCACCCTGGCCACAACTGCCAGGGACCTGGGTGATGGGTGATGTATGTCAGCACAGGCAATGCTAGAGAGAAACTTGCACCCTGGAAATGCCTCCCTGAGGGACGCTCGTGGTGGTGTGTGGGGCATCGTGAGTGCTACATCCCAGCAGTCCGCAATGGCCTAGATCAAACACCATCCCACACCCTCTAAGTCCCTTTCCTCCAAGGACAGCATGTGGTGTCCCTGCTTCCATCCTGGAGTGCCTCACGGGCTCCAGTCCTGGGACTTGGGCCAAGAGTACCCGGTTCATGATGTCATCCAGGCACTAGCTCCCTTCAGCTTCCTCTGAGCTCTCATGACCCTCCCCCACCCAGCCCAGGGCAGTCCAGATGGGATCTGGTGGGGTGCTCCTCCTTCCTCCTCTCCTGGGGCTGCCAAACCTCTGCACAACCTGCCGCCTGGGACCCCAAAGCCCCCGCCTGTGCAGCTGCTTTCACAGTCCTCATTTGAATCTGGGGGTGTCTGGGGTGTGTGGGAGAGTGTCCTGGTGACCACACCCATCATCTGCTAGTCTCTTCTCTGCTCCAACGGCCCGACGGCAGACTCCAGGGTCCCAGCTGGCTCTGGGGATGGCTGAGTGGGACACATGCCCTCTCTGGCTCTGCCTCAGGAAGCAAAGCGTCAGAGTCACCTGCACGAGGCCATCAGTTTAATCGAGCATTTGGTATTACATAGGGAATTATTAGAAAATAACTCATAAGCATAGCTATTTGTCACATAGTCTCATGACAATGGTTATTATTTCCCAACTTCTAGAAGACTCACCAAGATGCTATATCAAGTTATGCCATCTCTACCTGAACCACAGCAATTGTGAAAGGGCATTCCCCCCCCCCCCACTGTCAAGTGAAGGTAATTGCTTATGAACATCAGCATTGGGGACTGAGAGGTTGGCAGCGGGGAGACAGGAGGACAAAGCCCCCAGCTCTCCAGACTGAAGCAAGGTTAAAGAGAGACTGGGTAGTGTGGGCAGCAAGGAAGATGGGGGCTCCCAGCTGGACCCCAGGAGGAGGACATCCCCTTTCCAATATGGCCACTTGGATGCCTGTCCTGAGCCTTGATGGACATTATGGTTCTCAGGAGACTGATGGGTGCAGCTCTGGTCCCTAGAGAATATGGATAGTACCCCACCAATTCCTGCAAGCAGCTTCCTGTGGGGCAGCTCCTTTTTTGAACACCTCCACCCCATCCTTGCACCTTAAGGGTGCAGAATCTGGACCTAAAAAGCATATGTGCATGATTTAAGTCCCTGAGTATGAGAACAGAGTAGACTGTGCTGTGTGATCTCATAGTGTGGTAATGAAACCCATGGCTCCTGATGCTTTTTCTATAGAAACAGCCTCATGGAGCTTCCTATGCCCCCAGCTTCATGGTCAACGTTCTCCAACTGTCAGGACCCAGTTCCCCATCCTTG
The DNA here is from genome assembly GCA_028533885.1 of Nasua narica. Classification (NCBI taxonomy): domain Eukaryota; kingdom Metazoa; phylum Chordata; class Mammalia; order Carnivora; family Procyonidae; genus Nasua; species Nasua narica. The sequence goes on from CM052801.1 coordinate 98,926,549, forward strand.
TCGCCATTTTCTCTCACCGGGGTGGAGAGGATGCTTGATCCTACAAGGAGGAAAGTAGGGAGAGGAGTACACTGTCCCCCCTGTGTACTGATCCTCCAAGACCACGTGGGTGGTCTTGTCTTTGCAGCTCAGCCACAGACTGCTTTGTGTGTTCCATTTGGGCACCTGCAATTGTCCTGAGTGGTGGTACAGTCACAGGGACCACAGAGTGGCCAAGACCCCTGAGAGCAAAGGGGCAGGATGTGCCCTTTTTCTTTCCAACCCAGGATGCCACATTACATGCAGTCATTACATCCCCTTAATGTCCTCCAGTCTGTGATAGTTTCTTAGTAATTCCAGTTTCATTGAAACTGTATTACTTCCCTAATGCTGATGTAACAAATCACCACAAACTTAGTGGTACAACACAAATTTTTTAGTGGGACAACACAAATGTATTCTGTAACAGTTCTGGAAGTCAGAAGTCCAAAAATAGTCTCACTGGGCTAAAATCAGCAGGGCTGATCACAGCAGGGCTGTGATACTTTTGTAAGTCTCTAGGGAGAAATGTGTTTTCAGACTTTTCCCGCATCCAGAGGGTGACCACGATCTTTGGCTCATGCATACTTTCTCCGTTTTCAAAGCCAGCAATGGGCCATTGAGTCTTTCTCACATGGCCTCCCTCTTCCACATTTGGACCATTGTATTAACATTGGGTCTACCTGGATTATCTTGAACAATATTCCTATCTTAAGGTCAACTGATTAGTAATTTTAATTCCATCTTCAACTTTAATTCCACTTTGATGTGTAGCTTAACATATTCTAGCTCCAGGCATTAGGATGTGGACATCTCTGGGAGGCCAGTGCTTATATCATTGGCATTGACACTTCTGAGGGGTACTGGTCCAGTTTTGGTTGGATGTCCCTCAGTCTGAGTGTGTCTAATGTCTTGATTATGTTGTCCTTTGGCATTATCATGGAGGGACAGCACAGTGAGGGAGAGCTCTTCTCATTGCAAGTACTGTATCTCCAACACCTCGAGATGCAAGGAGCAATACGTGTAAAGGCAAGGAAGGCACCTGTATTCTGGCGATGGGGAGAAATCCTAGTGGTTGGGGTATTTTGGGTTTGAAAGTAACCTTGCACCATCTTGACTACCCCCCTTCCTACTCTGTCTAGGGAAGTCTCATCAAGTCATTGGTGAATATGGGTGTGTTCTCCAGGCCATACCCAGTAATCAATAGGCATGTGCTGTGTGGACTGGCTATTTGTAAAACCTTTTGTGACCCAACCTAAACCCAAGGATATGTGAGTCCTTGACTATAGCAACTTAAATATCCAAGCCAAGAGGAAAGAGGAGCAGAGCATAGGAGTGAAGGGCATAGCTGCTTGTGGCAGGAGAGTATGCAGTCAGCCATAGATGTTTGGAATCCTGCCACACTGACTTCCCCCAGAATACCAGGAGCACAAACCAGGGAGTGGGACAAGGGATATCCAGAGTCCCCAGTAAGCTCAGTTGCTTACCTTGTCCCTGATTCAATAATTAGAGGATGGTAGAAAGTTTTCAAACTTTGTCTATTTGGGTAGTTGCCAATGGGGTTTAGGGAAGAGAGGCTCCAAATACTAACGACCTTGGAGCTGGAAGTTCTTTATTCATTCTCAAAATGAGTGGTGAGCATGTAGTATGTGCCAGGCACTGCTCAAGGCTCTAAGGATACAGCATTGAACAAATGTGCTGCCTCTGGAGTGCTTATAATCTAGCGTGTGTAAGGGTGGAGACTTGAAATGAACCATGGAACAAAGTGAAAGGTGAAGTAGGTTGAATAGTGATCAATGCTATGGAAATATATTGAATACACAGAACTGAATAAGGAGTGTTGGGGATGGGATGGGAGGAGGGATTGCAATTTAGGATCAAGTATACATAGAAGGACTCATGGAAAACGTGACATTGAGGGAGAGACTTGAAGATGTCTCAGGAGGAATACTAGCAGCCTGACAAAAGCAAATGCCCAGGGGAGAGCAAAACATGCAGTAGCTCAGGGCCCTGCAACAGAGAGTAGGAGGCGGAGCTCTAGAGGGGCTAGTTTGGAGGGCCTGATCCTCTGAGCCAAGGGTAGCCTTGCAGCAAGATCAGTGGCACTGGTACCATGTTGCATTGAGGTTTTTATCCTAGGTTTCTGACTTGACCGAGGGGATAGGGAGCAAATGCAGGTCTATGCATCCAGAGACCATTCTCCCAGGATAAAGGGAAGGGCAGACATCATTGACTTGGAAAAGGGAAGGTTTTTGGCCTGTGTTGTGGCATCACTGTGATAGGCAGGAAAATGGTGCCTTTCTTGAGCAGACTGGGTGCAGAACAAAGCAAACACCTTTCTGCTGATGCCTTGAGCTCTTGTCGCGGAAAAGACCCTATGCCTTCACCGAAAGGGCCTCGTCACTTTAACAGAGAGCTGTATTTCCTGTCACTCTAAATTCACCTCAGCAGGATACCAGAAGCAAGTTCAAATTTTTTGGGAGAAAAGTACTCCTAGGTAGTACTGTGTGCTTCCTAGGGCATTCTAACAGAAAGCATATCACTTCAGGCTCTTCCACTATTGATCAGAGTGTCACTGAACAGAAAATTCAGGTGGTGACACCTCATGCCTCCATTGTAGAGTGCCTCATCTAACTTTCACCAAATGGTTGCACCCATCAGTTATCATGGACTACACCAGTTACATTCCTGGGTTTGAAAATAGTCATTTTCTTTTTCCTATCATGCCTTGCACTTTCCTCACCTAGAATCCTCCAATAAGAATTTTCCTGCATTTACTACAGGTATTGCACTATCTAGTAATACAGTTAGTAGAAGAAAAGCAAGATAAAAGCTTAATTCTTTCCCTTGGAGGGTCAATTCTTAGAGGAAGAAGTGATTGTCCTTGTTACTTCCAATGGGGTCCAAAGAGCAACTTTTATTACATTTTTAAATTATTTTTATTTTATTTTTTAATTTAATTTTTATTTATTTTTTTCAGTGTTCTAAGATTCACTGTTCATACACCACACCCAGTGCTCCATGCAATATGTGCCCTCCTCAATACCCACCACCAGGCTCACCCAAACCCCCACCTTCCTCCCCTCCAAAACCCTCAGTTTGTTTATCAGAGTCCATAGTCTATCATGTTTCATCTCCCCCTCCATTTTCTCCCAATTCACTTTTCCTTTCCTTCTCCCAATGTCCTCCTTATTTTTCCTTATGCTCCACATGTAAGTGAAACCATATGATTATTGACTCTCTCTGCTTGACTTATTTTTTTTTCTCTGCTTGACTTATTTCACTCAACATAATCTCTTCCAGTCCTGTCCATGTTGATATAAAAGTTGGGTATTCATCCTTTCTGATGGAGGCATAATATTCCATTGTATATATAAACCCTATCTTCTTTATCCATTCATCTGTTGAAGGTCATCTTGGCTCTTTCCACAGATTGGCTATTGTGGCCATTGCTGCTATGAACATTGGGGTAGATGTGGCCCTTCTTTGTACTGCATCTGTATCTTTGGGGTAAATACCCAGTAGTGCAATTGCTGGATCATAGGGTAGCTCTATTTTTAACTTCTTCAGGAATCTCCACACTGTTTTCCAAAGTGGCTGCACCAGCTTGCATTCCCACCAACAGCGTAAGAGGGTTCCCCTTTCTCCACATCCTCTCCAACATTTGTTGTTTACTGTCTTGTTGATTTTGGCCATTCTAGCTGGTGTAAGGTGGTATCTCAATGTGGTTTTGATTTGAATCTCCCTGATGGCTAATAATGATGAACATTTTTTCATGTGTTTGTTAGCCATTTGTATGTCTTCTTTGGAGAAGTGTCTGTTTATGTCTTCTGCCCATTTTTGACGTAATTATCTGTTTTTTGAGTGTTGAGTTTGAGGAGTTCTTTATAGATCTTAGATATCAGCCCTTTGTAGTGTCATTTGCGAATATCTTCTCCCATTCTGTGGGTTGCCTGTTTGTTTTGTGGACTGTTTCCTTCGCTGCGCAGAAGCTTTTTATCTTGATGAAGTCCCAAAAGTTTATTTTCGCTTTTGTTTCCCTTGCCTTTGGAGACATGTCTTAAAAGAAGTTGCTGTTGCTGATGTCGAAGAGGTTACTGCCTTTGTTCTCCTCTAGGATTTTGATAGATTCCTGCCTCACATTGAGGCCTTTTATCCACTTTGAGTTTATCTTTGTATGGTGTAAGAGAATGGTCAAGTTTCATTCTTCTACATATAGCTGTCCAATTTTCCCAGCACCATTTATTGAAGAGACTGTCTTTTTTCCACTGGATATTTTTGCCTGTTTTGTTGAAGATTATTTGACCATAGAATTGCAGGTCCATATCTGGGGTCTCTAATCTGTTCCACTGGTCTATGTGTCTGTTTTTGTGCCAGTACCAAGCTGTCTTGGTGATCACAGCTTTGTAGTAAAGCCTGAAATCAGGCAGCATGATGCCCCCAGCTTTGTTTTTGTTTTTCAACATTTCCTTAGCAATTCGGGGTCTTTTCTGGTTCCATATAAATTTTGAGATTGTTTGTTCCAGCTCTTTGAAAAATGCTGGTGGAATTTTGGTCAGGATGGCACTGAAAGTATAGATTTCTCTGGGCAGTGTAGACATTTTAACAATGTTTATTCTTCCGATCCATGAGCATGGAATGCTTTTCCACCTTTTTGTGTCTTCTTCAATTTCTTTCATGAGTGTTCTATAGTTCCTCGAGTACAGATCCTTTACCTCTTTGGTTAGGTTTACTCACAGGTATCTTATGGTTCTTGGTGCTATAGTAAATGGAATCTATTCTCTAATTTCCCTTTCTATATTTTCATTGTTAGTGTATAGGAAAGCAACTGATTTCTGTGCATTGATTTTGTATCCTGCCACATTACTGAATTGCTGTATGAGTTCTTAGTAATTTGGGGGTGGAGTCTTTTGGGTTTTCCATATAAAGTATCATGTCGTCTTCAAAGAGAGAGTTTGATTTCTCCTTTGCCAATTTGAATACTTTTATTTCTTTTTGTCGTCCGATTGCTGTTGCTAGGACTTCTAGTACTATGTTGAACAACAGTGGCGAGAGTGGGCATCCTTGTCGTGTTCCTGATTTCAAAGGGAAGGCTGTCAGCTTTTCCCCATTGAGAATGATATTTGCTGTGGGCTTTTCATAGATTGATTTTATATAGTTGAGGAATATTCCCTCTATCCCAATACTTTGAAGGATTTTAATCAGGAACATATGCTGTTTTTTATCAAATGCTTTTTCTTCTCAAAATTTTTTATTAACATATAATGTATTATTTGCCCCAGGGTACATGTCTGTGAATTATCAGGCTTACACATTTCACAGCACTTACCACAGCACATACCCTCCCCATTGTCCATAACTCAGCCACCCTATTTGAGAGAACCATGTGGTTCTTCTCTCTTCTCTTATTGATTTGTTCTATCACATTGGTTGATTTGCGTATGTTCAACCACCCTTGCATCCCAGGGATAAATCCCACCTGGTTATGGTGAATAATCTTTTTAATGTGCTGTTGGATCCTATTAGCTAGGATTTTGTTGAGAATCTTAGCATCCATATTCATCAGGGATATTGGTCTGAATTTCTCCTTTTTGATTGGGTCTTTGCCTGGTTTGGGGATCAGGGTAATACTGGCTTCATAGAAAGAGTCTGGAAGTTTTCCTTCCATTTCTATTTTTTGAAAAAGCTTTAGGAGAACAGATGTTATTTCTTCTTTGAATGTTTGGTAGAATTGCCCAGGGAATCCGTCAGGTTCTGGGCTCTTGTTTCTTGGGAGATTTTTGATCACTGCTTCAATCTTGTTACTAGATATTGGTCTATTCAGGTTGTCAATTTTTTCTTGTTTCAGTCTTGGAAGTTTATAGGTTTCTAGGAATGCATCCATTTCTTCTAGGTTGCCTAACTTATTGGCATATAGCTGTTGATAATAATTTCTAATGATTGTTTCTATTTCCTTGGTGTTATTCGTGATCTCTCCCCTTTCATTCATAATTTTATTAATTTGGGTCCTTTCCCTTTTCCTTTGGATTAGTTTGGCCAGTGGTTTGTTGATCTTTTTGATTCTTTCAAAAAACCAACTTCTGGTTTCGTCGATGCGTTCTACTGTATCTCTAGTTTCTAACTCGATCTCTGCTCTAATCTTGATTATTTCCCTTCTTGTACGTGGGGTTGGCTTAGTTTGTTGTTGATTTTCCAGTTCTTTAAGGTGTAAAAAGAGCTGGTGTATTCAGGAATTTTCAATCTTTTTTTTTTTCAATCTTTTTGACTGAGGCTTGGATGGCTATGTATTTCCCCCTTAGGACCACCTTTGCTGTATCCCATAGGTTTTGGACCAATGTGTCTTCATTCTCATTGGTTTCCATGAATTGTTTAAGTTCTTTGATTTCCTGGTTGATCCAAACATTCTTGAGCAGGTTGGTCTTTAGTCTCCAAGTGTTTGAATTCCTTCCAAACTTTTTCTTGTGGTTGAGTTCCAGTTTCAAAGCACTGTGGTCTGAGAATATGCAGGGAATCATCTCAATCTTTTTGTATCAGTTGAGTCCTGATTTGTGACCCGGTATGTGGTCTATTCTGGAGAACGTTCCATGTGCACTCGAGAAGAATGAGTATTCTGTTGTTTTAGGGTGCAATGTTCTGTATATAGCTATGAGGTCCATTTGGTCCAATGTGTCATTCAAAGCTCTTATTTATTTTTTGATTTTCTGTTTGGATGATCTCTCTGTTACTGAGAGTGGCGTGTTAAGATCTCCTACAATTAATGTATTCATATCAATATGACTCTTTATTTTGATTAACAGTTGGCCTATGTAGTTGGCTGCTTCTATATTGGGGGCATAAATATTTACAATTGTTAGATCTTCTTGGAGGACAGAACCTCTAAGAATGATGTAGTGTCCTTCTGTATCTGTGACTATAGCCTTTAGCTTAAAATCTAATTTATCTGTTATGAGAATCACTACCCCAGCTTTCTTTTGAGGCTCGTTGGCATGAAAGATGGTTCTCCATCCCTTCACTTTCAGTCTGGATGTATCTTTAGGTTCCAAATGTCTCTTGTAGATAGCATATGGATGGGTCCTGTCCTTTTATCCAGTCTGCAAGCCTGTGCCATTTGATGGGAGCATTTAGGCCGTTCACATTGAGAGTGATTATTAAAAGATAAGTGTTTATTGACATCATGTTGTCTATGAAGTCCTTGTTTCTATAGAGTGTAAGTTTCTGTTCTATGTCACTCATGGGTTCTTTCTTCTTTTACAGAACCCCCTTTAATATTTCTTGTAGTGCCGGCTTGGTGGTCACATACTCTTTTAAACCTTGCCAGTCTTGGAAGCTTTTTATTTCTCCATCCATTTTGAATGTCAGCCTTGGTGGATAAAGTATTCTTGGCTGCATGTTCTTCTCATTTAGTGTCCTGAATATGTCTTGCCAGCCCTTTCTGGCTTGCCAGGTTTCTGTGGATAGGTCTGATGTTATTCTCATGGGTCTTCCTCTGTACATAAGGAATCTCTTCCCCCTAGCTGCCCTCAGGACCTCTTGTCTGAAATTATAATTCGCAAATTTCACCATGATGTGTCTAGATGTTTTTCTAGACTCTCTGATCTTGGGGGGGGGGTGTCCTTTCTGCCTCTAGGACACGAACACTTGTTCCATTCCCCAGATTGGGGAAATTTTCATCCAGAATTTGTTCAGCTGTATCTTCTAACTTTTTTTTTATTTTAAAGAATTTTTCAATTTACAAAATTATCATATAGTACAGAGAATTCTCATATACTTTGTATCTAGTTTCCCATATTGTCATCATCTTATGTTATTATTGTACATTTATTATAATACAAGAGAGAAGACAAAAACAAGGACACTGGAGGAATCAAAGCCTCTGGCACCTACAGCTACAAGAAATAACACCCAACTCCCAGCCAGATCAACATAAAATGACACACGAAGCATAATGATCTCTGTTACTATTACCCCACACAATACATTCAACTCTAAACTGAAAATTACAAGGCACATCAAAAGGCAAGAAAAGACAGAAATGTTGCATTCAGTGAAATGCACACAACGGGAAACTGGATAGAAGACAAGGGGTATTTTATTTTCAACAAAATATTTGCCAAGCAAGAGGTGATGAGGGAGAGCCTGTATATTTAAAAAGACTCAGGGATGTGAACAATCGTAAGGTATAGAACATATTTTGATACTGATTCAAAGGAACTGCATTTAAAAAGGAGCATATGCATGCCAGAAAAGTGTGAAAAATAAATCCATTTCACTGTATTAAAGAGTTATTTAGTGATAATCATGGTGGGTTTATGTTTTATAAAAGAGTACTTATCTTTTTGAAATTCACACTGAAGTACTGAGTAGTGAAAAGGTATATTTTGGATATATTCTACAATATCCCAGCACCTGAGACACCAGGTAAGTGGGGGTTGGAGTCTGACTGGCCATGTATAGAAGATTGTTGACCCTGGGTATCAGGTATATGGGGTTCATCATACTATTCTCTACTGTTTACACATTTGAAATTTTATGTAATAAAACTTTTTTATGTGTAAATATCATTCCATTAAGTTTGAAAACCTATGCAAAATGGATTATGGTTTTTAGACAAAAAAAATTGACAAATTGCTCCATAAAGAAATAGAAAACCTTAATTGGACATTACAAACTGAAACCATATCACGAGCTCAAGGAACCCTCAAATGTTCAGGGGCAAGGCAGTTTCTGAGACTAGTTTTACCAAATGGTTGGGAAAAACTTATGTTAGCTAAGCTCTTTCAAACTGGAGAAAAATATGGGAAATTTTTTCTATTCATTTTCCCTGGCTAGTGCTCCTGTATGTCAATGCTAGAGAGAAACCCACCTTGAAAGAACACTTAAGCAAAAATCACACATATAGCAGCAAATATCCTAAATAAATGTATGCATATTCAAAATAGTAGTGAGTTAAATAGACAATAGGTTATGCCCAATGAACAGAAATATACCTTAACATAAGAAAAATCTTTCCAATATATTTACCTACATTAAAAAAATAATGAAACTAAAAATATCTGATCACAAATGGGTACAGAAAAGTCCTTTGAAAGAAATTCAACACTAGTTAGTGGAAAAAACTTTGATTAGACTAAGATAAGAAAGGAATTTCCTTTTTCATTTCTGTGCAACTAAAACTACTCTTAAAAAACTGAAGGCTTGAAAAAGACACAGAGAATGAGCTACAATGTCTGAAAAATAAAATAGGAGAAAGCCCTGGGGAAAACTGAAGACTGCTGAGCAGATACTTCTGTTTGGGTTGGGGACTCGGGGAACATCAGATGTGGGGAGGGAATGTAGGTTTCCTAAATGCAGAGGACAGAATTGACAGGGTGACCAATTTTCTACTTCTGCTTCTGCTTCCCTGCCCAAATCTAAGGCAGGATCTCCGAGCACACATGATAGTAGCCCAAGGGCAATGACCGGCCACAGGCAAAGATGGGATGAATGAGGCATTTGACTCCAGAGTCTGTGCTAATAAACTCCTGAAATCATCTTAGTGATAAGGAATACCCTTTCAAAAAGTATTTAAATACAATATAAAGAATCAACCTGAAATACAATAGCGAATATCACAGCAAATCATATAGTAAGAGAAGGTGTTTTTCATAAAGTATATAAACACTCTACAGATATATAAATACATAATTTATAAACCCATAAAGTGAGCATACATGGGTATATATTTCCGTGTCCACATCTATATATGTGCATTCATGTGTATTTAAACACATATAATCTACACATCTTATATACTTACATACGATATCATATGTAGTACAAAAACAAAATAATGACAGACAGTGTGTTTCTTACGATGACCGAGCACGACAAAGGAAAACTCACTGTAGCGGACCCTGCAATAGTGGGTCACCCTGAAACCGTAGGACCCAAACCTCCTGCAGCTGCTCAGCCCCTTCAGTAAACTACATCTCGAACGGACTGTTTCTGAAGTCTGGCTGCTGGCGACGCGACCCCTCGGAAGGAGTGTTTCTCCGCCGACCCTGCCCCA
>CM052801.1:98937114-98971638 GCA_028533885.1 Nasua narica
CCCGTGGCCCCAGGAGAGGAGGACGGAGGAGCCCCTCCCCCCAGCTCCCGTCTGGACTGGCCTGGGCTGAGCGGGGGAGGCTCATGGGAGCTCAGAGGAGGTGAGGGGAGCTGGAGCCTGGGCGACCTCGTGAACCGGGTGCTCTTGGCCCCAATCCCGGACCGGAGCCCGTGGGGCACTCCAGGAGGGAAGCAGGGACACTTCTGCCATGAGGACCCTCCCATGTTCCTTGTTGTGGGAAACTGATGGGTCCCTCTGTAAGGGGTACTGTGGTGTAGCAGCACCTAGGCACTGGCCTTCCCCCATTTTTTTGGAGTCAATGCTAGAATGCAGCTCTTTAGCCATATCGTCCTGTGTGGGCACATGTCCCGAGGTCCTGAGCTGTCCTAACCAGGGCAATGGAAGTCAGACAGCAGCTCCCCAGCCTTGAGGGTCTCAGTCATTGTGTTTCTGCGCTGAGGAGACGATGTTTTCGCAGGCATAGCTAAACCTGCTCTGCTTGCTAGTCTCCTCTGCAAGGGGCTGAGTTCCTGCCTGACTCGTGCCAGACCTCCCCTGTGGCAGATGCCACTGCAGATGTCTTAAAGCCCTTCTTGGGCAAATAAGTGTTTGCAGGCCTACTTCTGGCATCATTGGGAGCCTCCTGCTATAATCCAGGGAAGACATCTCTGAGGCCGGGTTCAGGCAGTGGTGCAGGGCTTGAGGAAGGGAATGGATTCCAGAGATGTTTATGAGATGGAAGAATCCAGACTTGTGTATGATATGAGCTTGGGAGTTAAAGAAGAGGAAAGAAGCATATTCAGGAAGGTTTTTTTTTCACACTGGTTGTGTGCTTATGTCTACTTTTCTTTTTTTTTTTTAACCTACCCATTATGTTTTGTTTAATTTCTTTTTGTCCTTTTTATTTTAAAAACTTCCACAAACTATTTATCTTAAACTATTTTATTTTAGATTTGTAAACAATTTGCAAAGATAGTACAGAGTTTGTATATGCCCCTCACTCAGTTTCCCACTATCAACATCTTCCATTAATATTGTACGTCTATTACAATTAATGAGCTGATATTGATGCATTATTTATTATACCTGAAGTCATACTTTACTCAGAGGTCTCCCATGTTTACCTAGTGTCTGTTTTCTGTTCAAGGATCCCAGCCAACATACTAGGTTACATTATTTGTAATATTTCCTTGGCCGTGGCGGTTTCTTTGTTTTTGATGGGCCTGACGGTTTTGGGGAGGAGTGATTAGATATTTTGTACATTGTCCCTCAGTCGGGATTTTTTAATGATGTTTTACTCATGATTAGTCTAGAGTTGTGTGTTTTGGGAAAGAAGACCATGGCGGTAAAGTCCGCAGATCATATCAATAGCACATACCATTAGCGTGATTTATCACTGAGGATGTTTACTTCGATCACCTGGCTGAGTTAATGCCCATTAGGTGGCTCCGCTGTAAGGTTACTGTTTTTGGCCCCCTGTCCACACTGTCGTCCTTGGAAGAAAGTCACCATGTGTGGCTCCCGCTTCAGGGCTAGGGAGTTAGGCTCTATCCTGAAATGGAACTATCCGCATAAACTGGAATTTTTCTCCATTGGAGATTTGTCTATTCTCCCATGTTTATGTAGTCAATCAGTCACTTATTTTTCTCAGTATAGACACATGGGTATTTATAGCACACTTTGGGTCAAACTGTTCCAGGTTTGGCCACTGGGAGCTCTTCCTGTTACCTCCCTCTGTATATTACCTTTGCCATACCCCTGGAAATGTTTTTGTTGGTTAGTTTTTGTTTCTTTAAGCACTTCTTTATTTTCAGGCATTACAAGATGCTTCAGGCTCATCTTGCGTATTTCCTTGCCCTGGCTCTAGAATCAGCAATTTCTCTGTGGAGCCCTTGTTCCTTTTACTGTAAAATAGTATGAGAAACCTCGATCTGTGTACTAAGTATACTCATTGTGACTGAGGTGTCATTGCTTCTAGGGTCCCTTGGTTGACAGAGGAAGGAATTACATGTGTGTTCACTACCCTGTGTGTATTCATACATCTATAAATATTTTCAGATGTAATCTATAGCTGTATTAAGTTAAATAAGGGTTTTTACTGATATCTATGGCTCTAATCCACCACCAAATAGATCATTATAGCCTCCTCTACAGTGAAAAACCTTGAGATTTACAAGTTGTTTATATGTCAGTGTCTCTGCTAGATAGCCCCCAAGGCCTGGTTAGCTCTGGAGGAACTGGTAAAATAGAATTTGTGGGCCTGCAAAGCAGCAGGTCAGCTCCAGAACTCCCTAGAACCTCACCAAAGTTATGCTTGCCCTCTAGGCTCTGGACTCTGAGAAGCCTACCTGGCCCCTTTCTGTGAAGCTCTTGAAAGGTCTAGAGTGTCTGTTGTCTGAGTGTATGAACTGACAAACAATCTGACTCTTGATGCTTTTGGGGGGTTGAGACCACCTATAACTAAGTTTGGTCATTCTAATCTGTCTGGAAAGTACTTCTTTCTTACCAGAGCATGAGATATAGAGTAAGCAAGACCCCCAAATGAGTTTTTGTTTCCTCACCTTTAATTAGCTGTGTGGATCAGGGCATGTTATATGAGCTTTTTTGTGCCTCAGTTCTTATTCTCAGTTCTGTATTTGAATATTCACTGGGAAGTTCCTCAAGACTGGAAATTGGACTCAACCCAGAGCGTGGTCAGGATAGCTGTATGAAAAACAGAGCCCCTCAGATTCAACAGCTGATAAACTTGCTATATGTTACTCATCCTTAAAACTGATTGATATAATAATACACATTCTCCAGTGAGTGTTGGAAAGCCTAATTGGAAATGTGAAATGTCTTCAAGTTCTCAGATTAAAGGTGATACAACATGGGAAATCATGAGTTGATACAATAATGATATTCTCAAGCTGTTCCTAAAATAAACAGCATAAAATTGCCTATTGTGAAACCCTGCTATTGTGTAAAATATGACTGTTTTCCACAATAATACTAGATGAATGTTGAAGGTATTGCTGTAGTCACAAGAACTCTCAAATTGGCTGCAAATGAGGACAATACACTAGGTCATCTTCTGTGGTGTGGTGAAGTGTGGTGTGGTCCAACACATACAAAAAGGTATACCTGCAAAGATTGGGATTTTAATTTTGGTTCCATACATTTAAGGAAATTTCTGTTGTATCACTAGGTGATCACTAAGTAAAGCTGTTTAATTGAAAAGGTCAACAATATTGATAAATGTTTAGCAAGACCAAGAGAAAAAAGAAGAGTCAATTACTAAAATAAAAAATAGAAATGGGAATAGTATTACAGATGTTAAAGAAATAAAAAGGATTGTTAGAGAATACTCTGAACAATTATACTCCAAGAAATTATATAACCTAAATGAAATGGATAAATTTCTAAAAACATAAGCAACCAAAATTGACTCAAGAAAACAAGAAAATTCAAACAGACTTAACAGGTAAAAAGAATGAATCAGTGACCAAAAAAATCTCACAAAAAAGAACATCCCAAGACCAGGTGACTTCACTGGTGAATGAAGTCCCAGACCAGGTGACTTCATCGGTGAATTCTGCCAATACTTGAAAGAAGAACTTATATAAATCTTCAATTTCTTCCCAAAATATAGAAGAGGAGGGAATACTTCCCATCTCATTCTGTGAGGTCAGCATTACCCAGGTAGTAAAGCCAAAGACTTCAAAAAAAAAAGTAAACTATCCAACATTCTTTCATGATATAAAAAAACTTCCAACAAACCAAAAATAGAAGAAAAATTTCTTAACCTGATAAAGGGCATTCATGCAAAACCCACATGTAACATACTCAATGGTCAAATACTGAAATATTCCATTAAGCTGAGAAATAAGAAATAAGCCAAGGGGTTCCTGGGCGGCTCAGTCAGTTAAGCATCTGGCTCCTGATTTATACTCAGGTTATGATCTCAGGGTTGTGAGATCAAGCCCCAAGCTGGGCTCCATGCTCAGTGGGGAGTCTGCTTGAGATTCTCTCTCTCCCTCTCCTTTTGCCCCTTCTCCCTCTCTCTAAAGTAAATAATAAATAAATATATTTTTTAAAAAGCCAAGAATTCCTGATTTTGCCACTTTTATTTTATTGTACTATAAGTGTTAGCCAGAGTGATTAGGCAAAAATAAAGACATACAAAGTAGAAAAAAAAAAGAAGTAAAAGAATAAGAAAGTATTTAAAAATGAGTTTATCCAAGGAAGTACAAGACTTGTACACTAAAACCTACAAAACAGGGTCACCTGGGTATCTCAGTTGTTTAATTGGCTGCCTTTGGCTCAGGTCATGATCCCCGGTCCTGGGATCAAGCCCATGTCAGGCTCCCTGCTCAGCGGGGAATCTGCTTCTCCCTCTCCCTCTGCCCCTCCACCAGCTTGAGTACTCTCTCACTTTCTCCCTCTCTCTCAAATAAATTAATAAAAATTTTAAAAATAAGTAAAAATAAGAATAAAAACTACAAAACATTGCTCAAAGAAATTAAAGAAGACTTCAGCATATGGAAAGATATCTTGCATCATGGATTTGAAGACTTAATTTGTTTAGATAGCAATCCTACCAAAGCAATTTACAGATTCAATCTAATCCCTATAGTAAATCCCAACAACCCTTTTTGAAGAAATGGAAAAGCTGATTCTAAAGTGTATATGGAGTGCAAGTGCCCCTTTCGATCACTACATTTGCATCCTTTGGGTAAATACCTAGTAGTAAAGAGCCCAGGTGGCCATTGACAGATGAATGGATAAAAAAGATGTGGTATATATATGTACAATGGAATATTACTCAGCCATCAAAAAATGAAATCTTACCATTTGCAATGATGCAGATGGGACTAGAGGGTATTATGCAAAAAGAAATAAGTCAATCAGAGAAAGACAATTATCATATGTTTCACTCATATGTGGAATATAAGAAACAAAACAGAAGATCATAGGGGAGGAGAGGGAAAAATAAGACAAATCAGAAAGGGAGACAAACCATAAGAGATTCTTAACTATAGGAAACAAACTGAGGGTTTCTGGAAGGGAAGTGGGTGGGAGGATGGGGTAACTGGGTGACGGACATTAAAGATGGCATGTGATATAATTAGCACTGGGCATTATAAGGGCGGCATGTGATGTAATGAGCACTGGGTGTTCATAATCCCTGAACTCTACCTCTGAAACTAATAGTACACTATATATTAATCACTTTATTTAAGTAAAATTAAAAAAATAAAGTGTATATGGAATCTCAAAGGACCCAGAATAGGCAAAACAATCTTGAAAAAGAACAAATTTGGGGGACTCACTTTTCCTAATTTCAAAACTTTCCACAAAGCTATAGTAACAAAATGACATGGTATTGGTATGAAGATAGACATGCAGTGGAATAGAATGATCATCCCAGAAATAAACTCTCTCATATAAGGTCAAATGATTTTTGACAAGGGTATCAAGAATATGCAATGGATAAAGACAGTCTTTCCAACAGCTGATGCTGGAGAAACTGGATATCCACACACAAAAAAAGTGAAGTTGGATATTTCCCTTACACCATATACAAAAACTAACTCAAAATGGATCAAAGACCTTAGCTTAATAGCTAAAAGTATAAAACTCTCAGAAGAAAACATAAAGAAAAAGCTTCATGGCATTGGATCTGGCAATGATTTCATGACTATGATAAAAAAACACAGGCAACAAAAGAAATGATAGATAAATTGGACTTCATCAAAAGTAAAAACTCTGTGCATCATCAGACACAATCAAGACAGCTATCATATGATGCAGCAATCCCACTTCTAGGTATATATCCAAAGGAAATGAAAAAAGATTATTGAAAATGTATCTGCACCCTCGTGTTTATTGCAGCATTATTCACAATAGCTGACACATAGAAACAACCTAAGTGTCCATCAATGGATGAATGAATAAAGAAAATGTGACATATATACACAATGGAATATTATTTGGTCATGAGAAAGTAGGGAATCCTGCCATTTGTAGCAACTTAGATGGAGCTTAAGGGCATTATGCTAAGTGAAATAAGCCAGACTGAAAAATACTGTATGATATCACTTATATGTGGAATCCAAAGAGGACAAACTTAGAGAAACAGAGATCAGAGTACATTAATGTAAAGCATGGTGATTACAGCTAATAATATTGTGTCATATCCTTGAGTGTTGCTGAGAGTAGATCTTAAATGTTCTGTCCCCAAAATAGAAATGATAACTACGTGACGAGAAAGGTGGCAGCTAGTACTATTGTGGTAATCATTTTTCAGCTTATAGATATAGCAAGTCAACATGTTGTATGCCTTAAGCTTACAGATGTTATGTGTCAATTATATCTCAATAGAGCTGAGAAGAAAATGTAAAAGATAAGGTACAATTTGCAGAATGGACAAAAATGCCTATAAATCATATATCTGATAATAGTCTATTATTCACAATGTATAAAGAACTCTTTCAATTCAACACACACAAAACCAATTTAAAAATGGGCAAAAAGTCTTGAATAGACATTTTTTTACAATAAGATACACAAAGGACTAAAAAGCACACGAAAAGATATTAAACATCATTTATCAGTAGGGAAATGCAAATTGAAACCAAAATGGGATACTACTTCATACCTGCTAGGATGACAACAACAACAACAACTACAATCTGAAAAGTAACAGGTGTCTGTGAGGATGTGAAGAAATTGAAACCCTAGTACATTAGTGGTAGGAATGAAAAATGGTGCAGCTGTTGTGAAAAAAGTTAGACATAGATTTACTCCATGACTTATTAATTCCACTCCTATGTATATGATCAAAATAATTGAAAACATATTCAAACAAATACTTGTGTACAGATATTCATCAAAGCACAATTCACAATAGCAGAATGTATAAACAACCCAAATGTCCATCAGTTTGTGAATGAATAAGCAAAATGCATAGGCTTATAAAGAAATATTCAGCCACAAAAAAGAATGAAGTCCTGATACATGCTATAGCATGGATGAATCTTGAAAACTTTGCTGAGTGAAAGAAGCCAGACATAAAGATAACGTATTGCAAATTCCATTTATATGAGATATACAGAATAGGTAAATTCATAGAGAAAGTAGACTAGTGGTGGACAGGGGTCGGGGTAGGAAGGAATGGAGAGTGTGAGTACTTAATGGATATGAGGTTTGCTTTTGAGGTGATGAAAATATTTTGGAACCAGATAGAGATGATAGTCATATAACAGTGCAAATGTACTAAATGGCCCTGAATTGGACACTGTAAAATGAATTCATGTTATGTGAGTTTTACCTCAAGTAAAATGAATGAATGAATGAATGAAAAACAAATAAATGCTATAAAAAATAAAGCACTGGGGCGCCTGGGTGGCTCAATGTGTTAAAGCCTCTGCCTTCGGCTCAGGTCATGATCCCAGGGTCCTGGGATCGAGTCCCACATCGGGATCTCTGCTCAGAGGGGAGCCTGCTTCCCCCTCTCTCTCTGCCTGCCTCTCTGCCTGCTTGTGATCTCTCTCTCTGTCAAGTAGATGAATGAAATCTTAATAAATAAATAAATAAATAAAGCACTAATCTGCTTAAAACCAAATTGTGCCTTTCCCTTTTCTCAATTGTCCTTTGCCCTCAGCATAAAGTCAAGCTCCTCAGCCTAACTTGCTGGGTTGAAGATCTAGCTTCTGCCTCTGTGTCTAGCCTCATCTGCCATCCACCACACTGTAGTCTTTCTTTTTCGTTACATGTAATGAATTCTTTTTTCTCTGACATTGAGCAACCTGGCCGCCCTCATTATTTCAAATATGTTCACTATTCATTCCCACCTAGTAAACATATAAGCAATTATAGAATTGATAAATCATAGTCCTGTGAGAATCAGATATACTAATTGGGGTACAGAACTTGCGCACCCTTCAGGATGGTTTTGCTATTCCTAGAAGAAATATACACAGTAACAGATGAGTCTAACCATATAACAGGGAGATTGGCATTTACACTGGTCCTTCTGTTAACTGAGTAGCAGGTGAATTTAAAGGGTGAGGGACTAGATCTGAGGACACTGGTGAGAGGATGAGCAATGACAAGGGTCTAATTCAGGCTGTTGGCCACAGGCATGGGAAAGGTGGACATCTGGACACAGGCTTGCAGTACAAACTTACTTGGGGGCCAGTGAAGATTTTCAAGCACGATTGAGACTTGACTAGCCAGGCATTCCAAGACACTCTCCCTGCTGCAGGGCAGAGGTCAGGGAATGGCTTGAGGCAAAGAGACCGATCAGTAGAAAAAGAATATATCATCTGTCCAGAAGTGAGCTGCTGAGAGCATGGCTAAGATAAGCACTAGGAGTGGAGAGGAGAGTGACACAGAATGAACTCATGAGCCTTCACTACTTTCCATAGAGAGGACACTTTTCCAACAGCGACTTGCTGCCCACAAACTTCACTTCCTCTTCAACTCTGGAGCCACATAAACTGATTGGAGACTAGATTTTTGCTTGAACTTCATCCCTCCTTGCCAGTGAGGCCTCTCCTTTAGTTGAGTAAACCTAACTGCAGTTTTGGTTTCACTCACCCATATGGCACACCTAGATTTCAGCAAGAAGGAGTTCACAGTTGTGAGCAAAATTTTAAAACATCCCTAAAGAGTCACTGTGTCTTCTATCTCTAATACAGCATCTCAGATGACACAATGGAAACTAGTCTGCAGGTTATAATCCTTTTCATGTTGTTTACATTTTTTTAAATTGGAAGATTCATATTGGCAACCTTTTTCTCCTTTCAAAATCCGTTGCCATCCCTGAATAAATAGCAGGAAACATGTAACCAGAGAACTTTTATTGGTAATAATTGCTTTTTGGGTTCAAAGCTTTATTGCTCAGGAAGTGTCACCTTTCTCACATGTGCACACAGAGATAAATGTGAATATATCTATTTTCCACAGTTATCACCAAATAGTCAAGTTTAATAAGCACCGTGTGGTAAAGCAAGACATAACACAGCAGAACACATAGGTGAAAGCTGACAGTGTCTCTGTTGCACTCCGCTCTCCTACAGTCACATTATAAATTCTGTGCTTGTCTTCAGCCCTCAAGTGTAATGTGTCCTGTATATTTTCAGCAATTAAACTCTCTTTGAAATGAGCTTGAAACACACTTGATTAATCCTTTACAAAGTGAGGAATTATTCTTGGTTTCAACTGTATGAATGAAGCTCTTCAGGGATCCACCAGGAGCCAGAATCTCCCCCAAAAGAGATGGCCTGCTACGTTTCAATATCTGTAGAGAGACTAAAAGAGACCTTCATTCTCGATGTGGATAAGTCCTCTGCTGTAGGTTACATTGTCCCGACCTTGGGCTTCTCAGGCCATTTCTCCAGCTAGAGAGTTGAACCCAAAGCTCAAGTTCACAGAAATCAGGAAAGGGACTATTCTAATCCCCACCCCTGTCACCGACAGGACTACGGGTCCTTCTTACTCCTCCTCCACAAAACCCTTTTGCCAACCACTGACAACTGTAGGAGGTCCAACCAGAGCAAGCTCTCTAGGGTGAGATCTTGAGGAAATTGCCTTACTTCTCTTAGAACTTGAGAAACTATCTAAAATGGGAACTATCATGTTTCCCACTGACTGTTTGCAGTTGCTGTTAAGATGAGTAAAACACCAATGCCCACAGAAGCTGTGCTGAATATAGAGTGTCTATAATCCCGTGTTCCCATTGCTTTCTTATAGGGGTCCATGGAATGATCTTTTAATGTGGGAAAAGGACGGTGGACCTTCACCTGCCCTCCCACCCCCACCAGTGGATAGTCAAGAATGCCTTGAATATGTGAAGCTCAAGAGTAAAGCAGCAAAGGATAGAGGACTCATGGTTGCTCCAGCCTAGTAGAATTTTGAAACTCTATGGCACTGTAAATGTCTGTGTGTTGTACATCTGTACATGCTCTTGCACATCTGATTGGATTCTGGAAACAGTGGAAGCATCTTCTATTTCAAAAAAAAACAAGTGATAACTATCCCTGTGCTCCTTTTCAGCTTTGGTTGTCACTGCACCCACAGACTGCCAGCCAGTCACAGACATGGGAAGACTGTTCCTGCCATCTCCTGCTGGGTTCAGTGAGAATTTCATGGAGTAAATACTCTCTTCATTTACCCAGGGAAGTGCTCTCTCGGGGAATGCTTCTTTCTTCCCTTTCTGCATGTCTCTTCCATAGGACAGTTTCATTAGTGTTACTGAACCTAAATATGATAGACGGTTATGAAAAATAGCTACTGAAAAGCATGGGAGTAAATCTTCACGAAGTCATGTTAGGCAATAATTGCTTAGATATGATACAGGCTTAGTCTGTTGGGGCTACCATAACAAAGACTGGGTGGTTTAAACAATAAAAACTTATTTCTCACAGCTCTGGAGACTGACTGGTAGTCCAGGAGCAAGTTCTGGCAGGGTTCAATTTCTGGTAAGAATCCTTTTCTTGGCTTGTAGCTGGGCACTTTCTGCATCCTCATATGGCCTTTCCTTCATGCTCACACACGGAAGGATCATATAAGGGCACTAATCCCATCGTGGGGATCATAAATTCATAAATTCATTTAACCTTATCTCCCAAAGGCCTATCTCTAAATATCATCATGTGGGGGGTAGGGCTTTAGCATGAATTTGGAGGTAGGGACACAGTTGAGTCCATAGCAGATATCAATACACAGGTGACAGGGGTGCCTGGGTGGCTCAGTGGGTTAAAGCCTCTGCCTTCTGCTCAGGTCGTGATCTCAGAATCCTGGGATCCCTCTGCTCAGCAGGGAGCCTGCTTCCTCCCCTCTCTCTCTGCCTGCCTCTCTGCCTACTTGTGATCTCTTTCTCTATGTCAAATAAATAAATAAAATCTTTAAAAAAACACAGGTGACAAAAAATTGATAAATTGGATACCATTAAAATAAAAAATGCTTGTGCTTTAAAGGAAAGCATTAAAAAAATAGAAGACTACCCACAGATTAGGAGAAAATACTTTTTAATCATATATATGATAAATGTCTAGTTTCCAGAATATACAAAGAATTATTACAACTCAACAAAGAAAAGAAAAATCAACCAATCTTATTTTATTATTTTTTAAAATCAACCAATTTTAAAAAGAGCAAAAGATTTGAATAGATATTTCTTCAAATAAGATGTGTAAATAACCAATAAGCACATGGAGAGATGCTCAACAGGATCATTAGGTAAATACGAATCAAAACCACAATGAGTAAGGACTTCAGACTCGCTGGTTAAAATAAAAATATAGAAAATAACAACTGTTGGTGATGATATGGAGAAATTGAAATCTTCATATATTGCTAGTGGGAATGTAAAATGGTGCAGTCACTGTGCAAATCAGTCAGCTGTTCCTCAAAAAGTTAAGCATAGAGTGAAACTATATGACCCACTGATACCATTCCCAAGTATATACCTAAGAGAAATGAAAACATATGTCCACACAAAAACCTATACACGAATGTTCATAGCACCATCCCTTTTTTTAACCTTAAAAATCTATTTGACCTTTATTTTTATTTTATTTTATTTTTTCAGTGTTCCAAGATTCAATGTTCATGCACCACACCCAGTACTACATGCAATATGTGCCCTCCTCGTAACCCATAGCACCATTCCATATACATAATAGCCAAAATTGGGAAACAATCCAAATGTCCATCAACTGATGAATGAATTAAAATATGGTCTATCCATATAATGTTATATTATTTGCCAGTACGAATAGATGAAATGCTGATACACAGTACAATACGGATAAACCTTGAATACTGTGTGATTAGACAGAGAAGCCAGACAGAAATGACCACAGATTTTATTACTGTGTTCATATGAAGTATCCGGAATAGGCAAATCAATAGAGACAAATAGATTAATGCTTGCCTAGGGCTAGGGAAAGGGGTAATGGGAAGTCCCTGCAAATGGTGATAGCTTCTTTTTGAGGTGATGAAAATGTTCTGGAGTTAGTGGTGGTGGTCCACATCTAGTGAATATACTAAAAAGCACTGATTTTTACACTTTAAAATGATAAAGTATATAGTATGTGAATTATATCTCAATAAAGAATAAGAAAGTGAAAACAGGAGTAGGAGAGGGAAAGTGCACAGATGCAGAGGCCCTCTGTGGTGCAACCTGCTGAGACCGCTGGCAGTGGAGACAGCAGGGACTCTGGGAAAATCCTGGCATCACAGGCCCTATAGGAAGCACAGGGAAAGGCAGCTCACCACTGGAAATTTTGAAGCTCATAGCAACAACGAAACTGGGGCCCAGCTAAACTATTGGCTGACTATATGTACTACTTCGCACACACTAACAGCCTAGTGGAAGAAGAGGCATGCCAATTTCCAGCCATAAATGCTATTTATCTCAGTCTCTGCTGTTCTCCTACAAATGATGCCTGGCTGACATTCAATAAAAAAAAAAAAGTTACAAAAACCCAACACTTTAGGGGCGCCTGGGTGGCTCTGTGGGTTAAAGCCTCTGCCTTCGGCTCAGGTCATGATCTCAGGGTCCTGGGATTGAGCCCCGCATTGGCCTCTCTGCTCCATGGGGAGCCTGCTTTCCCCTCACTCTCTGCCTGCCTCTCTGCCTACTTGTGATCTCTCTCTCTCTGTCAAATAAATAAATAAAATCTTTAAAAAAAAACCCCAACACTTTAAAATTAAGTACAGTCAAGCCAATAGAAAAAACAATAAATAGAACTGTACTCCAAGGTGATCTATATGCTAGTTGTATTAGGAAGAAACTTTAAATCACCTATGATTAAATGTTAAATAATCTAGAAGAAAAGATGAATAATGTGCATAAAGAGATTGGTAATTTTAACACATATGTAAACAATGAGAAAATCAAATGGAAATGCTAGAATTAAAATACAGTATCTGTAAAAGGATTATAAACAGACTGAACACAGTAGAGGAAAGACAGAATTAATTTGAGATAAATAACTAGAAATTATTCAAATGAAATACAAAGAGGAAAAAAGAACCGAAAAATAGAATAGACAATACGAAAGAGGTGAGATAATGTAAAATGGTGTGGCTTGTGTGTTATTCTGAAGTTCCAGAATAAGAAAGAGGTAAAGAACAGTGTAGAAGATATATTTGATGACAGACAAGAATTTTCTAAAATCAGCAAAAGACACACACACACACAGAGCCAATTAGCTCACGAAACACTAACCAGGATAAAAAGGACACATAATACTCAAACTATTGAAAACGAAAGAAAAGTTTGCATGAAGAAAACAAGGACAACAAGAAGAAAGAGAAATATTACATACAGAGAAAAATGAGAATTACAGATTTTCATCCAGAAGGCAAAAAAAAAAAAAAAAAAAATAGTGATCTCCAAAAGGAGGGGGAAAAACCTTCTCAACCCAAAATCCTGTATCTGGCGAAACTTTTGATTAAAAATGAGTGTGTGTGGGGGGGAAGCCCTGGGTGTCTCAGCCAGTTGAGCATCTGACTCTTGATTTCAGTTCAGCATGATCTCATAGGTCCTGGGATCCAGCGCCATAGCGGACTCCTCACTCAGTGGGGAGTGTGCTTGAAAGACTCTCTTCCTCTGCCCCTGCCCCTTCTTGTGCAGGTGCTCTCTCTCTCTCTCTCTCAAATAAATAAATAAATACATCTTTTAAAAAAGATGATGTGTCTCTTAAAAAAATGAATGAGAAATAATTTTAAGGACAAATAAAAGCTGAGAAAATTCATTGACAGCAATATACTAAGAAATTTTAAAGAAAATTCTTCGTGTTGAAGAATGTACCCTTGATGTGATGTGATGAGAAGAGCACTTTACCTTTCTGGTCTTACTCCCCAAACTCATAACAACAGTCTACTTATAAGAAAGACACCAGACAAATTCCAATGGAGGGACATTCTACAGGATACCTAACCAGTACTCCTCAAAATTGTCATCATCAAAGAGAATGGAAAGTCTGAAAAACTGTCACTCCAAAGAGAAAATTAAGTACACATGATAGCTATTGGAATGTGATATACTGGACATGATACTGTAACCAAAAAAGGACACTAGGTAAAAACTAAATATAAATAATTAATATTATAAATATTAAATAAATTAACCATTAAATAAATGAATCATAAATGTTAAATAGAAGCACACACCAAACTTAAATTGATATTAATATGAATATAATATGAAAATAAAATATAAAATCTATCTTAGAGGAAGTATAGCCTTCAAAGCCAGAAATGTTTAGAATCTAGTCGTTTATGGGAAATACCTGTTGATCACTGGTGTAGAGCAAAATAGCATGAATATACTGAGGTATTTATTATGTAGGTGGAAGTAAAGCCCCAGGCCCAAAGCTGAACCCCTCTGGTGGAACCTCAGCAACAGCAGGCCAAGTATCTAAGACTTGGAGGCAGGGTCATATGTGTCTCTGGTAAAGAAAATCTTTGGTACAAAAAAGTGAGAGGTAACTATTGTGCTATTTTTCTATTATTTCACCACTTGGTCACCTAGGCAAAGCCATTCAAGGGAAGTACACAACAGGAGAGGGAGATTATAGATCCCCTCCCAGTTAGAGGACCAGAAAAGGAATCTCCTGGTAGCCAGACAGTGAGGGGGAAATGATGAAGAGGAACAAATATGAGCAAGGGATCCCATGAAGTTATCGAGGAAGTTCTGATTATACCTGAGCTGCACATGCTGGAATCTCACCATAAAGAGGATACCAAAGACTTGGAGAACTAAACCATCGTCCAGGGCTCAGATGGGGCCCTGGGTTAGTCACAAACACTATGGATCCAAATATCACTGTGCCAACATAGAAAAATGCATATTTATTTCAAGCACATATGGAGCATTCACCAAGTGGTCTATATCCTGTGTCACTAAAATGTTTTTTAAATTTAAATGATCCAGAGTATATTTTCTGACAATAAAGGAATCAAATTAGAAATCAAACAATAGTGGAAGAACAAGAAAAACCTCAAAACACTTGGAAATTATTTTTCTAAAGATTTTATTTATTTATTTGACAGAGGGAGAAATCACAAGTAGGCAGAGAGGCAGGCAGAGAGAGGGGGGAAGCAGGCTCCCCACTCAGTGGAGAGCCCGATGCGGGGCTCGATCCCAGGACCCTGGGATCATGACTTGAGCCGAAGGCAGAGGCTTTAACCCACTGAGCCACCCAGGCACCTCAACACTTGGAAAGTAAACAGCATACTCTAAAACCATCCCCAGGCCAAAGAAAAGACTGATTTAATTTTTATTTCTTTCTCTTCTATTGTTTTGTTTCTTTGCTTCATTCTTTCTTTTCTTTTGATCACTTTGGGTTTTTTCTTCTTTTTCTAAGTTAAGGTCTTTCTTAATCTAAGCACTAAATTCTATAATTTTCTCTCTTAACACTGATCAGCCGTATCCCATAAATTTTACAACTCTAGCCAGACAAAATAAAAAAAAGAGAAGACGTACGTTACCAATATCAAAAATGAAACTGGGTATCACTGCAAGCCCATGAGCCCTATACTACAGATGTTAGAAGGATAAAGGGGATATACTAAGAACAAATCTATGTACATTAATTCAGGAACTTAAATGAAATTGTACAATTCCTCAAAAATCAGAAACTACCCAGACTTATCCTAGATGAAATGCATAATCTGAGTAGTACTATAACTATTCAAGAACTGATACTGTAGTTTAAAATTTTCTAAAAAGGATATCTGTGGAACCACAGAAACATCAAAAAATCAAGAAGAAACTGTTAGAATCAATCTTGTTAGGACTCTGGAAAATAGTCAAAGGTTTGTAGCAGCCATGCCACCAAGATTAGCTCCTTGGAGCAAGGGTCACATGTCGTGCTCTGTATTCCTAGGCCCAGCATGGCCCTTGGCACTCAGTAGGAGATCAAGAAATGTTTGCTAAATAATATCATCTCACTCAAAACTCACACAGTCTTGTTGGATCAACTTTACTTGGCCTCTAGTACATGCACCATATGAACACAACCATAAATATAGATAGGATCAGTAACACAATTACACCTCTCTAAATATCTGTAGGAGAGGTGCCTGATACTTAACATGGCCAACAGTAGACAGAACCATTCTAGTCTACGTGTAACTTTAAAAAGTCACATTTTTCATGAAAATCAGTACAATGCTATGAAAGAATAAAATGATGGCAAGAGAGAGCTCCTTGCAGAGTGAGCAAGCTGAGCCAATGTCCTCCAAGTACTGGAGGGACAGCTCTACGGTTTAGGAAGAAATGACCAATTTAGGAAGAAACAGCACAATGAGTAGTCAAATTAGGTTTGGGGGGAGTACAATATTCAAATGGGCTCCAGAAATATAAAACCAAGTCTTTTCCTAAAGTATCCCCTGACACATTCAAGAGAGAGATCTTTAACTGTCTTCCTAGTAGGAGAAACATTCTGGCCCTTCTGCTAGCATGCATGTTCAATGCCAGTACACAAGAAACAAGTGCTTGCACAGCCCAAGTGCTGGGCCTCACTTTCCTATCACTATTACTGGGGAAATGAGTGCATAAAACAAGTACTTCATAATTTAGTTCACTTTCACTTAAGTCAAAACCTAAGAATTTGTATTTGGTTAGCAACGCCACCATTCTAGGGACAGAGAAGTCAAGCCAGTTAGGTGATACCTATGCAAAGAAATAAGCCTACAACCAAGATTCAGATGGAAACTGTAATTGTGTACATGACCATGGGTTAGAGAATTCATACTATCCAATGAGGAAATTCAGCTGGTTTTTTCAGTTCCTCTTCAAGACTTCACGCTTTCCGGGGTTTGGGGCCATGACGTAGAGCAACCACTGGATGGAGCTTAACCTGAAAGAGTAAAAAGGGAATACATGTAAAGCAAATGTGTTTCCTTATTGAAATACATTGGTCTCAAAATGAGCAAAATGTTGTTCTCAATGGGAATTTAAATGGTACCCTTCTGAAGTATTGATAAGTACATTTCTTATTAAAAACTTTTAACCTTCCTAATACCCAGTGAGGAAGGTGAGCAAACAGACAGTACATGAGAAAGTAACTCTAACCTCCACTACCAAGAAGAATGCAGGGTGAGAGGAGCCTGGATGTGATTGTGGCACTCTGCTGCTTAATTCCCGGCCACCCATAAAGTTAGGTTCACATGATGTACTCTGATATTCAGGGTCCCTCTAAGCTAGACCGAAACTCCCTTATCTTCTCTATACACACCATGATCCTATTCATTATTGTCTATGTTAGAATATTTCTGTTACACTGTAGGAAGTAGAGGCTGATTTTTTTTGTTGCTGGGTTTTAATCTGTGTGACAAGTTAGCCATGGTTAGCACTGTTGCCTGGGCTGGTAATTTAGGAAATTAGCTAAGCGCTGACCACTCCCTTCCCTCCTTTCCTTACTTCTGCACCTGAGTTCAAGGGAGGGAGGAACCTGACAAACACTACCACAGCTGGGTGATCGAGATCAACATCAACAGTGACAAATCACCTTGATAGTATGTACCCTTGATGTGATGTGATGAGAATGGCACTTTATCTCTCTAGTCTTCCTCCCCAAAACCCATAATCCAAGTCTAATACTTAGGACTAACATCTCTTTCTTATGATGGATGGATGTTGATTTTTTATCAGATACTTTTCTGTATCAATTTAGATCTGATTTTTCTCATTTAATCTGTTAGCGTAATAAGGCAATCCTTGTCCTACTCACCCTCAGATCCATCCCTCACTCTCCCCGCTCTGCTCTAGATTTTACAGGGACTGACCCCTGCAGGCTACAATTCCTAAACTCACCAACATTTAACTGCCATTCTGGTTCAGCGAATTGGAGACACTATCCATCAAGAGATTAGAACCCAGAAGAATAGAGCACTCAGAGATTTTTCTCCTCCTTCCTCTACATCAAATGACATTTCCTTCACTGGCTACATACTCTTCATGGCTCCTGCTACCATCAGATTGACCCATCATGGCTCCAGACCCTATTGAATCCCAAACCCAAGATCTAGTAACGCTATTTCCTCTTCTTGTTCTTCTAGCTTAGAGGTGGGAGAGACTTCCTTGTATTGCTACTTCCTAGGTTTCACTATTCTCCCCCGCTTGGCTTCTCTATCACTTGTATGACAAATTCCTTGCATTAAATTCCCTCTGTGTTAAATACTTATGGTGGTTTTGAATTTCGTGAACAATCCTGACTGTTACATGTGGCCAATTACATTGATCAATCTTCTAGTGTTAAACTTCTTTGCTACCTTGGGTTAAACTCAACTCTGTCACCAGCAGTTAATTATGTTTAAGTCTCTTCTGTAATTAATAACAAAATAAAATGAAATAAAATACTGCCAAACCCTGAAACTTCCTCCAAATAACATTCTATCTATTACAATCTTCACAATCTTCTCAAAATAATTTTTACACTTTCTAATTTTGAGATATATACTGAAAATATTCTAATAGCATAGTAATAGAATGATCTAGGCAACTTGTTAAAAATTCAAGCAATACAGGGGCATCTGGGTGGCTCAGTCAGTTGGGCATCCAACTCTTGATTTTGGTTCATGTCATGATCTCGGGGTTGTGAAACTGAGCCCTGTGTTGGGCTCCACACTCAGCGGGGAGTCTGCTGGAGATTCTCACTCTCCCTCTGCTCCTCCCCACTCTCTAAAATAAATAAATAAATCTTTTAAAAATTCAAGAAATACACATGAAGCTACATAGCATGACACATGTAGTATAGCCCAAATGATAATCAAAAATAAATATGTAGTCTTAAATAGATGTATCAGAAAAAGAAATAGTTAAAGTATCCAAGAAATTCAAGAAGCTAAGGAATGAATATTATACTAAGCTCAAAGGAGTAAAACGTTGGAAATAATGAAGATAAGTGTAGAAATAATGAATTAGAAAACAGTTAAGACCAACTAACAAATGCCAATTCTTTGAAAATACTTTAAAAAACAGACTTTTTTTTGCAAATATGACCAGGTACTAAAGGAAAAAAATCACAGGTAAACAGTGTAAGTTAAAACTGTATAAAATATTGATGCAGAGGATATTTAAATGATGTAAAAACACACAACAAATATATGATTCCCTCAAGATAACCAGATGGTGGACAAGGAAACTTTTCTACATACAGAAGTTTTTCAGCTAATAAATAGAATGAAATGAGAGAATTAGAAAATCATCACTGTGCAACCCCCAATATACAAATAAAGGTGATGTTCATTGATGACAGCCAATTTCAGCACAAAGGACCATAAATGTTATGTTCCTCATAATGGAAGTACACAGCATCACCTAGGTAGCAGTCTTGTTAAAAAAAGAAAATACAGCTAACAAATAAACATACAAACTTAATTTGATCAAGGTTCTACCTGTGACTATCAATTTAAAGAAGTAGAAGGCCAAAGTACATGTTAAAGGACACCAAAGTGTTTTGTTCAACAGAAGTCAGATTATGAGAAATGTCACATAATTTGACCTGCTTTTTTCCTCCCAAGAACAATAATTACAAGGGGGGAAAAGGTGATGTGGGGGGAATCTATTGGTTAAAAAAAACTTAAGGGATATAACAAAAAATCACAAAATATAGACCATATTTATATATCTCCAAAGGCAAAGGAAACAAAAGTGAAAATGAACTTTTGGGACTTCATCAAGATAAAAAGCTTCTGCACAGCAAAGGAAACGGTCCACAAAACAAACAGGCAACCCACAGAATGGGAGAAGATATTCGCAAATGACATTACAGACAAAGGGCTGATATCTAAGATCTATAAAGAACTCCTCAAACTCAACACTCACAAAACAGATAATCACATCAAAAAATAGGCAGAAGACATGAACAGACACTTCTCCAAAGAAGATACAAAGCCATACAAATGGGTAACAGACACATGGAAAAATGTTCATCATCTTTAGCCATCAGAGAGATTCAAATCAAAACCACACTGAGATACCACCTTACACCAGTTAGAATGGCCAAAATCAACAAGACAGTTAACAACAAATGCTGGAGAGGATATGGAGAAAGAAGAACCCTCCTCCACTGTTGGTGGGAATGCAAGTTGGTGCAGCCCCTTTGGAAAACAGTATGGAGATTCCTCAGGAAATTAAAAATAGAGCTACCCTATGACCCTGCAATTGCACTACTCAGTGTTTACCCCAAAGAAGCAGTACAAAGAAGGGCCACATGTACCCCAATGCTTATAGCTGCAATGGCCACAATAGCCAAACTGTGGAAAGAACCAAAATGCCCTTCAACAGATGAGTGGATAAGGAAGATGTGGTACATCTATACAATGGAATATTATGCCTCCATCAGAAAGGATGAATATCCAACTTTTGTATCAACATGGACAAGACTAGAAGAGATTATGCAGAGTGAAATAAGTCAAGCAGAGAGAGTAAATTATCTTATGGTCTCACTTACATGTGGAGTATAAAGAAAATCATGGAGGGCATTGTGAGAAGGAAGGGAAGGATGAATGGGGGGAAATCGGAGGAGGTGATGAACCAGGAGAGACTGTGGACTCTGAGCAACAAACTGAGGGTTTTGGAGGGGAGGGGGTGGGGAAGGTGGGAGAGCCTGGTGGTGGGTTTTGAGAAGGGCACGTATTGCATGGAGCACTGGGTGTGGTGCATGAAAAATCAATCTTGTAACACTGAAAAATTAAAATAAACATATTTGGGGGAAAAAATTAAAAAAAAATATAGACCATATTTGGGATTCAAAGAAACTTAAATTTTTTTACACACAAGTTAAATGTGAAAAGTAACTGGATATTTGATACTAATAACTTATTTAAATTTGTAGGAATTATATTGCATTTATGTTTTACAAAAGATTCCTTGTCTTTTAGAAATGCATATTGAGCTACTGATGAGATGAGATGAAATAGCATGATGTCTTGGATTATTTTCACATTATTCCTTTAGCAGAAATGTGGGGAAGTGAGGGTATGTTGGAAACAGACTGGCCATTTACTAGGGATTATTGATGATAATAATATTGATGATATTGATGATATATCACGTATATTCGGCTTGTTATACTATTCTCTACTATTGTATGTGTTTCAGACTTTCTGTAATAAGGGCTTTATTATAAATATCATGCAATCACACTTGAAATCCTGGGTGAAATGGAAAATGTTAAAAAAAATAAAGGACCAAATCAGTCCATAAAGAAATAGAAGACTTTAGTTAAATAATACAAACTGCGGGCACCTGGGTGGCTCAGTGGGTTAAAGTCTCTGCCTTTGGCTTGGGTCATGATCTCAGGGTCCTGGGATCAAGCCCCGCATCGGGCTCTCTGCTCAGCAGGGAGCCTGCTTCCCCCTCTCTCTCTGCCTGCCTCTCTGCCTACTTGTGATCTCTCTCTCTCTCTCTCTCTGTCAAATAAATAAATAAAATCTTAAAAAAATAATACAAACTGCAACCATATTCAACACCCAAACTATCCTCAACACCCAAACTACCCTGTTCCTGGATAGGCAGTTTGGGTGGTCAAGTATACCAATGATGAGGGAAAACTAATCTCCATCTTAAGTAAACTATCCCAAAGCATACAAAAATATGGGGAATTATTTAACTCATTTTTCCAGGCCAGTTCTCTGTAATTCTAC
Source organism: Nasua narica (assembly GCA_028533885.1). Taxonomy (NCBI): domain Eukaryota; kingdom Metazoa; phylum Chordata; class Mammalia; order Carnivora; family Procyonidae; genus Nasua; species Nasua narica. The sequence goes on from CM052801.1 coordinate 98,958,769, forward strand.
AACCAGATAAGTACCTCATTTCCACACTGAAAAGAACACTTGAGCCAAGTTCACTCTTATAGTAGCAAATATTTTAAGTAAATTAATAGCATATTCAATACAGCAGTGAATTGAGTTTTTTCACTCAACAGGCTGTGGTTAAGAAATGAAAATATTGTTTAAATTAGAAAATACTTTCACTTGTAATTCCCCACAATGACAAAGGGGAAACATTGTATCATGTTAATGGTATAAAAGCCTTTGAAAAAAGCTCAACATGAGTACAAGGTAAAAACTTTTAGCAAATTTCTTAATAGCTACTCCACAAATACTTAAATGTGAAATGTTAGGTGCATTCCCTTCGAAGACAGGGACAAGACACAAATATATGCTTTCACCTCTACTGTTCAAAAGTACATTAGAATAGAGTCAAACTATGCATATCAAAATAAATGACTATTGAAAGGGAAGATAATGTGTAACAATAGGATCATCTATGTAGAGAATTCAAAGAAATAGGTACATGGGATATTTGAATTAATAAGAGACTTCAGAAAAATAGTGTATAGCAGATCACTATAGCAAGATCAAGAGCCTGGCCACACACACACACACACACACACACACACACAAAAGTAATAATTATTTAGAAAACGTAATAGAGAATATCCCATCTACAACACAAGAAGTCTAAGAAAAATATATGAGATCTTTATAGAGGATACTATACAAATTTACTGATAGATTCTTTAAAAAGTCCTGAATAAATGGAGCAGTATACTATATTCATTAATGGGGAGCAAAATGTTGTAAAGATGTCAATTCTGCTTATTTTTTTTAACAGATTAAGTGCCTTACTTGTAGCTGCCAAGATGATAGTGAAGTGCAGACTGCGTTCTTCTGCTTCCAAAATCAAACCTGGAAAACTAGAGAAGGGAAAATGAAACTAATAAAAAACACAGTATCAACAACAAAAACTCAACAACAAAACATGAGAAACCTCTGGGGTAGATTGAAGACTGTGTTTAACTGAGTAACAACAACAAAATGACAGAGGAGAGCGTGGAAGGCTCTGGATCAAAACAACATTCAAAATCACTGCCATTCATCAAAGACCCAACATATGCCAGGCACTGTGCAAGGTGCTTCCCATACATTGCATACCTTCTGGCAGCCCTACAAGACAGGGCTTATCAAACCCACTCACTTCACGAAGAACGTGAGGCTCACAGGGCTTGGTCATTTTCCCAGAATCACATGACTAGTGAGTGACACGGCAGAGACTAGAACCCTGGTTTGAATTCATCTAGAGTCCATACTGTTCCCACCCACAACAACCCATGGCCAACCTTCTAATGCATACTTTATTTCTCTTCTAAGTATGGCATGATGTCTCTCAGGTGACAAAAAATAGAAACCTGAGGCCCAGGTAGTAAAAGCAGACCCAAGGAAGGAAGGTGACAATGAGAATCAAATACAATTTGGGGATCGTCTGAGTTTTGTTCAGAGCAGACTGTGCCAGGTGCCACCATTTCTGTCCAGTCCCAGCACTTTCCCACATGACAACATCCTTCCCCAGTCTTCCCCCATGTGCCCTCCTATCCACTTCTGGTACCTGGCCTGCTGGCCAGCTTATCATTGTTACCTCCTCTACAGGCTTCACAGGGTCTTCTGCCTTCCGCCAACACAGAGTATGCCTACCCCCTGCAAAAGTACCCTCGCACTTCTGTCCTCACCTTGGAATACCCCTGATAGCCATAGTCCCTTTGACTCTGGGTAGTGACCTTTAGACACCTTGGTGATCCTTCTGGGCGACTTCAACACATTCTCAGAATGTTTTCCAATTGCGTTTGTGAATAGTCTGATTTGCCACATAATTGACTGGTTCTTTGGATACAAACCTGAAGTTAAAGAAAAGGTTTTGAACCTCCCTGATAACTTGCAGTAAAATTTCAATGGGATGTCTTATTTGGATCTGGGCACTAAACACATATGCAGATGAATGAGCTTACCTAGGAGATCAAAACCCAAAGTTTCTCTCATAAGTTGTAGGGAGGAAAGACCATGGAAGTCAATGTGGAGCAAACATCTACTAGGTAGAACTCTTAAAAACCCTCCTATGAGGTTAAAAAATGGTTCCTTAGTGGACATGCTAGCTCATATTAAAAGGGAAAAAATGATCATCCTTGTCTGTGTATCAGCCCCACAGGAAGGTCTGGTTTTCAGTGTGCCTAATGGCACTTGTGCAGGTGCTCAGGCAAGTTCAGTCATGAGGAGGGTAGCAAAGACTCAGAGATTAAGATTTTACTCATGTATCAAAAGGAAGGAGAAAATTCTCAGTCTACTGACAGTATAGTTGACATTGCACAGGGCAGCGTAAAAAGGTGCTATTGAGTAAAGAAGGGCAAATCCACCCTGCTGCCATTTACACGATCCTCTTAAAATTAGATGTAATATTGTGTTTGAAAGCATCTGTCATATCGTAGGTGCCTGAAAATTTGGAGAGTATCAAGGCAAATCCGGCCTTCTCAGAAACTCCTCCAAGAAATGAAGAAGCTTTAGGTCATAACAAATTACGATGGTCACTCTTAATTGAGCAGCACCTACTATGTAACAGTATGTGGGAGAGGCTACAAGTACTCATCCATATCTTGCTTTCCTTTCCCTCCTGGACACAGAGACACTACATTTCCAGTTGACTTGTAGTTAGGAAGAGTCATGTGACTAGCTCTTGTCATTGAGCAGAAACATTGCTTGTCACATCTGGAGCCAGTATGCCGTTTCTGCGCTTTCTCTTTCACTCAGCAGCAAACATGGCAATTTTTTTCTTTAAGATTTTATCTATTGGGGCACCTGGGTGGCTCAGTCAGTTAAGCACCTGCCTTTGGCTCAGATCATAATCCCAGAGTCTGGGATCAAACCCCACGTTGGGCTCCCTACTCAGCATGGAGTCTACTGGTTCCTCTCCCTGCCCCTTCTCATGCTCTCTCACACCCTCTCCCCCTCTCTCAGATAAATAAATAAAAGATTTTATCTATTTATTTCAAGAGGGAGAAAGAGTACGAGCGAGCAGGGGGTGGGTACAGAGGGAGAGGAAGAGAGAATCCCAAGCAGACTCCACGTTCAGCACAGAGCCTGACCAGGGGCTCAATCTCACAACCCTAACATGACCTGAGCCAAAATCAAGAGTCAGATGACGAACCAAATGAGCCATCCAGGTGCCCTCAAACACGAGAATCTTATGCTGAGATGGTGGCACTTCGAAATAGCCTGGAAACTTGGGTCCCTTGAGAACAGTGAGACCCTGCTAAATAGCATCAAAATGTATGCGTGCAAAAAACAAACTTCTACTGTGTTAAGTCATTCAAATTTCAGGTTTTGTCTGTTGCATCAACTACAGTTTACTTTAGTTGACAAATCCACAGCTGCTATTTCTGCCGTTAGAGCTATTTTATCTTGTTATTTTAAATACAATGGTAATAGTGCACATATCCTTCTTGGAAAAAAATTCTAAAAGTTCAGACAAATCATAGCTCTCCCTTTACAAAGTTTCTCCAAAATGCAGTCCCATCTTCAGAAATAACCACAATTAACAACCTGGTGTGTATTTTTTTAAAGGTTATTCCAGGCTCTTTCATACATAAATGTTTGTGAGTTTGAGGATTTGGGGCTGATTAGGGAAAAAGATAGGACTATGATGACATAGTAGCAGCATACAACAAGCTTTACTTGGCCAGTACTTTGACAGGATGGCAAGTGATAGGAAGTCCCTTACAGCAGGAGACCTTGCATAGATAATGACAAAAACTCACCACCCAGAAGGGCAAGAAGGCAAGGGAACTCTCAGAGGATAGTGAAATCCGTGTGGTATCCCCCATCAGCACAATGTAAAGTCACTGGGTCAGAGAACTCAGAAGGGGGTCTTAAAGCCCTAGAATTATTTTATCTATGCCTAACAGATGTTGGGTATGGTTTTCTAGGGTATGCAAAGCAGGCAGGCTCTAAATGGCTAAAAATCAGCTTATTTGGAATACATTAAAAGTAATTGGATGTGTAAAAATTTGAGTTCGTTTGAGGATATTTTAGGAAAGGCCTTGGTTTCACACTTCTGGAGCTATCAGAATACTGTAGCACACTCTGCCCCTGCCCCCCAAGCTTAATTTGCTTCTATTGCACTCAGTTGGTCATTTCTTCCTAAATGGTGGAGCTGTCCCTCCAGCACTTGGAGGGCACTGATTCAGCTTGCTCACTCTGTAAGGAGCTCTCTCTTAGCATCATTGTGTTCTTTCACAGCATCGTACCGATTTCCTTGAAAATGTGCATTTTTAAAGTTATACATAGACTAAGATGGTTCTGTTTCCCATTGAGTGTGTAAGTATTAGTTAGGCACTTCTCCTACAGATGTTTTGAGATATCACAAGTATCACAAGTGACACTTATCTTGTTTGTGACTATGGTCCTCTTGACATGTTATGTGTATTGGAGGCCAAATAAAGTGGATCCAACAAGACTGTGTGAATTTTGATTAAGATGCTATTTAACAAACATTTCCTGATCTTCTATTGAGTGGCAAAACCCATGGTGGGCGCAAAGAGTGTGGGCTATGACACATGACCTCTGTCTTGAGTAGCTCACCCTCTAATAGGTTGGTATGGGCACATAAAGTTCTTTCTCTCTGGGCCCAGAAGTGCCAAAGCACATGGACAACCATTTATAGTTACAAATATGTTTGTTACGGAGTGAGAATAGTTCATCAGACTCAGATGTAAAGGAGGCAGCAGAGTACATGGTTGAGAGCAGGGGCTCTGGACCCAGCCAGCCGGGATTTGTACCGACTGCCACTTCCTAGGTGTGTGATCCTGAGTATTCGATCACATCTTTCCACCACCCTATCATGATTTATGATTCAGGCAGGACAAGGCATGTGTTTTGCTGACCATCAAACACATCCTGTTGTTCCTTGAGAGGCAATTGGGAGCCTTGGCCCAATTGGAAAATTAATGCCAACGGGGGTCTCATATTTGCCATCAACTTGTAAATAGTTCCATCATTTCCCTGCTCTTCTAAACCGAGCCCTGGGTTTTCCCATACCTCCGCTCCCCTGGTCCATAAGGATGCATGCTGCTTTCTGGCGCTGGCTGTTATTCACCCAGGACGGACAAAAGCACTCAGCACCTGAAAAGGCACCTTCCCTGCAGGGAAGGAGTACCAGTGACAGAGCCACACAGGCAGCTTCCTGCGGGGCTTCCAGAGAAACAGCTGCTGCAAGTAATGCCAATTCCGTTCGAGGGATCCCAACCCAGGTGTTTTTAAATTATTTGTAAATAAATTGAAACTATTACTCAAAATCGCCCAGCATCTTAAGGAACCTTGCAGGTCCTGCCATGAGGCTTAATTCCTGAATTGTGCCAACCGCTGCCACACTGCCTTACACATTGGAGACAGCCAATATACTGTGACCCAAGTTCCTGGGAGATGCCAGCTCATGGAAGAGCTAAAGGAAACAAAAACCATGCTGGTAGATTTGTCCACGACTTATGTTTTGTCTCACTTGTAACATAATGTAAACTGCTTCTTTCACCTCTCTCCCTCCTTCACTTTTAGATGTGTATGACGTTACACCTGGAAGGGGCCTTAGAGACTGTATCAACCAGGAAAGGCTAAGTTATGCTGCTCCTCCATGAATTTTCTGACCTGATCTTCAATTATTCTGCTGCTTACTCCTGATATATATGTTTATATACTACTGTTTCTCTTTCTCTGATTGAACTCTTACTGATACAACACCTATAGGATGGATACAATAAAAAAAGACAACTGTTAGAAGGATATGAAAAATTGGAACCCACATACATTTCTGATGAGAATGTAAAATGATGCAGCTACTTTGGAACACACTTAGGAAGATCCTCAAAAAGTTATCATATGACCTAGCAGTTCCATTCCTACATATATACTCAAGAGAATTGAAACACATGTCCACACAAAATTGTGCACATGAATATTCATAGCAGTAATATTCATAATACCTTAAATGTGGAAAAACTCAAATGTACATCAACTGATGGATAGATAAACAAAATCTTGTTTAATCTATACAATGACATATTTGTGCATTAAAAAGGAATGAACACTTAGAAAAAAAAAAGAAGGAAGTACTGATACTTAACTTCAACATGGAACAACCTTTCAAACATTGTGCTAAGTTAAAGTACCCCAAACAGGCAAAACCACATATGTAGAAAGTAGATTAGTCACTTTCAGGGTCTGTGGGTAAAAGGGAATGACTCTTAATGGGTACAGAGTTTCTTTTTGGAGTAATGAAAATATTCTGAATTAGACAGTGGTGATGGTTTCACTATCATGTGAATACATTAAAATCACTAAATTACATATTTTAAAAGGATGGGTTTAGTTATGTGAATTATGTCTAAATAAAAATATTATTAATAAAAAAATAAGGCAGTTCTAATTGGGGTCGAAGAATGAGATGCAGTACCCTACTCATAAACTAGAATTGCTGTCGCTTGTGAATATGTGGATGGATTTCCTTTTGAGGGAGGGACAGCAATACTCCTATATCCACATTTCAGTAGTGCCAAGCCATGGTCTCCAAGGCATAGGGGTAATCCAATCATTGACTATAAGATTGCCCCTTCAAGAAAAGACTTGCTGTCCTGCTTCAAATATTATGATTAGCTGACAGCCTCTGTTAGTCTCTTTGGGATATGCCTTTACTATATAGTCAAAGTCATGATCTTCTGAGGACAGCCACTGGTCAAGGACTAAGCAATGCAGTTGTATCCAGGGCCACACACTTCTTAAAGAGGGCACCAGCTAGTGACTGAACAATCTAGGGGTATAAAATTGACAACCCTTTAGTTAGATCACTCAAGAAAAAAAATTTTCAAATTACCCAAGTCAAGAACAAAAGAGGAGACAAAATACAAATAAAACAGATTATATGGTATTTACCACAAAGATACAAATGTAGTAATCTGAAGGGTCACCTGCACCCCAATGTTTACAGCAGCAATGTCCACAACAGCCAAACTATGATGGAAAGAATCCAGATGTCCATCGACAGATGAATGGATAAAGAAGATACACACATACAGAGAGAGAGAGAGAGAGGGAGAGGAGAGAGAATATTATGCAGCTATAAAAAATGAACTCTTACCCTTTGCAATGACATGGATGGAACTAGAGGGTATTATGCTAAGCGAAATAAGTCAATCAGAGAAAGACAATTATCATATGATCTCACTGATACGTGGAATTTGAGAAACAAGGCAGAGGATCATAGGGGAAGAGAAGGGGAAAAATGAAACAAGAAGAAACTAGAGAGGGAGAGAAACCATAAGAAACTCTTAATCTTAGGAAACAAACTGAGGGTTGCTGGAGGGGAGGGAGGTAGGAGGGATGGGGTGGCTGGGTGATGGACATTGGGGAGGTATGTGCTATGGTGAGTGCTGTGAATTGTGTAAGACAGATGAATCACAGACCTGTACCCCTGAAGCAAATAATACATTATATTTTAATTAAAAAAGGACTATATGGGAATACTAGGAATAACTGTATGCTGAGAAGTTAGATAACATGAATAAAATGTAGAGCTTCCTAGAAGACACAAAGAACCAACACTGACTCAAGAAGAGAGAAAGTCAGAATAGACCTATAACAAGTAAGAAATTGAGTTACTAGTCAAAAACCTTCCTACAAAAAAAATTTAGGATCAGATGGCTTCACTAGTGAATTCTGCTTTTTAAACTTTTAAAACACCTCTTGAGAATGCTGTGAGGAATAACATGTAAAGCACTTAGAACAGTGCCTGGCACACAGAGACTTCTTGGTTTGTATTAGTTATAATTATGAAAAGTCTATTAACTAAATGGCTGAAAAAGTTAATGGAATGACAAGATTAGAGGCAAAAGATACTGTGAATATCCGTGTTGCCTGTTATTACAAGAGGCTGGGGCATAGCAGTGTTGAGAGCTCTGATTAGAATCCAAAGAACTAGGACATAAAAGGACAGAAGGATGGGGTGAGAAGCTGAAGGATAGGTAAATAGTAGTTAGCTCTGCGAAAGGGCCTAGAAACCAGGAATCACGGTGGACCAGAAAGCAGCCTTTGGGAGAAGTAAGTTTGGCAACAGGAGTTAAAAGCAGGCATCCTCACAGAAAACCAAGAGGCTAGGAATATCAGTAGACACATCTGAGAAATGAATAAACTAAGGAATCATGAGTTTAGGTAATTGTTGGTTTGTAACCTTTTCAGGAGATTCCTGGGTAATAATCTGAAATTGGCTCCCATATGTGGAGGGCACGGAGAGATCAAAGAAAGAGGCAAGCCACTGTAGATTGGCAGGTAGCAGGTTTAATAAGCAAAGGAACTTCCATATGAGGTTTGTCTTGGTGGCTGCAGGATGAGTAGATCTCTACACTCACCCACCGGAATCCTAAGAGTTTATATAGAGGCATTAACAGGGTTCAGTCACATCTACCATCCAGATGGTCTCAACACCACAGAATATCTCAAGGCTATGTCCTTTGGCAGTTTCTGGGAGCAGGGAAGGTAAGCAGAATGCACAGACCACAGACAGGGAAGGAGGTGAGAAACCTCCCATTGCTGGGCTCCAGCTCATGAGTCAACTGGCAGTCATGCACTCTTGATGACCTCCTCCAACAGTAACTGGACCAAGACCCCATGATAATTCGTGGAGGCAATCATAATGAAAAGAAATATACTGAAAACAAAGGTAATGAATACTCATCACTTCCTTATTCTTTTCCTATAGTTTACTACTATCTATTCTTTTCAGGTTATTTACATATATTATATGTAAATGGTGGAAATTTTAAATGGACTGAGTAGCAATGATGCAGCAGAAGCTCCGAACAAGCCAAAGATAGAGGAGAAATAAAATATGCATGGACCAGAGGGAAAAATATGTGATTGGGCAGAAAGGTGGTTGGAAATAGAGGAAGATTCACGATACAAGATCAAAAAATTTTGTCATGGAGGTCCCTAGAGAGGTTGGAAGAGCTTTGAACCAGGGCACAGGGCTAGGATTAGCCTCAACAGTGTAGGGGCAGCCCCTTCTTTGAGACAGGCAGGTAGGATGAAAAGATGGTTTGGGATGGGGGAGGGAAGTTTGGAGCTAAGATCCCATGATCTGCTGCCTGAAGTTCCTAAGTTACCTACAAGGAAACATTTATAAATTATACATTTAAAGATCAGACAATGATGTGGTAAGAAATTACATTACTGGAGTGTCTGGGTGGCTCAGTTGGTTGGACATCCGACTCATGATTTTTGGTTCAGGTCATGATCCTGGGGTCATGGGATCAAGCCCTGCATTGGGCTCCCATGCTGGGTGTGGAGCCTGCTTGCGCTGGGCATGGAGCCTGCTTGGGATTCTTTCTCTCCTCTCCCTTCTCCTTCTGCCCCCTATCCCTGCTCATGCTCGCTCTCTCTCTCTCTCTCTCTCTCTCAAATAAATAAATAAAACAATAAATGAATCTTAAAAAAAAAAAAAAGAAATTGTATTTCTAAATCCCAGAGAAGAAACACAGAACAGCAATGTTTTACCAGCCTTACCTCTGCGAAAAGTCATTGTAGGGGAGTGTGACAGTATTTACAAATTTGACATGGCCACTGTAACCTCATCTTATAGGAATTCCAGAAAGAGTGCTGCAGAGTCACGGAGAACTTCATAATTCCTTGGAGCAAGTGTTAAGATGAAGCAGAGACTCTGCATTGCCCCCTAAGAGCCTCTTTCCTCTTCTCCCATAATCATGAGCCTCCACTTTCAGCTTCCTATAAGTTAAGTATAGCCATGTGACTAAGTTCTAGCCAATGAGACACTAGCGTCATGGAAGTGTCATGGAAAAACTTGCAGAAGCCTTCCTGAAAGAGCCAGTGGTATGTGCCCTTTGACTTGCTTCTTCAGTTCCTCCTCATTCCCCTTGGCTGGAATGCTTAGAAGATGGCTGGGGTTGGAACAGCATCTTGGATCATGAGGGAACCTTGGGAATGGTGCCCATGTATGGTGAAAGAAGGAAGCTAGAAGGAGTCAGGATTCCAAAGCACCTTGTGGAACAAAACCACCAAACCAGCCCTGAACTACCTACCTCTGGTCTTTCACATGGGAGAGAAATAACCTTTCATTGTATGTGAGCTGCTGTTGTCTCTAGTCTCTGGTAATCACAGCCACACCTGATCTTAACTGACGCAGAAAACAACTATACCAGGACCACAAAGGCTCCCCGGACCTGACAGGCCATCCAGACTCTTCTGTTTGCAGCCTGGACGGAGGAAAACTGATCACATTTCAAAAGCCTTCCAGATACTTGAGAGAGTGAAAGGGATAGACTCGATAGTGAGGCTGGGTCCGATGGCGTAAAGGGGATTCTGTCCCACAGAAACCATGATGTCCGCTCCCCTTGCCAGAGACCATGTTAGACTCATCAGACCACAGGATACTAAACCTCCGACCTCTGCTGTTCTCCCCTGCCCTCGCTCTTTCTCTCCTGCCTCACTGACAAAATTTTAAAGTCCTCAAGAGGAAAGGTCAGCCTTCGTACTCTTCTATAGCCCGGTGCCTAATCCTGTGCTTTACATCCCCCCGGAGGCTCACAGATTATGAAGAGGGGAAAGGGATGATGGCGTGGAACAGGAGAATTCCAACCAGGTGTCTGTCAGCCTCCTTTCAGAATATTCCTCCCTATACTTAACTTAAACTCCTTTCTGCATTAGTAGTTTGCTTGTCTCTGATACAGCTGCAGCTCACCTCAGGTCTCCAGTCCATGACAGGGCCACAGAATTCTCAGCGACATGGCTTTTCCTTATGAACTTAATGCTTGATGTGCAGGCTGAAGGGACGTGACAAAGGCACAGGCATTCTGAATGCCGGTGCCAGGCATCTACTGATTGTCAGCTGTGGTGTCAAGAGTAACGTCACCACCCTAAGCACGTGGGCTCCCCGTCGCCCATCACATCCGCTATGTTCCTTGAATGTGCTGCTCTGTAAACTGCGTTAGGAGCATTAGGCAGCTACGGTCTGGATGGTCAGGTAGGGCTCTGTCTGGTTAGATAAGCACAATTTCTCACATATTCCGGTCAATATGCCACAAACTGTGCAGACCGCATCAGTGAGCACAGAAGTCCTCATCAAGTGAGAACAAAGCCAGGATGCCCCTACAGAGACCAAACCTACAAGTGAGAAATAGGGTACCATTTTATAAGCTTTTTCTATGAGCCAGGCCCCTGGTTAGATATCTGCCCATGTCAAGGTGTGGGAAGGAAGGAAGGGAAAATCAAGGTGGCAATGGTTAGCAGACCAGGTAGGGCCTGGTAATGCTGGCCTAAGAGGACCCATCTCTGTCCAATGGGAGCCACTGACTTTTAATGACACCAGTGGCCTCTTACACTGCTAGGCTAGACAGAACAGTAGTAGCTTTGCTCCCCTCTCCTCTTCCCTACCCGCCTCAGTGCCTGTACCTCCACGCTCATCCTGTCACCAAGGTCCACCAATTTTAAGTCACACACATCTCTGGCTCTCTTCCTCCCATGGGCACTGTCTAAATTCAGGTCCTAATCATTTCTTGTCTTCTAACTGGTATCCTCTCTCAGGTTCTTCCCATCCCTCCTCCACACTACTGATGGAGAACTTTCTAGAAGTGTTGACAGGGCCACTGAGATGGACTTTGGGCTTTCTGTAGGTAAGGGGAAGAAGTTTCCAGTTGAAGACCAGCCCGTATGAACAGTGCTTCTGTGCAGTGACTCTAGTGCTCCACCGGCCGCCTTAGGGCCAGGACAACAGGGACCTTGCCGGTTGCCTCCCTTGGAGGGAGTCTGAAGGCAAGAAGTGGGTAATGGAGAGAAGTGGGACACCCAGAAATGCGGGTCTGTTACCTCCTCTGACCTCTATGCAAATGTGCAGTGCTTTCTGTCTGACTCTTAAAAATAGTCTTTACACTTCATGTAGCACCTTTCATCAGAGGATCTCACAAGAGGAGCTCAAAACAGTCTCCTCACAGACCTCTTAAGCAGGCATCCCTCTCCCAGCAATGCCTAAGGGCGCAGAAGAGAGGAGAACAAGGTTCTGGCACTTCCTTGGGAGATTTTCAGTCTCCTTCTTAATTCCCTCCTGGTCCTCTGAAACCCAAAGTATAACCCCATTTAAAAGGAAGAAAATAAACAAACAGCATTCTGTGTGTGTGAGAAAGAGAAAGGGGTTGGGCGGGGGGGGGAGAAAAGAAAGGCAGAAGGTAGAAGAACCAAATGGTTAACAATGGTTGTTACCTCTTCTGGGAGAATAGACGGGCTGAAATGATCTCTCCATTCACATCTGGGCTGCATGATTTTTTTTTTTTTGCAAGAAAGTATAGTTATTAATTGCTTGGGTAATATCAAAAAGCAATTTCTTTCTAATGTAAAATATCATAAATATTGGTGAAAAAAGTAGTGAGGTATTTTGATGGGGTAGTACACCAGGACCGCAGTGTATGGTTTCACTAATATGCGGAATCTAAAAAATAAAACCAATGAATAAACAAAGAAAAACCGGTAATTGGTTCATAAATACAGAGAAAAAACTGGTGGTCACCAGAGGGGAGGGAGCGGGGATGATCAAAATAGACGAAGGGAATGAAGAGGTACAAACTTCTAGTGACAAAATAAGTCACAAAGATGAAAAGTACAGACAGGGAATATAGTCAATAATACTGTAATAATTTTGTCTGGTGACAGTTGGGAACTACACTTATCATGGGGAGCACTGAGTAACGTATAGACATGTCGAACTTCTATGTTGTACACCTGAAACTATACTTCATAATATAAAAAACCTCAAATCACCAATATGGTAATTAATAGATATTTATTTTG
>CM052801.1:98972138-99027542 GCA_028533885.1 Nasua narica
ACGGAGGCGTCTGGTGGGCGCCGGACCACTAGGCAACAGAGTGGCAGCCCCAGGGTCCTCAGCGACCTCAGGTGACCCTCGGAAAGGATCTCGGAGAACACGGAGGCGGGGAGAGGGCGGGACCTGTCGGTTGAGTCCTGCCCCTGGGCGCTGAAGGCTGCGGGCGGGCTCTCCTTCCAAGCCACCCTGGGAAGGCCAGCGGGGTCCCCAGGGACGGTGTTTTGCAGGTGAGAAGAGAAATTCCTCCTCTGTTTCCTGCTGCCCGTCGGACCTGACGTGTGCCAGACAAAGCCAGCTTCCCCGTCGGAGCTGTTTCGTGTCCTGTACCTCTCAGTCAGGGGCTGGACACACTCGGCGTCCCTGAGCTTTGCTCCTGGGGCCCCCTTACCGTCACCCTGCTTCCGCATTTGCTTGGTGACCAAGTCCTGTGTCCCTGCCTCCCACGTGCCTGATCAGTATAAGTTCTCTTCCTGTCCCCACTGCTACCTCCTGCATTCAGGCTTGTGGTCTGGGGCTGGTGGCTTTTACCTGGGCCTCCTCCCCACTGGCCTGGATGCCTCCTGTCTTTCCAACTTTTGGGGGGAGGGAATATTTCCCCAAATATTCAAGTTACCCCTGGTTCGTCTGGGTGGTGTGCAAGTGAGCCTCTCTTGGACACCTTTTATAACACACAGGAATCTCGTTTTCCTCAGCTACCCCTCTCCCTCTCATTTCCTCTCCCCTACCCATGGAATGAAATCAGCAGTGAGAAGTAGAGGAACTGCTGATAGAGTTCTAAAGGAAACAAAGTTTCTGGAAGAATGTCTTGTACCTATGGTTTTTCCTGGGTTCTCACATGGCTGGGGACATTGCCCTCATGATGCAGGCAGATTTCTAACCCCTCTCTGGCCCCCATGTGACCCCAGCCTGCCCATTAACTTATTTTTTCTATAAACTTTTATTTTTTCAGTGTTCCAAGATTCATTGTTCATGCACCACATTGTTCATACAATATGTGCCCTCCTCAATGCCCACCCCCAGGTTCACCCAACCCCCCAACCCCCTCCCTTTCAAACCCCTCAGTTTGTTTATCAGAGTCCAGAGTCTCTCATGTTTTGTCTCCCCCTCCGATTTCTCCTAATTCACCCTTCCTTTCCTTCTCCCAATGTCCTCCATCTTTTTCCTTATGCTCCACACGTAAGTGAAACCATATGATAATTGACTCTCTCTGCTTGACTTATTTCACTCAACATAATCTCTTCCAGTCCCATCCATGTTGATATAAAAGTTAGATATTCATCCTTTCTGATGGAGGCATAATATTCCATTGTATAGGTGGACCACATCTTCCTTATCCACTCATCTGTTGAAGGGCATTTTGGTTCTTTCCACAGTTTGGCTATTGTGGTCATTGCTGCTATCAACATTGGCGTATATGTGGCCCTTCTTTGCACTACATCAGTATCTTTAGGGTAAATACCCAGTAGCCCATTAACTTAACAGTGCTTCCTAAAGCACAACTTTGCCCAGGAGTTGCCTACCTCCTACACTTAGCATTCCATTGCCTGAACTTCTCTGGCCTCAGTTTGTCCATATGTTAATGAGGATAATAAACAGCCCTCAAGGGATTGCTATGAGCACTGAATGGGCCCAGCTTAATCATCGTGCTAATCTCCTTGAGGCCCTACTCATAACATGGCCTTGGTCAAGGCAGCGTTCCTGTCTCCTTGGGCATAGCTGCCCCTCCAGTCTCATTGCCTGGACTCTTCCCTGGTTCCCAGCACTCAGTGCCTCTGCCCACTGCACAGCTCTCTCATGGCAGATACCCGCCCTCACTTCCTGTAGCCTTTTGAAGCCTCCCCTAACTGTCTGAGTCTGGTTTCAGGGCCCCCTCCTCCTTCCTGACAACTTTCCAGAACCTTGCCTGTGGTACTACTTTTGTGCAAGTTTACCTTGAGCTGTTTCTATTCTGCGTGCATATGCGCGCGCATGTGTGTGTGTGTGTGTGTGTGTGTGCCCAATTACTACAGCTAGACTGGGATTGCTCTGAAAACAAGGACCCTGTCCACTTCACCTTTGTGCTATCCCCAGAGCTTGCCTCTGCCGGCGGAGACACTCCCTAGGTGTTGACTGATGATGGCGATAAACTGCACAGCTCAAGCCATCCAGGATTCATCGACTCTCCACCATGATGACCTGCTGTACCACACCGGGCTTGGCGGATGAGTGATGTAGGCCCTGCCTTGGACTCAGTATGTGCGAGTTGGATAAGAAAGGCAAGTATGTCAGTAACTCTCATTTGAGGCGGGACCAGATGTCATCCACAGAGAGAACTATCTGTGAAGTTCCGTGAGGCCTCAGGGGAGGCCAGTATGCACCTCACTGGGAGGTCAGGAAGTTTTCAGCGGCAGCCTGGGTCTGAGCTGTGCATTGAAGAATAGGCAAGGTTTTGAAGGTGGTGAGACAGGAATCCAATCCTGAGAAGTCTGCTTCAGGCTGAAAAGACAGGAGATCAGAGGCGATGAGGAAGAATAGCCCAGGCAAGGAAGCGGACAAAAGTACTTCTGTCCTCTTACCACTTCCTTTAGTCCTTGAATCAACCTGGAGAGCTAGGTGCTTTTAGATCCTCTTGCCAGATGAGGAAACCAAGAGCTCAGAGAACAAGGGACTTGGCTAAGATCTCTCACTTGGCTGAGGGAGGGGGAGAGTTGGGGTTTAAACTCAGGATCGGCCCCCCTGGAGTCCCTGTGGCTCCCAGACAGGTTGGGAATCCAGGAGGTGCACTCAGAGCCTGCTGCTAAGGCCCTGCGCCATGAGTTATGCTTCTGAAGGATGGGGCTGGCCCCGGGCCTTGAGTGTGTTCTCATTTCCCATCTGCAAGGCCAGGGGCTCGGCCCCTGACTGCTTCAGCTCCTTCCAGCAGCAATGTGATTCAGGAGCTTTGAATTGTGTTGCTTGCCTGTGCGCCCGTCTGCTCCTTTCAGATTGCAGGAGAGACTGTGGCCCTCGAATCAAAAGAGTCCGTGTTTCACAGGATGCGCTTTCTGATGGCTGTCAAAGGGTCAGTTCTGTTTACTCAACTGCGGCTGGTGCTCTCTGGACTGTAAAGAGAAGCTGAGTCAGAGGGGAGATGAAGAGCTGGTTGTGTTACACACGTTCCCAGAGGCCGCATCCTGAAATCCTCATTCTCAGTGCTCCAGTCGAGAAGTGTCAAATCGGGCATTGACATTTACTTTTACATTCAACTGTCTTGCTGATGGATTCTCCAGAATGACCCAGGGTACCAGAGTTTCTGTCACAAGTCTGTCGCTTGCTTCTAGGGGTCTGTGTGGTCCAGGGCCATGTGGCTTTAAAAACTATATACTCCTATACTTTAACATCAGCCCTTTCCATATACATCTTCCTACTGGGATAGAGCAGCATCAGCGTGGAGATGAGGGAGCGCCAATGTCATCTGGAGTCACAGCAGATCTGCCCTTGCAGCCATTTTGATGCTTGTTCCTGTCCTCTTGCCCTTCCTTCTCCCATCCTAGCAAAACTACTCATTGGGACACATCCTGTTTGTACAGTGACTGTTATTCATCTCAAATTAATCCCAAAGCAGTACCATCGATTTCCCTTTGAAATACCAACAGGACTGCTGCTTTAAACTGTTCGTACATGAGGGGAGAGGAGTTAGGGCGAGGCGGCTGCTGTCCCCGCTGGAGTCCAGCTGAGCCGGCCTTCTTGCCAGGGACTGCGGGTCACAGCTTGCTTGTCCGTGGGTCCTTGTGTTCTATTCTGGCCCGGGAAGAGATCCTCTCCAGGTCCTTTGCCTCATCTCCGTACCACACTGGATTCTCCCTGGGCTCCTGGGATGACATTATCATGCTTTTCACTTTAGAGATGAGGCACGTAAGATTCAGAGAGAGGAATGGATTTGCCGCAGGTTGCATAGTAAGTGACCGAGGCGGGACTCAAGCCATCCCACCTCCAGCTGCGGTGACCTGCTTCTCTTACCCACAGAGGGTTGGGGGTGGACTATGCTGCCTGGAAGGCCCTTTGGAGCCTGAGCAACATTTGATGCTGTGAGTAGTACGGTTTGGGAATTCAGTCTTAACCCATTCAGAAGGTTGTCTTTCTCTTGGGTTCCTCGACTGCTCGATTCGGTTCTGGCCCTGCCCAGCACAGCTCCTCTCGGCCTGTGGTCCTGGAAGCCCCACCCCTCCGAACCGGCTCTCCCGCTCCCCTTGTGTCTACCCCCCTGCTCACGCTGCACTGCGCATGTCAGCCACGACAGAAACACACTCTACGGTCGGCGCACTTCTGTTGGGTCCCAGCTCGGGCTGTCTTCCCGTTCCCAGCTCTTGTGCTTGTCCCTCGTTCCCAGGCACTTTGGCACACCGATTGCCTGCAATTCATCCTGATTTCCTTACCCTTGCTTCCGCTCACGTACTCTGCTCCCTTCTGCCCCGTGATCTGGGGCCCGAGCCTCTTCTGTGTTTGATTTCTCTTCTGTAACTCTCGGCCCCTAGACACAGAGGCCCAATGAAGCTAATGAAGTTTAAGACTCAGCTTCAGGGGCGCTCGCTTGCCCGGGCCTGGCAGAGGCCCTAGCATTATGGGTTGTGCTAGTCCTGTGGCTTGTAAAGTCCACAAGAAATATTTTAGCTGGAGTTGCTTTGGGGTGCCTCTCCTGCCATTCAGCTGTCTCCCTTACTCTTGCTCTTGTGTTGGGAGATGGCACAGGGGCCATGGGCATATACTGGGAGTGTGGCTCAGGAGATGCTAAAATGGGACATACTTGGTTTGGATTGAGAGTCCTGTTTCAGGGGCTCACAACCAATTGCACACATGTCTGAGTTCCTGCTAGCTGCCCTGTATTGAAATAGCTTCCAGAATACTGCTGCTTTCTGTGCCATTGCACCCAGCCCTGGGACAAGAGGCATGAGGCGGGAGAGGACATTGTGATGTCGCGCCTGGTAGTGCACAGTGCTGGAAGTGTGTTTGCAGTGGAAGAGAACCCGGGTCCACAAGGTGCAGAGCCACAAGCTGGTCTGTGGGAAAATCTTCCAGTCGCAAATCAGATATGGAAAATCGACAAACACGAGTTCCGTCCTGCCAGGAATATTCTCAGTGTGTAGCACATGCAATTATAAGCACAGCATGCATTCATATTAACGTGTGGAGGGGGTTGTGTGAAGTGGCATTTTCCAGAATTCTCGTGACTGCGGGGCACACGCCTGCATCAGAGCTACAAACGCTGAGTAGCATGCCAGAAAGAGTTAACATAGCTGGCCTGAGACTGCTGTCTTTTCAAAAGGTCTGCTTGCAAGACTGGCCCTTGGCTGGCTTCGGGGGGCTTAGCTCTCAGAGGGCGTCCAGGCAACAGTAGACTGGTAAGAGGGCTCATGACAGCGTGCAGACTATTTATACAAACAATGTGGTTTATGGTGAATACCTGCCTTCCTTCTGGGAGCCTGAAATTTTGGTGCACGTTAGTCAGAGTTTCCTACGTGATCAGGCCTGAATAAATTCCCTGGGCACCGAGTTTGGACTTCCCTGGGAAGAAACATCACACCCATGTCACTGCACATTCATTGCTGAAAGAAGGCTGTGCTCTTTGTGGCCCCTCATGAAAGGGAGAGAGGATAAGGAGACTGCACAGGGTTCCTCCAGGCTCTCCCTGCGTCTTTTCCTCTTGCGATCTACCTATGTGTCCTTACTACTACCTTGCTATAATACTTTTTAGGTGTTAAAACAACTGTGTGCTAAGTCCTGTGAGTTTCCCACTATAATAGAGAAGAAAAGTAGGAATAATAGGTTGCAGAAGTATGTGGGGCAATTATTTAATAAAAACACACTTTTGTTTGTTATGTCATTTTTTTTCCTGAATTTTGAGATGTGTCTAACATTTGTTGACTTTTTCCAACGTGTACTCTATTGCATTTCTTCCCTCATTTGAAATATTCACTTTTGGTATCAATCTTGTATTGATGTTTTTGTATTCTTATCTTTGGAGAGGGCCCCGAATGTTAGAAACTTCAGATTCCACCAAACCTTGCTTGCATAATCTGCCTCTGTTGTGGATCCAAGACTTGTGACCTCTTGTTGACTTTGTTACTGTCACCCCATATTTCACAGGTGGGAAAATTAAAACTGAAAGGGGAAAATCGAGCTTACTTGGCAAAACTAGGACAGGAATCAGGTCTTCCTGCTCCCAATTTAATGTTCTTGTCTTTCCATTCAATAGAGTGTTCTGATGATTTGTCTGTAAACAATGGTTAAGGGACACTGGACACTGGACAT
The DNA here is from genome assembly GCA_028533885.1 of Nasua narica. NCBI lineage: Eukaryota > Metazoa > Chordata > Mammalia > Carnivora > Procyonidae > Nasua > Nasua narica. The sequence goes on from CM052801.1 coordinate 98,978,406, forward strand.
AGACTGGATGGCTCTTGGAAGACTGAACTTCTAGTCCCTTCTTTCAGTAGATGGATAGTTTTGAATGAGTCCTTCCCTTCCTGGGACATATTTTTGGCTTTTGGAAAATAAAAGGACTGGACTAGATGCTCCTTCAGGTAGAGGTCTTTCTCTCTCTGATGTTGCCTGAGTTTGTCATTCTAGAAATGCCGGAATCACACAATCATAGTTGAAACCATTTATCTTCTTGTTCTTGGGTCTTCTCCATCTCTAAAACAAAGTACCCGCCTCTCCCGGTTGTCGTGGAACCCCTGGCATCATTCACAGTAGAGCAGGTGATCAAAAGTCGCTTCCATCCTTTTGTCCAGTCAGAAACAAAGGCTGTCATATATGATTCTTACTCCTTCCCTTTGGAATCAGAGAATTTTTGATCAGCAAACCCAAATTTTAAGAAAGAAAATGAAATACACTTACTCTGCTTTTAAAACTTTTTACAATGGAAATATAATTTACAAACAGAAAAAAACCACAAATATTAAGTGAGTAGATTAATGGATATTCACAAAGTTAACACACCAGTAACCTGCATTTGTATTAAGAGACAGAACATTGCTAGAACTCCCTTGTGATCCCCTCCAAGTTACTCCTGCCCAAAGGTAACTACTGTTTTGACTCATAACATCTTTGATTATTTTATGTAAATTGGATCCTACATGATGGACTCTTAAATTGTCTGGATTCTTACACCTGCTACTGGTTGTGAGATTCATCCATGTTGTCATATGAGCAGTATTTCCTTTATTCTCCTTGCCATCCAGGATTCCGTTTTATGACTATACTCTGATTTATCTATTCCAATGTTCGTGGACATTGGTGGGGTTTCCAGATCTTTGGTGTTACAAATAAAGCTGCTATGAATATCCTTGTGTTTACTTTCTTTGGGAAATACATGTTTCTATTGCATATATGTCTAGAGGTCTAGGTGATGATTTATAGGATGTGCACATGTTTAACTTCAGCGGATATCACCAAATAGCTTTCCAAAGTTGTTATAAATATTTGTACAGAGGTTTTCGTTTCTCCCAAGTAAATATCCAGGGGTGGGGTTGCTTGGTTGCATAATAAAGGAATCTTTACCTCTTTGGGCACCTGCCAAACGTTTGCAGAGTGCTGGCACCAGCTTGCATTCCCATCAGCTGTGTGTGAGCATTCCGGTTGCTCCACATCCTTGTCAGCACTTGGTATTGCTAGGATTAAAAAAAAATGTTTGTAGCTATTCTCAGGTATGTAGTGGTATCTCATTCTGGTTTTAATTTGCATTTCTGTGATGATTAATAATGTTGAGCATCTTTCCGTATGCTGATTTGCCATCCATGTAGCTTCTTTGGTGAATTTTCTGTTTAGATCTTTTGCCCATTTAAAAAATTGGGGGGGGGATTGTTTACTTACTCATTTAATTTTTTTATTTTGAAATAACTATAGATTCAGAGGAAATTGCAAAGAAATGTACAGTCAGGTTCTGTGCACCCCCAAACATCTTACTAATTTAGAATATGGTGTTAAGACCAGGAAATTGACATTGATACAATCTGTGGACTTAATTCAAATTTCATCAGTAATACCTGCACACCTGTGTGTGTGTGTTTATGTGTGTAGTTCTGTACAGTTTCATCATATGTGTAACTTCATGTAACTTCCAGCATCATCATCCTTATACCTCATAGTTCCCCTTTATAGCCCCACCTACTTCCCACTCCACATCCGTTAACCCATGAGGACCACTGTTTTATCCTCCATCTATCACTGTTATTCCCAGAATGTTATATATAAAAACTCGTATTATACAGTATGTAACCTTTTGATAACGGCTTTTGTTTTTCACTCAGCATGATTCCCTGCAAGTTCATTCAAGTTGCTACCATGTATCAATAGTTCTCTTCTTTTTATTGCTGGATAGTATTTCATAGTACTGATGTATGACAATTTAACCCTTCACACACTCCATAAGTTTCCAGTTTGGGGCTATTATGAATAAAGTTGCTATAAATATTCACGTACAGATTTCTGCACTAATGTAAATTTTCATTTTTCTGCGACAGATGCTCAAGAGTGCAATTGCTGGGTCAGCTGGGAAATCCCTTTTTAGTATTTCAATAACTGTGAAACTGCTTTCTGGAGTGGCTGTACCATTTTATATTTCAACCCTCAGTGTGTACTGATCTATTTTCCCAGCATCCTCACCAACAATTTGGTGTCACAATTTATTACTTTATCCAGTTGGATGGGCTTGCAGTAACATCTCATTGTGCTTATAATTTGCATTTACTTGATCGCTAATGATGCTGAATATCTTTTCATGTACTCATTTGCCTCTGTGTATCCTCTTCAGTTAAAGGTCTCTTCATGGCTTTTGTCCATCTTTTAATGGTATTGTGGGTTTTGATGTTGAGTTTTGAGAGTTCTTTATGGACTCCAGATACAAGTCCTTCGTGGGATATAGAATTTTCAAACTTTTCTTCCAGTCTATAATTTGTCTATTCATCTCTTCTGCAGGATCTTTCACAGATCAAAAGTATATAGATTTGATGAGGTACAGTTTATCAGTTTTTACTTTTACGTGTCACACTTTCAATCAGGCATCTCGTGTAGATCTATTTCTATGTTCTCTATTGTCTTCCACTGATAAGTGTCTATGTCTCTTCCAGTCCATATTTTATTATTACTATTATTGAATTTGGAGTGTTCTTTATATGTTTTGGATACAAGTCCTTCTTCAGATATGTGATTTGCAAATATTTTTTCCCAGTCTGTCATTAATCTTTTCATTCTCTGAACAATCCATCATTTAAAAATTAACCTTAAAGAGATATAATTAACACACTGTATAATTCACCCTATTAACGTATATTTCAGTGACATTTAGTGAATTTACAAAGTTGGGTAACTATCACCAAAATCCACTTTTAGAACATTGTTCTCACTCCCAAAAGATCCTTCATACCATGTCAACCATCTTCCCACCCCCAACCCCAGGCAACCAATAATCTGCTTTCTTCTCCCTCCCAGTTATATTGAGATAAAAGTGACATACATCATTGTATAAGTTTAAGGTGTACAGAAATCTGCATTCTATTCCTATAGATTTGCCTTCTTTGGAATTTTCATATACACTGAATCATACAGTACTGAGTCTTTTGCGTCTGGCTTCTTTCACTTAGCGTAATGTTTTTGAGATTCATCCGTATTGTAGCAGGTGTCAGTATTTTGTTCCTTCGTATTGCTGAATAGTATTCCCTTGTATGGATGCAATAGATTTGTCTGTTTACTAATTGATGGACATTTGAATTGTTTAGATTTTTTTGGGTTTTATGAATAATGCTGTTATGAACATTTGCTTACAAGTCTTTGTGTGGACATATGTTTTCATTTTACTTCTTATCTAGAGTGTCATTGCTGGTTCACATGGTAAATTTATGTTTAACATTGAAAAATTTTTTCAAAAGAATTTTCTTTTCAGCTTCAGTAAGTTAAACTATTTTTAGAAGAGATTGAATATACTACTTAAGAGATATTTGAATAATACTATTCTATATTTTGTTCAAGGTGGTGATGTTTTTAAATGAAACTACTCCTGTGTCATTAGATTATTAGACCCTTTACATCAGAACGAAAGTGCACTATGTTTTACATTTTAAGAAACTAACTGCCAAACTTTTCCAAAGTGACTGAACCAGTTTACATTGGCACCAGTGATGGCATATTGTTTTTAAAGATATTTTTTTCTGGGTATAGAATTTTGACTTCCATGGTTTCTGATGGGAAATCTGGTGTAATTCTTATCTTTAAAAAAAATTCCATGTAATGTTTCTTTTTTCTCTGGCTGCTTTCAAGACTTTCTCTTAGCTTTTTTTTTTTTCTCAGCAATTTGACTATGATATGCCAAAGGGTGGCTCTGAACTTGTATCTGTCTGTGGTTTGGTGTCATTTAATTTGGGGAAATTCTCACCTCTTATGACTTCATAAAAATTTTTTAAATAAATGAAATAAATAAGTTCCCATCCCCCCTGCCTTCCTTCTGGGATGATAGTTATACGCATATTAGACTATTTTATATTATCTTGGGTATTCTTTTCTGTTTTTATTTCAGGTTTTTCTCTTTGTATTTCAACGTGAGTAATTTTTGTTGACTGATCTTCAAGTTCACTCATTCTTTTCTTGGCTGAGCTGACACTGGCAGTGAGCTCACTGAACTTATTATTTATCTTCACTACTATGTTCTTCATTTTTAGCATTCCCATTTGTTTTTTTCCTTAGAGTTTGTCTTTCTCTGCTGAAATTACCTTCTGTTCTTTCATGGTATCTACCTTTCCCATTAGAGCTTTTAACATGTTAATCATAATTAAAATTCTTTGTCTGATAGACTCAATGTTGGTGTCATATCAGATTCTGGTTCTGATGATCACTTTGTTTCTTGGGAGTATGATTTTTCTTGCCTTTCTGTGTGTCTTAATTTTTTCCTTGAAGCCAAACATTTTGGGTAGGACAGTAGAGACTAGTAGAGACTGAGGTAAATAGTTCTTATGCCTAGAAATGGACCACACATTTCCTTCTGCCAGATCTTTAGAACAGGGTTTTGAGTTCCCCTGGTTAGGAATTGGACTGGGTTTGGGGTTGTTCTCATTGTGCTTACTCTCAGTGCACCATAGGTTTCAAATTCCTATAACGATTCCTTCTGCTTAAGGGGAGTGGTGGTTTTCCAGAAGGCTGTTTCATCAACACTAAGCTTTAGGTCTCCCCTTCACACTGCTTCAGAGCCTCTCTGCATGCTCTTCTTCCTCTTCTGTCCTTTTCCCAGCAGTTTCAGAATTCGGTAAATATCCAGAGGGAAAGCCTAAGAAACTCTTTCAGAGATAAGATAGATTTCCCTTTTGCATGTCTTCCAGCCCATATGCTGAGTCCTGGGATTTCTGGAACTTCTGATCTCCTATGGCCGAGGAGGGAAGGGCAGTGAAGACTTCAGAAACTCAGAGCTCTGCTGTGTGTTTTGTTTTGCCTTGTTCCGATTTGGGAAAGTGGTAGCCTCCTGCTGGGATGTCTAGTCAGTTCTGAAAGTGGGTTGGGCTTAGTCTAGACCACCTTCTCTAAACACAGGGAAATGCCTCTGGAAGACCAAGTGCTAGTCCATCCCTCAAGGTTTTCTTTGGGTCTTTGGGATGGTTCTTCCTCTGAAAGCTCAAAATCACCTGTGATTCTGATGAGGGCTGGAGGCACCCGGGGACCTAAGCTGTTACTCTACAGAATGGGGAAGAAGAAATACTTTAGAAGCAGGAGGGACTGTTCTAGCACTTTTAGGATATCTAAGGGGCTAATTTATGCTGACCTTTTTTTTCTATGCAGAAAAATAGTCATAGAATCTGAAAAGGTGATTTAGTCTTATTATTTGAGATCACACATAGGTGTTGTTTGACATTAGTTATTTTCATCTGAGGTTACCAAGTGCTACCTTCTTAGCACCTATGTAAAGTTAACATAAACCTTTGTTCTCTGCCAAAAGGCTATAGCAAGTGGTCTCTGGAGGTCTTTTCTGGCTCTAAGATAGGTCTACAATTCTTGGATGCCTTCTGGAATGACTTGTACTCTTTTCCAGTCTACTTGGGATAGGTTTCTCGTACAGCCTGGAGAGAGCAGTTGGTCCAAGACTCTCTGGTGACTTGTAGGACTCTTATTTATGGTTATAATTATATTCGAATGTGGGAATTCTCCACAGACTGCTGCTCGGAGAAGTTCAACCTCTCTGAGACGGTTTCAGTGAAAGAATTCTATCAAAAAGAATTTGCTGAATTGTGATTGCAAACAAAATAGCTTTGTGGGGACAAAATGTACTCCTCACAAGGGAGCCTTATGTTTATTTTCCAGCCTCTCCTCCCAGTGCTTCACTTCTAATCTCTCTGCAGAAAGAAACATTTCAACAGAGAACCCTGCGGTAATTGAGACAAGTTATCTTCTCAAAGTCCTGAACTCCCCATTCCTACTTCAGGAGGAACCCCTCTGTTCACAGATGTTAAAGGAAGCCTGAAGTCCAGTTCCTTCCCAAGGCAGTTCTGTTTTGATGTTGGATGCACGCTTTTCCAAGCATCGTGGTCTCCAAATGTAAGTTTAATAGCATAAATGTCTTTCTGTAGCCTGGAGGAACTTTATATCTTTGTGTTATCAGATAATATGATAGTGTCACATGTTTTGCTGGAGCCATTTAGAAATTTTACTATCCTAAGGGGATTTGGGAATCAGGGCTACATCCGTTTTATCTGGGTTATATATGGCTCCCTCATTCTGGGGAAACAAAGTTCTTCATATATAGCGTGCGTGCGTGGTCTCACAAGGTCCAGGCTGAGAGACTTGGGAGGGAGTAGGAACTCGTTCTCATTCTGGAGGTAGCAACGGTAAAACATGGAGAGGCAAACATATTTGCCAAGATGCTGATTCTCAACTCCATTTTTGGGACATTCCAGGGTGTCTCATAGGATCTCAAGATGCCTCACAAAATCACTCTAAAATTCTCAAAGCCAAATTCATCTTAATTGACTTCAATTTTTTTGAAGTTACAGCTTTTTGGGGTTGGGGTAGATATGTTTAAAAAAAAAAAAAAAAACAAATAAAATAAAAGCATTGAAATGCCAAAACTCAAGAAACATTTGGGAAGCTGTGGACTAGGCTCTAAGTACCAGAACAGGTATAAAGTAACCCAGGCCAGGTACCGAGAGGTATAAATTCTTGACTCATCCTCCATGAATCTGTATTTAAATACATATCTTGTGTGATGGTATGTCTGAAGATACTCCTCTTCTGGGCAGGGTTTCTGCAGTACTTGGGGATGATCCCAATGACCTTTTGGGGCGATCTGATTTTTTTTCATTGCTAGAAGTGTGAAAAAATATATATTGATACACTTGAACAATGAACAATTTAGTTTGGCTGGAGCGCAGGCTTATGATGGGAGAATCACACAAACATGTTTGGAAAGGTAGGTTGGGGCCACGTTTTTGAGGACCTTGAATACTCTCTTCAATAGGCAGTTTGGAGTCATTGAAGGTTTTTGAACAAGGGTTGAAGGAGAAATGTGGAACGGCCAGAGTTGGACTCTAAGGATATTAATAAGGCTGAAATGTGTAGGTTTGGTCCACATTGAAATAAATGAAGACAGATCAATCAGAAACTTTCAACAGCCTCAGATGAAAGGTGTTAAGGAGGTTGTCCAACTTGATTGTGAGCTCTTATTGCACTGGTGTTTATTTATTTATTTATTTATTTTGCACTGGTGTTTAAAAGCAGGTGAAGTGTTAACTCTTGAATTCCAGAGACTTTCTAGTTAATGCTGGCTACGATTTCTTCTAGCTCATCTGGGAAAAAAAAGGGATCCTTCGCCTTGCCTTTCAAAGGTACCTGTTCCAAATGGGGTTCTCAGGTTGTGTGTGCTACTCTTGGCATCATGAAGTCTCTGTGGTTCCATGAAGCTCCAAGTCCAGATTGACTATCTTCGGTTTATTGTGTTAAAAGAGGGGACATCACATAGACCAAGTCTGAGGCATTTAACCCATACATGCTTTTAACTTGTCATCTGTGAGCTTAAGCAATGGGGCCTCATTTCATTCTGACGTTAGAGAACATGGAGGAATTTCCCTGCGCTCAGTGTGACAGCTACTATTTGGCTTGTATTTGAAGGGGACAAATATAAGGGTAGTGCAATTTTGACCTGGGTTTTTCTAGTCAGTGGCTTGGGATGCCCAGCAAATATATAAAGGAAAAGTTGTTTTAATGAAAAAAGGCTATTTTTCTGTACCTTTTATTATATGAACGTTTAGCAAAGGAGACTTCTCCCTTTACATAGTTTGGTGATGAAAAAAAATTCTGTCATCTTCCCACTAAGTAAGAGAAATAATACAGAAAAAATAGTAGAATAATTTTAAAGTTATGGGAGTACCATAGCATCCACGGGAACCTTGGCACTTAGAGTTTGACGTAAGCCCTTGGCTTTGAGATGGGATCCGTTCCATCAATTCTGAAGCAAAGAAAACCTATTGCATCACAGTTAAGTTGGTATATTGATACGATATTGACTTTTCTGCTGCCGTATCCTTACACAGACTGTTCATCTGGTCCCCACTGTTCCACTTATTGCGACGATCTGTATATTTTTATTTCAAAGAAGATCTGAACCATTTGCTTTCTATTTTGACCTGCTTTCATCACTGCCCATGCCTGCCTGTTCCACTAGATGGCACTCTTACCCATGAGACTACTGCAGCCTTGCTGGCTATGGTAGCCACAGGGCTGGTGGGCTGGGCTGTGCTTTCCTGTGCAGATGAAATGCTTGTGGGTTGCCTTGTCCCTCTACTCCCATTGGCACCAAGATGCTATTTCATACCTGCCTGCCTCTCCAAGTCTTATAAATGTTAACTGAGCACCTACTCTGTGCCAGGTGCTATGGTAGGCACAGAGGCAAGATTCGAACTACACCACTGTCTGGGCCCTCCAGGAGCTCAGAGCCTGAGGGCAGGGGGCGGGGGCGGGGGTGGGCAGGGTGGTGGTGGTTGAGAGCTAGAGTAGAAGGCCACAGCAGCGGAGAGAATGCTTCTCACTGGAGGCTTGGTGTGACCAGAAGCCTTGGAGGTCCATGACCCTGATTTTTGGGACTTGTTGGCATAGGGTGAGGGGCTCCCTGGCATGCACTGGAAGGGAAAGACAAGCACTGTTGCATTATTTCACTGGCAGTGCCCCTGTTCAGCCCCAGAGGCCAAGGGAGGAAAGCAGAAGCCACGAATGCGCCCTCCCAACCCAGGAACAGACTGGGCTCACCCACAGTCTCAGAAACACATGATCAAATGTGATCCCACTGCTCCAGAACCAATGAGTGCAAATGTCTGTGGCTCTCTTATTTGGTTTTATTTGGTAGGTAAGTTTTTATTTTTGGAAAGTTAAAAAAAAAATGGAAAATCACACCCATGAGATAGCCACTGCTCATGTTCCTACCAACAAGAATTAATCATTCTTAACATTTTGATATATTGATTTCCAATGTTTTCTGTGTTTATACTTTTTAAAAATTATGCAGATAACATTAATTCTCATTTGTTTTAATCTATGTTCTTCCCATTCATACAGGACCGGTTTTTGGGTTCAGTTTTGGGTGTGTCCCAACATAAATGCCTCTTAGCATGATGGCAGCAAAGAAAATCGTTCTGTTATTCTACCTTCTCTTTCTCCTCACGCCTCAAATGCAAAATTACTTTTTTTCCCGGAGTTTAAAATCACAATGGAAAAAGTGTGTCAAATGCAGGATGACAAAAATAAACAAACCATCTGTGGTTCTACCTCTTGGAGAGAAGCATAGTTGATGTTCATTTTGGTACACTTCCTTCTAGCCTTTTTTCTACATAGTTCTTTAGAACATTAGCTATGTGTTGTATTTAATATATTTTTTTAAGATTTTATGTATTTGTCATAGAGAGAGTGGGGGAGCACACAAGCAGGGGGAGCAGCAGGCAGGGCAAGGAGCCTGATGTGAGACTCGATCCCAGAACCCTGGGATCATGATCTGAGCCAAAGACAGATGCTTAACTCACTGAGCCACTCAAGCATCCCGGTATTTAATATGTTATAATATGCCTTTTCACTGAATTGTTTATGTATTTAAATATTCTTCTACCTCATGACTTTTAGTAGCTACTCAGTATTCCGTCCTATAGAGATATCATACTTGATAATTACTATCACTAGATATTTAGTTGATCTCCTTTTTTTTTTTTGCAATGATAATACTGTATGTTCTTGTACACAAATCTTTACATGAATGTGTGATCGTCACGATAAATTTCTAGAAGTGGAACTTCTGAGTTGAGTATGAACATTAGAAGGCACTCTTTCATTGTATTTTTCTATAGCAAAGTAATATGTTTATCATAAACCATGTAGAAAGCACAGATCTACAAAAAGAATATAAAAGTCACCCATATTCTTATCACTCAGAGGTAATCACTATTAACCTTTGGTCACAACTTTTCAGTCTTCTTTTCCCTATATTCTACATACTCTTCTGTAAGTTTTTTTTTTAATTTAATATATTGTGAACATTCGTTTAGGTTCATTATTCTTCTACACTTTCAGTGGTTATACAGCGTTTTGTTGTGAGGAAATACCAGTTTGTTTGACCAACTGGCTACCGTCAGGCATTTAGGAAGAGAAATGTTTTTCCCTCCTGTAAAGAAAAGGCAGAGATGAGTATTCTGGGGCCAAGTCTGTGCAAAATCTTTGATTGCTTCCTCTGAATAAACTAGATGTGCAGTTGTTGGTTCCTACATGTATGCACATTTTTGAGCTTTTGATGGGTATTCTCATCTCACAGGCAGATTATGGGTATGCTCCTTTGTCCCTTCTGTCTGAAATCTTGATTATCACTGATGGGGGTTTTTTGCCAATCTGATTGCAAAGAATTAGTGCCTTATTTTAAAATTTGTATTGGCTTGATTGCTAGTGAAGCAGAACTTTTCCTTTTCTCTACCCTTTTGCCCATCTTGCTGTTCCGGTATAGACATTTTTCTTATTTATTGAAGAGATTTTAAAAATAAATTTAAAATATTAATTCTTTGTCATTCATGCAGATTTTCTCCTCTGGCTAGCTGTTGTGATGAACTATATGTCTAGGTTTCCCAATACTAAACTGCAGTCCTGGAATAATCCCCTTTTGCTTGTGGTGGTGTATTCTTGTCTTGCTGGGTTTGGTTTGCTGGTATTTTATTTAGGATTTCTGCATCTCTCTTTGTAACTAGTGTTAGTCTTCAGTTTTCTTTCTCTGTGTGTTTGTGTGTGTGTTCTTCCAAGTTTTATGGACAGGCTAACTTTAGTTTTATAAAATGAATGGGGCTTATTTCCTTCTTTTTCTCTATACCGGGAACTACATTTAGAGCATGGAAATTATCAGTTCCTTATCAAACAGAAAGAATTTGCTTGTAAAACCAGGCACTGTAATAACCATTGGAGGAAATGGCTTTGAACAGCGTAGTTTGCCCATATTTTCTACTTCTTTGTGAGTCCAATTTGCTGTTTCCTAGGAGATCATCCATTTTGAGATTTTGAATTTATTAGCATTTTTCAAGCTTTCTTGACCTATAATCCCCATACCATACAATTCATCCATTTAAAGCCATTTCTAGTATAGTTACAGAGTTTACAACCATCACTACAATCGCCACAATACATTTTAGAACATTAAAAAAAAAAAAAAAAACAAAGAAACCCTGTAGCCATGGGCACTCACTCTTCATTTACCCTTCATCCCCCTCAGCCTTAGACAACTACTAACCTGTTCTCTGTCTCTGTAGAAGTGCCTGGTCTGGACCTTTCATATAAACAGAATCATAAAATATGTGGTCTTTTGTGACTGGCTTCTCTCACTTAGCATCATGTTTCCAAGGTTTATCCAGTTGTAACGTGTGCTAGTACTTCATTCTCTTTTTGTGTTTTGTTTTTAAATTAAGAGACCTTTATTTTTTTAGAGCAGTTTTAGGTTTATGGAAGATTGAGCAGATAGTATAGAGTTGCCCTATACTTCCCTGACTGTAGTTTTCCCCACTAACGTCTTGGACTGGTGTGATGACATTTGTTATAACTAACGAGCCAGTATTGATTTAATATTATTAACTCATAACATATCAATGATATATTAACATAATAATAAAGTAAGTTCAGAGCTGGCGTTAGGGTTCACTGTGTTGTACAGTTCTGTGGGTTTTGACAAAAGTGTAAAGTGTGTCTACCCTCGTAGTGTCCTAGAGAGTAGTTCCATGGGTGGTTGGAGCACAGGGGACTTTTAGTGCCGTCCTTCCGTCCTCTGCCAGAACTTGTAGCGACCACTCATCTTTTCACTGTCTCCATGGTTTTGCCTTTTCCAGAATGTCATGTAGTTGGAATCATACAGTAGGGAGCCATTCCAGATTGGTTTCTTTCCATTGGTGGTATGTGTTTAGGGTTCCTCCATGGCTTTTCATGGCTTGATGGCTCATTCCTTTTTAGGGCTGAATATTATTCCATTGTCTGGGCATACCATGGTTTATTTTATCCATTCCTGTACTGAAGGACCTCGTGCTTGCTGCCAGGCTTTGGCAACTATGAATAAAGCTGCTCTCAACATCTGTGTGCGGGTTTTTCCGTGGACCTAAGTTTTCAACACTTACAGATAAAAACTAAGGAGCGCAATTATTAGATCATATGGCAAGTGTATGCCTTCTTTTGTAAGAAACTGCCGAACTGTCTTCCACAGTGACTGTACCACTTTGCACTCCCTCTAAGTAATGAGTGAGAGTTCCTGTTGCTTAACATCCTTGCTAGCATTTGATGTCATCAGTTATTTGGCTTTTAACCATTCCAATAGGTGCATAATAGTATCTCATTGTTGTTTTAATTTGTAATTCACTAATGATGTACAATATGGAGCATCTTGCTATCTGTATATCTTCTTTGTGAGGTTTTTGTTCAGATCTTTTGCCTATTTTTAAATTGGATTTTTCTTTATTGTTGAGTTTCAAGGATTCTTTGTATATTTTAGATACAAGTCCTTTATCAGATAGTTATTTTGCAAATATTTCTCCCAGCCTGTGGCTTCTTTTTTCATTCTGTTACCAATGCCTTTCACAAAGCATAACTTAAAAACAAACTTTTTATTTTTATTTTATTTTATTTTAAAGGTTTAGTGGGGTTTTTTCCTTTCTTTTTTTTAAGGATTTTTATTTATTTATTTTTCAGAGAGAGAGAGAGAAAGCGCACAGGTAGGGGGAGCAGTAGGCAGAGGGAGAAGCAGGCTCCTCGCTGAGCAAGGAGCCCGATGTGGGACTCGATTCCAGGACCCTGGGATCATGACCTGAGCCCAAGGCAGCCGCTCAACCAACTGAGCCACCCAGGTGTCCCTATTTTTATTTTTTTAAAGATTTTGTTTATTCCACAGAGAGAGATCACAAGTAGGCAGGGGGCAGGCAGAGAGAGAAGGGGGAAGCAGGCTCCCTGCTGAGCAGAGAGCCCGATGCGGGGCTCAATCCCAGGACCCTGAGATCATGACCTGAGCCGAAGGCATTGGCTTCGATGGGCCACTGAGCCACCCAGGCACCCCTAAAAACAAAATTTAAAAAAAATTTTATTTTTAAGCAATTCTACGCACACCATGGGGCTTAAACTTAACCCCTGAGATCAAGAGTTGCATGTTCCACTGACTGAACTAGCCAGGTGCCCCACAAGTAAAAAAATTTTTTTCATAAAGTCCAGTTCCATTTTATGGCTAAATAATATTCCATTGTAAGGATATAATATATTTTATCTGTCTATCAGTTGATGGACACTTGGGTTGTTTCCTTTTGGTCATTATGAATAATGCAGCTATGAACATTTGTGTACAAGTTTTTGTTTGGACATATTCTTTCATTTCTCTCGGGTGGATACCTAGGAGTGGGATTGCTGGGTCATACGACTATTCTATGTTTAACTTTTTGTGAAACTGCTAAACTGTTTTCCCTAGAAACTGCCTGACTTTTTCAAAGCAGCTGCACCATTTTACATTCCCACTAGCAATGTAGGAGGGTTCCATTTTCTCCATATCCTCACCAATACTGGTTATTGTTAGTCTTTTTTATTACAGCCATTGTAGTGGGTGTAGATTGGTATCTCCTCGTGTTTAGTTTGCATTTCCCTAATGACTCAGCGTTGAACATATTTTCATATGCTTATCGGCCATTCATATATCTTCTTTTTCTCTTCACCTTTGATATTCTCTTCCAAGGGAATTTCATGGATTCCACTAATATCTTCAGACAGATGATTTCCAAATACTTACTTCCGACTCTGACCTTTCTCCTGAGATTGTCTCTGATTCCCATCTCCTTACTAGGCACTAAGGTCCTGATTGGATCTCCAAATTAGTATATCTCAAATGAAACTCATCAGCTTTCCTCCCAAGCTATTTATTCTTCCTGTGTTCTTGATTCTGTTAATTATACCATTATTCCTCTAATGACCCAAACTTGAAACTTGGCATCATATCTGCATGTAAGAGAAATTGGATAAGGAAGAATTGATTCATTGCCAAGTTCTGTGTTACTTTCATAAATATTTTGCATCTGTTTTCTCTTTACTTTTGACTTCTTGATCTCTGTCCTCTTTTGACTTTCTCAATCCCTTACTCGCCTCTTCTCTTATCTCTGATCATTTGATATCAGGTTATTTTTACCCGCCCCTTTCTTGACCATCCTCATTTGTTTGCGATCTGTGAATACTTTCTGGCTTGGTTATTTTTATGTCATCCAAGACTGAAACTATCATTTACCCACTTGTAACTCCCAAATATATATTTCTAGTCCTGGTATATCTTGAGAACTTCAGACACATTCATACACCTATCTGTAGGACATTGCTGCTGCACAGACTTTTCAAACTCAGTGTTTAAACCGGACTATTCCCATCTCAACTGCCCCCAGACTTGTTCCATATTTCCAGTTGACTGCAGGACCAGCCATCGAATGTTCTTAGGACAGAATCTGGCCATCGTTCTCCTCTTTCTCTCTCCCCAAAGCCAAACATTCACAAGTCTAATCTGCAGTTTTTATCCCCATGCTACTTCTTTGTTCCAGCTTTTATCATCTCATTTAGATTATTTCAGTGATCTACAGTCTGGTCTTCCTATGTCTAGTTTCTCACCATGACCCTGAAGCCCTTTCCACCCTGACCAATGACACAAAGTGATTCTCCAGACTGAAAACTTACATGCCATTGCGCTGCAAATAACAAAAACGAAGACAACAATAAACAACAACAAAATAAAAAGGGAAAATATAGTCTCCTTGGTGTTGCCTCACTTTCCCAAAGGGTATATATAGCTCAAGCCCCTTAGCCTGGCGTATTGTCAGGCTTCCTACCTATCCTTTAGTTTCATTTCTCCTTACTATCCCACCCCCATCTTATCTTAGGTTCCAGCAGTACTCTGGACATTTAACACATTCCCTCTTGCTCAGACTCCTTTGCCTGCCTTGTCTGCCTTTGTTCTTTGTTCTTCAAAGCCCTGTCCGGGCGTCCCCTACTCTGGAAAGCCTTTTTCCAGCACAATGAACTATATCCAGCTCTGGGATTCTTCTGTACTTCACACAATGTCATACTGTAACTCTTTTGTTTATGTGTCTGTCTTCCCTTCTAGGCTGTGGGCTCTCCAAGGACAGATTGTGGCTGTTTTTCCAGCTATATAATAAATGCTCAGTAAATATTTATTGAATGAATGATTAAGATGTTCCATGGGCTAGATTGTGGTCCCTGAAGTCCAACTGTATGTGGCAATGAGTGTAAAATAATATGATAACAGAGATTTCACGTCTTTTATTTTCTCTCCTAGTTGACAAGTTCAAACCTTGTGGTTTCTTGGAGGTAGGCGTGATCACCTGGCTGGTATAAGAGGGGACGACTGATAAGAATCTAGACTTGATGCTTTCTAGGGGAACTGTACGTGAAAGAAATGCTTCCATCCCCTCTTTGCCTAGCTCTTGGCATCACTTCTGATAGCTCCCCCAACTCTAAGAGTTACTTCTGGAGCAATGAGATCAGATCCCTTGGGGGGGGGGTGGGCATTTTTATGCCACATGGTGTCATCTCTAGGGCTTGTGGTTCCAAGAAGCAATCTATGGACTGGGACCTCCCTCTAGAGGATAAACAACTCAACAGGAGGTAGTTGGAGCTTAGAACATGTCCCAAAACCTCTAGTCCCAGGGCTTTGGGGAGTTTATTCTCTGGGGCTGCGGAATCCAAGCCCTCAGGGGCAACAGCGCAGTTTGGTAGAGAATAGCACATCGGTGTGGTTTCCCTGGGCTCTGTGGGACTGAACTTTAAGACTGCTGCTCCCGGGAGTGAGATCCCCAGGAATATCTCAGGGGACTTATTACTCACCTGAGTAGATAGGCTTCGGGAAGGCCTGCAAGAGTCAGGTTGTTGAGCCCAGTCTAGCCTGCTGCATTGGGTTTTACACACTTTACCATGGAAACCTGAGCACAGGAAGACAGAGTCAGTGGTGGTGGGGGGTGTGGATTGTGGCTCGGTGACCTTTTTTTCAGTAATGTTCATCTATCTGTGTCCTTCGGAGATTAGCACTGCCCTCCTAGAGTGGGTTCACACTATGTTATACTTTCCCCCAGTGGCCCTCCAATCCCAGTTAGGCCAGTGCACTTCCTTCTGGACTAAGTGGCTTTCTTACCCTGATACCTTGGTGAGCTTACTGGGGATTAATACTTAGTAGACTTTGGTTTTGTGGAACGAATTGTTATTTCTGGCTCAGAGAGACTAAGGGAAAACTAAAATTATAGAAATGTCTTTGCAATACTGTGTAACAGTTTATAGAAATGCTTCACATACGTTAATTGATTCATTCAATTGTCACCCAACCCAGTACTTGGCACTTAGTAGACATTAACGTGTTTGGCATATGAACGAGCGTGGGGATTTATTATCTTATTGTACAGATGTGGGAAGTGAGACCCACGCCTGTGCACTGAGCTTCCTAAAATCCAACTCTAGAGTTAGTCAGCGTAAAGCCTCAACTTGAAATCAGGCTCATTGCAAGTCGGCATTTACGGGTGCTTGCCAGTGATGAATCAACATGTTCCTTCGTTTTTAGGAGCTTATAGGCTTGACTTGTCATAAGCCAAGACACACGGGGAAATGGTTCCAACACTAATGTACTGAGTGTTATGATAGAGAAGTCTGTGCAATGCTATGGGGTCACAGAGGAGGGGGGCTGCCTAACCCGGGCTAATGAGGTTATGAGAGGCTTCTTGAAGAACTGAAGACCTCGGTTAAAGTTTGAAGGGCCAGTAGAGATTGGTCAAAGGTAGAAAGAACATTCTAGGCTGAGAGGTCAGCATCACTGCAGGCACAGAGTTGCCATCCAACATGGTGTGTTCTGGGATTATTGGCATGTTCATTCCCAAGGAGGAGGTTGTAGGAATGGTGACAAGACAGTAATCAGGCCACTGCGGATGGTAACTTTGCCGGGTACACCGTTGGTTCCCCAGCACTGCTGACTCCCTCAAACTGCCCAGGGCACTTACAAAATGTAAAGGTGTCCCATGCACATGCCCAGTGATTTTCTTGATCAGCTGGGTTTGACATTCACTTCTGGAGGCAACAGGAAGCCATTGGAAGGTTGGTCGCAGGAGAGGGGCATTGATTGTCATCTGGGATCCCTTTGGTGGTGATCTACACGGAGGCAGGTAGATTTGTCCAGGAGCAGTTGTCTGAGGTTTCGTGGCGGATGGAATAAGGCAGTAGCAGTGGGGATGGAGGGGAAGAAGCAGGTGAAACGAGATTTCAAGGTGGTGAAATCCTTATGATGTTGCAGGGAGGGAGGTGTCCAGGATAAGTTTCCAGGTTGCTGGCATGGCTTCCTGGGCAGAGGGTAGTACTTCTGGCCAAGATCAGAAGTGGAGTGTGGACAGAGAATGAAGGAATAATGGATAAATTCAGCGTGGGACCTGCTGTATCTGAGGTTTTGTGGGACATCCAGACGAGAGGCCCGGGCTAGAGATCGAGACCTCCCTGTGGGGGTTTAAAGTCATGGGAGCAGCAGAGATCTCTCAGGGAGAGTGTGTGGAGAACGCATCTTCAACAATTCTCTCCCTTTTTGGCTTCAGGGGTTATTCTCATGGAGAAGCAGAGGCTTTTTGTGCGTTCGTGTTGAATGTTGTAGTCAGGCAAGGTGGGGTAGCGAGAAGGGCATCAAAGGTGGAGTTAGGGAACCTGTGTTGAAGTCCCGCCTCTGCCACTTCGCCACCTGCGGCCCTGAGTGGTCACCAAACCTCACAACAAGGGTAGTAGGAGTAGCTGCCTCGCAGAGTTACTGGGAATATCCAGTGAGAACATGTATGTGAAAAATAACATGTAAAGAACCATAAAACCTCAGTTTCCCTCCCTCAAGAAACCTGGGCCAATACGTGGGAGTTACAGGGCGGCAGATTTTGATGTAGTATAAACAAAGACTGTCTAATGCCTCTGAGCTGTTCAATGATGGGAAGAGTTTCAGGTGAGGGGAGGGTCTGAGACTCTTGGAGTCTTTAAGCAGAAGCTAGGACTCTGGGCTTCTGCTGAGAGTTTTGTCACCAGGGGTAGGGTCACCCTGGATGACCTCTGAGCTCTCTTCTGTGGCTCACATCATGTTTGAGTTCTTAGGACATTTCTTATTTTTTAAGATTGATTTATTTACTAGAGAAAGAGAGAGAAACTGAGAGAAAGAATGAGCAGGAGGAGCAGAGGGAAAGGGAGAAGAAGAGAGATTCTGTGGCAGGCTCTGCGTGGAGCCCAACGCAGGGCTCTGTCTTCAAGCCCTGAGCGCATGACCTGAGCCGAACCTAAGAGTTAGACGCTTAATACGTGGTACCACTCAGGCACCCCAGGACACTTCTGTACCCTTTTTCTGAGAATTTTTACACTACTTAGATGTTTTTAAAATTGTAAAAGCGATACAGGTGCATGGTTATTTCTTTTTCTTTAAAATCTCTTAAAGCCCTAGGCATTTTGGTTCCTAAGTGGTGTCTTGGTTTATGTAACCCTAATAACTAGGCAGACTGCTTCGGGTCTTACTGCACAGGGCATTTACAGACGTTTTTATTCTAAATGCTCTGATGCTCTTTAATGACGATTCAGTGAATGCTGAAAAGTGTCTGTGGGTGCAGCGAAGGCCTCTCCCACACAGATGGGCAGCGGAGGGGGGAGGAAGGCTGGGCATTCTGATGTCTCGACAATTCTGAGTTACGGTTTACTTTAGAATGATTGATTTTTCTTATTTGCAAGCAGAAATGATATTATAAACAGCTAACAATATTGTCAAGTAGATGTCTTGCTAGACTATGCTACGAGTAGGTAAAGATCATTTGAAATTAGCACACTAATTGTTTCTATGCAAATGAATGTTGTCAGAGAGCTTGGAAACAGGTTGTTCTCTGAACTGGGTTAAACATCCCCGAAGAGCTCATGTTTATACTCCTAATTTACTCAGAAACCTGTTGTTGCTGTTTCTTAAATAGAGGAAAGGTAAAATATGCCAGCCCATGATTGAATTATCACAAATTTAGCAGTAGTTTGAATTGAATTATATTTTGATGTATTTATTTTATTGCCAATTACTAGTGTAACACGTTTGCTAAAAGGAGGACTAATTTGCTTGCTAACTTTCTGTACACAGAGATTATTTCTCTAAATGGAAGATGTCCACCTATGCTGCTTGATGAGGAATTATCTTTATGATAATTTAAATGATTTCTTGGCATTTATTTATTTATTGATAAGTACGGTCTATGCCCAACATGGGGCTTGAATTCACGACCCTGAGATCGAGAGTTGCACGTTCTACAGACAGAATTGCGCAGGTGCCCCACTTCCTGGCTCTTTTAAAAACATCACCAAAACAGTACCTCACAAATATTCTAGCTGGGAAGAAGTTGCTATAAATCATATAGAGGTGAACAACTTTGAAAAACCAAGAATATAAGAAAATAGACTCAGCCCTAATTGTGGGAGCAGCTTACTCTCATCTTTTCATTCAGCCCTTCACGATCTGGCAAGGCCCCGGGTTAGCTTTGGATTGTCCTTTTTCATTGTAGGTAGTGATGCCAAGGGGTGGCCGAAAAAGTGAGTGCTTAAATACTCTTGCCTTCCCCACCTCACTCCTTGTCCCTGGTCTTCGTCCACAGAAACTGCTAGATCATGAAGGAGAGTCTGTGGTGTCCTGGACTTCAAATTCTGAGATAACAAGTCCAGGTGGGGCCGCAGTAAAGGTGCAGGATATAAGGGCAGGGAATATGGTTGGGATGGCAGTTGGGAAGAAGGGAGAAAGAGAATCTATGAACAAGCCTAAGCAGAAAGCCAAGAAGTGTTAAGTCATGAGCTAGACCTCAGGAAGATATGTGGGAATCGAGAGTAACAGATAAAGGAATGATGGGCGCATAGTCCAAGTCTAAGGTACTCAAACCCTGGTTGGGCCACGGTATTCCAGCAGGATTTAAGCTTTGGTCTGACCACAGAGGGAAGCTGAGCAGCTCCATAATCAGGCCGTTCTATGGAAGATTTGGAGTTTCCATTCACTTATAACCTCATAGATATCTCTTTATACTGGTAAATTACTCCCTACAGCTCACTGCTTGGACATTTATTTTCTAGCAGGCTGACTTTAGGAGGCGATGTGTAGTGTGTTGGAAAGCGCCCTGCCAGGAGGGACCAAAACTCTTGTTTTTTAGCCAGTGCTCTTAGACAAGTCATGTGAACTTTCAGGGCCTCAGTTTCCCTGCTCATCAAATGAGAATTGAGATGATAAAGACGTTTGGTTCATCTATTGGTTGTGAGTCCTAAAGCATAGAAAAGAATTCTGTGGCCTTTGGCATTTGACTTGTTTGACTTGAGGAAAAGAAATTCAGCTTCAGCACTACATTTGAGCTAAACCTATGGAAAGCCCCAAAGTCAAAATCAAACTACAAATAGTCAGATCCTTTCCCTTGCTTGTTTGTGGAAATGACACGAGCCAAAGCGACAAGGTTTGAACAGTTTTGCTCCTGGGCCTCTGCAGGTGCAATAGACCAGGGACTCCGATGGGGCTGCTACCCCCTAGTGATGCACACACCAGCAGCAAGCCAGAGAGCTCTAGGCATTTGCCAAAATTGCATCTGGCTCGTTTGCTGAGGGCTGTAGTAAGATGGGCTGCCCGTCAGTCCTGCCGGGGTGAGACCAAAGACATAGGGGCTGCCAGTGGACTTTAAAATGTCAATTTAAAAATACTCCTTAATTATAAGAAATAGCCTTAATTATAGCTTACCAGAGGCAGGGCATGCATTGCTGAGTAGTTTTACAAACGAGGGAGTAAGTTGGTAAATGCTGGTGAGTTCTTCATTTGCATGCTGTCCCACACCCAAATTGTAATACTGCAACGCCACAATTTTCAGACAAATTACCAGTGCAACAAATTAGCACAATTTGTTAATTTCCTCTTTAATTGCGCTACAAAGAGTAGTGTTTCTGTCTTTTGCCTTTTCTGACGTAGAGGCTTATCTTAAAAGCAGAAAGACTTTAACGTAGCTAAATCTCTGTCTATAACAAATAAAGCTTGTTTTCATTTTCCTTACCCAGCCAGCTAAGATTTATACATTCATTATTCAACTGATGCATCTTAAACACCCTAGTTAAAATACACACTGCTGGCCAGGAATTGTTCAGCCCCCAGCACACTTTTGTTTGCCTTCAAGGAATAAATACTTAGAACTGTAAATGGGTAAACTCAGTCTTTCCATGTGGTGAGGTCAACAGAACTCGGAGTGAACATGCAAAGGATAGAGAACTAATTATTACTGAGATTCAGGTAAGTGATTTCTGAGGCATTTTAGCTGTCATGCTGTGGAATAATTGCAAACCCACCAGGAAGGAATTGCAAAACACAACCTACTTATCCTTTCCCCAATGGCTACATAGAATTTTTTTTGTCTGTTTTGCAGTTTATGCCAACCCTCTCTTTAATCATTAAAAGGAATGTTATTTTAAGTATTGCTTCCTGAGTAACAGTGTTTGACTGAAATTCTACGGAACGGTGACTTTGCCCAGAGTGTGACTTCAGTGTGCTGGCGAGATTTGAGGCAATCGGAGCTATTAGTAAATGGAATATGGAGCTCTGTGGCAATTTTGCTTAAGTTCTGTAAAAGTTAATACTCCATCTGACTCATGTAACCATCACTATCCAGTCCCATCAGTGACAGCAAAAAGTTGTTAAACACCGTTTCATAGGCATCAAGTGTTTTGGCTTTGGTATAATTTTATAACCATGCCTTTAT
Source organism: Nasua narica (assembly GCA_028533885.1). NCBI lineage: Eukaryota > Metazoa > Chordata > Mammalia > Carnivora > Procyonidae > Nasua > Nasua narica. The sequence continues at coordinate 99,000,266 of CM052801.1, forward strand.
TGCAGCATTTTAATACTACCATGTAAATATCAGTAACAGGGACGCCTGGGTGGCTCAGGTGGTTGGGCAGCTGCCTTCAGCTCAGGTCATGATCCCAGCGTCCTGGGATCGAGTCCCGCATCGGGCTCCTTGCTCAGCGGGGAGCCTGCTTCTCCCTCTGCCTCTGCCTGCCTCTCTGCCTGCTTGTGTTCTCTCTCTGTTAAAATAAATAAATAAAATCAAATAAATAAATAAATAAATAAATAAATAAATATCGGTAACAGCAGCAGCAAAGATTCTAGACATACCACAGAACCCCCGTTGGCAGATATCCCAGCTTGGTGACCAGATTCTTCCTGCTTCTAGGTCTTCACATATTCTTTTTCTCATCCAGGAATGCCCTTCAAGTCTTGGTTTAAAGGCCCTTTCAGGAGCTCCTCCCCCTTCCTCCCTCTGGCATTCTTGATCACTGTACCCATTTGCTTCTCTCATAATATTTGTCACGATTTAAAATGATCTCTCTTTTTTTTTTCTTGTTAATTGTCTCCCCTGCTAGTTTAGAAGCTATACAGGGACAGAGACCACGTCTGTTTTTCTTCATCTGTGTATTTCCTTGCCTAGCAAAGTAAGTAGGGTCTGTAAATATTTTGATGAATAAGTAAGGCAGTGTGGCAGACGTGCAAGGAGGCAGGAGCCGTGTGTGCCGAGGGCCTCCAAATTAATCTCATGGTTGCATGTGCTCCTGCCTAGACCTGTGGGACTTGCAAAACCGGTGTGCCTACCCGCAGGCTGGACATTTCCACCTGATGGTCCACAGGCACTCCCCAGTCAACATTCCAACCTTTAATTCATCAGCCTGCCTCTCAAATCTCTTTTTCCGATTTTAGTATATGTGCTGCCGAAGCGAGCCTTCAAATCTCTTTTTCCTTCTCTGTTATCACTTGAATAACGGCACTGTCATGCATGTCATCACCCAGGTAAGACACTTGGCCTTCATTTTCCCCTTTCTCCTCCTCAATTCCAGCGCCCAGTCCTGTCAGTGCGTCTTCCTGAATACCGCTCAGATCTGTCCTCTCCTTTCCACCTCCATTGACGTGACTTCGGTTCAGGTCCCCATCATCTCTGGTGTAGACTAGTGCCAATGCTTTCTGGTGGTCTCTCTGCCTCCTCGGTCTTATATCCTCGAGAGGACCTCCCTCTCCACCAAAAGTCAAACACTATTCTCTCTCCTTCTATCTAGAAGTCAGTAAGGACTGGCAAGGCGCAGAAGTAGCTGGAACCTTACTGAGTAAGAGATATTCAAAGATTGCAGACATATGATTTCTTAAAGATTAATTTCCTTTTTGTTTTTCTGCTACGGATCCAACGGAATAAGCTATTAAAATGCTTTGAGTTTCTGAACGAAAGCACAGAACTGTGCCGGTGGAATAACATAGAGGTTTGCTTGCTTTCTTTTCCTCTAGCATCTATCCGTGATGGATGACATGACCATGAATCTTTGCTTAAATATGGGCTCCTGAAATATCATAAAATCCCAGAGCATCAGAGCTGGACAAAGGCCATCTGGATCTTTTGTCTGAGGCTCAGAGAAGGGAAGGACCTTATTTAAGGTCACGCAGTGAGTTAGCTGCAGAATTAGGACTCAGACTCCATTCTCTGTATTCCTCAGGTAATCATGAGGCTTCACTCGGATGCATTATTTAAACATTTGGCAGCTCTGTGACCCACTCCTCAGACCGCTGTGGCATGACTTCCTTCCTTCATTGGACTTCTCTTTCTTGTTTTGCTTCTCTTGTACCTGAGTGCTGATCAGTGAGATTAGGAAGAAAGTCTGACTTTTATCGGTGACATGTGCTTCATTGGCGATTTCCAAAGGGGGCACTTTGGAGCACTAGAGGTTTCTTGGAGCTGCCCTGGGGGCCTCTGTGTATAGCAGTCAATGGGTCCCAAGGAAACTGGGACTGCCTGTCTACCCCCATCTCATACTCCAAAGGAAGGTTTGTTTTTTTTTTTTTATATGTGTCCACACTACCAGTGGATTTAAGTGATTTCATGTTGAAAAAATTTTGAAAACTGTACTTCAGGAATGCATTTGGTAGTTCCCCTGGTTGAATATTCCAATTAAACAATATTTCTGTGGTTTTGTGTCCATTTTTTATTTTTACCCTTCTCTTTACAATGATAAAAGGCAGAAAAAAAACTCCAGGCTTGCTCATGTGGGTATGGTAACTTGAATGTTGATTGTCCCAAACTAGTTTGTGGACCAGTGGCTGAGGCTGGGGCTCTATGGCCTCTCAGCTATGTGTTGGACCATACTAGCACATGGGTCATGTCCGCCTAGTGTCCTGTCTTCCCCCTCAGGCCAGGGAGTACATGGGATTGCTTGGTAGAAGGTATGTTGTCATGAAGAATCTAGTATGTCTTTTCCAGCTTTCTTGAATTCTGTGTTTCTAGTCTTTGTTACTGACCAGTGCTGAGCAAGGTGGAATGTATGATTTCTGAGAGCCAGATATGGTGGCAGGGGAGTAAAACACTGTAGGGATGTCCATGGAAGGAGGCAGTTGATATTGAAAATTGACACGTGTCATTGTGTAGGGTCCCAGGGGGTAGTCTTCCAGTTTCTGTCATGGAAGGTGATGATGGAAGGGATTCAGGGCTTTGAAGGAGGGACAAATGGTATTTCCCACTTAACCATTTTCCTTTGGTGTCCAGAGATGGTTGACATACTCTTGATACTTCTAGACGTGATGAAAGACAAGGCCACTCCTAACTTTGGTGGGCCTGGGACGAGGGTGCAAAATGTAGACTGACAGCCAACTCCCCCTTCTCCCCAACCTCTTGGCTCTGTCCTTACCCTGAGGGGCCTTCTGCACATGCCTATAGACACAAGCCTTGCTCCACAAAGTCCCAGTCTAGAGCATCAGCATTGCCTTAGAACTTGTTAGAACTACAGACACTCAGGGCCCACTCTAGGCTTACTTAACCTGGATTATCTGGATTTTTTTTTGTTTTGTTTTGTTTTTGAGAGAGAGAGAAAAAAAAAAATATGTGTGAGTGGCGTGGGGGGAGGGGTTGAGGGAGAGGGAGAGAGGGAATTTTAAATAGGCTCCATGCTCAGCACAGAGCCTAATGTGGGGCTCAGTCTCACAACCCTGAGATCATGACTGGAGCTGAAGTCAAGAGTTGGATGCTTAACCAATTGAGCCCCCCCCCCCCAGACGCCCCTTAACCAGGATCTAGATTTTAATAAGATTCCAGGTGGTTCATACTAACATTCAAGTTTGGAAAGTATTCAAAGTCCAACATTATTGCATTGAAGGGCAACAGCTGTCCCATGGCCACCCCTCCCACGCCTTAGGCCTAGAGATGTACTCAGCCTTGGGAAGACAGAGCTAGAGAAGAGGATGGCACAGGCCCTGACACAGGCTTGGGGCATATGACCAGGGAGTTCAAGGGCTTGGATATTCTGAGAGTATACTATAGAAGAGGGAAGCATAGAGTTTGAGTAGGCAAGTCCCTTGGCCCCACAGACTCCTTGCTCCGTGGGGAGTGCTGTGGCTAAAGCAGGGCCAGAGGAAGGCCCTGTAAAGTGTGATGCCTGGGCCAGGGACCTGGCTATCCCAGTCTAGGAGTGATACTGTTGACAGATGTTCTAAATGTCTATGTGGATAGGGGTCGAGTGGGGATGAACCATGGCTCTTTGAGCTACTAGGTGGCTCTCAGTGCTTTGGTAGCTCTTTAGGGTATGGGGAAGTAGTAGCAATGGGCCATTACTGCCTTAAGAAGGAATCAAAGTGAAGTATTGTAAGTAAACTCTTTAGTAGCAAGGGAGCCACATTCATTGACTTGCCTAAGGAAGGCACACAGCGAAGATGCTTCCCGTAGTGCCCAGTGACAGTTCGACTGGATCCGCCGGCTGCCTGCAGCAGGAGGCAGTTGGATGTGGATGTGAAGGGCTTTGAACAGCCGCCTCCAAGCCTACGACACAGGCAGTTTTCTTCGATGAATTGAGAACAGCAGCTGGGGGCGCCTGGGTGGCTCAGTTGGTTGAGCGACTGCCTTCGGCTCAGGTCATGATCCCGGAGTCCCGGGATCGAGTCCCACATCGGACTCCCGGCTCTGCGGGAGGTCTGCTTCTCCCTCTGACCTTCTCCCCTCTCATTCTCAGTCTCTCTCTCTAATAAATAAATAAAAATCTTTAAAAAAAAAAAAAACAGCAGCTGGTGTGGTTGAGGTGCCGTGGCCCGTGGAGGGGGTGAAATGTGTCCACTGCCACCTGGACGATGCCGCGTTTGTGACACAGAGGCAGGTCTGGGGTGAAGTCAAACCTCAGCTTCTTCATCTGCGAAATGGATCAACAGTCCCGCCCTGCCTGCGTCGCTGGGATGTCGGGCGGGTGTGGTCCGAGAATGGATGGAAAGTGCCTTGTAATTGTCCGATGGGGCACATGTGAAGAAAGTGGCACTCATCCTGCCATTTGCGGTCTTGCCCCTGGGAGTGTGCCTTCAGCTCCACACGAGTTTTAGGTTTAGGTTGTCCTTTAGCAAAGCACAGGGCTCCGTGCAAAGCCGTCTCTGCCCCTCTGCCTGGCGCCTTCCAGCCCCCCCTCCAAGCAGATACAGTACTGCGATTCTTGTTTTTTGAGTTCCACAGTGGGGGAGGGGGGTTTTATATTGGCCAACATTTCTGAAGAGACAAATAATTGCCTCTGGAAAGAGAATACTTTTCTCTTCCAAAAATTCACATTTGCTCGTTTAAATTGATGTGACTTTATTTTTTGGCTAGCACTCTGCAGTGTTCCACTGAGCGGTAATTATTCCTTTGGTGTTGCAGGAGTTTGCTGAGAGAAGGGAACTAAATCTAAAAGAGTGAATCCATCTGGTGCATATGTTGAAACTTTCTCTGAGGCCACTGACACTGAAATGTTAATGCTAGAATTTCTTATCTATTGGTATCATTTAGATATCGATAAAATGTGATTTAATGCCCTAGGTCATTGGATCAAAGGCTGAAGTCTCTTCCTTTACATGGCACTGGATCCCCCACACGATGGATGACCTTCTTGGCAGAGCACAGTGTAAGGTAGACCCTGCATTCCAGTCTTGCCACCCGATTGTCAGATTGTGGCTGCCCCAGCCCCGATCGGGGTAGGTACCCATATACCAGGAGCCTAAAGGCTCAGTGACTCCTAGTACTTGAAGCATCAGGAACTAAGGGCTGGCAGGATAGAAGCCATGCCACCCCCCAGCCAGTAGGTGATATCTGGATTATCCTGAACTAAGGGCTGGCAGGATAGAAGCCATGCCACCCCCCAGCCAGTAGGTGATATCTGGATTATCCTGATACCTCAAGTATTAAGTGCCCCTGCGAAGAGCCCCTGAATCCCACGGGGGCTCATGAATCCGCAGCCGTCCTGTTGACGTGATAGTGTGGGTGAAGCTGGGATGTGCTCCAGGAACCCACTGAAGGCTGTCCTCCTCAGTTGGGGTTCTGGCGTCCAGCCTGGGCTCGGCTGGCCCTTTCCCTAGGGTGCTGGGCTCTGGCTGGCTGCCACCTAGGGTCTAACCCAAATAGAACCTTGTGGAAACCTGGGGCTGCCACCCGCCTGATGATCAGTGTTGCCGCTGCTGCAGGGTCTCTCCTAGCCAGATTGCATTCTGAAATAGCTAGCTTTTGTTTGTCATCTTTTTTCTCTCTCTCTCTCTTTTAAATCATTGTAACTTGGCCAGTAAGCCCTACTGGTGACAGCTCTGTGGTCCTCCAAGTTCAGAGTCTGTTTGATCTGTGCTCATTCTCCTTTTCCTGCTCTCCTGGCATTGGTCTTGGAGTCCTTACAATCACTTGTAAGGTTGGAGTCCTTACTATCACCATGAAAGTTGGAGTCCTTACTATCACTATAAAAGTTCTGCTTTAAAACATGGGAGATGGTCTCCTTTATCCCATAGTCCTGTTACACATCCATAGAAAACTGTGGGCATCTTGAACCTCACTGGGGTTTGAACCCACAAAGAGTTCCTGCCTCCTCTCTCGAGGAAGCATCACCCGTAGAGTCCACAGGGGATTTGCCAGCCTCCTATGAAATAAAATGCTATGTGGTAACAAACAGCTAACTGTCGGGATTCATTAGCAAAATCTGGCTGCTCTAGCTTTTTGACAGTTTTTTCTTTCCTCTGCGGTCCAGTGTGAGATAGGTTCTCCAGGGCGAATTGTCACTGGAAGAAATTCAGAGCCGCCGTGTGTCACTGGTACATGGCCAAGGAGAAGCCAATGAAAGGGTTATCACCATTTCCCCCAAAAGCTGTTAGGGAAGGTTATTGATTATTTTCTAGGTACCTTCTAACCTTCAGCACAGGCTACTGTGATAATGAAAGAGGCACCATCATGTGTCCTTTTAAAATAGTTGTCTCCTTTTTGGTTTCCTAATAGTCACTGTGTCCAAGTCCCTCTTTAGAACCCAAAGGTGATGTTTCTTTCTTTACCCACAGATTTCATCCTTGCCCTCCTGGCAAATGGACTTGAATTGCTCCTGTTTCTGGCGGCTGGCAGCTGGGTTTACTTCAAGGTCCTCGGGAAGGCCAGACGGGTGCCATTACCCAAATCACTGGTGACTGCTGGCAGCTTGCTGGCCCTCTCTCCCACGCTTCTGTCTCTACCCCTGCCTCCCGCCCCTTGCCGTAGAGGCTTGCAGGTGGCATTTTTCTTCCAGGACAACAGACTTGTGGGTAAAAATTATGTCTAAAGGTACATATCAGCAGACTCTGGTGATGTATAAGTAGGGTGGCTTTTGACCTTGTAAATAGCTCTCTGTCATTTGTATATTACCCACAGCGTATCTAATTTAAAAGTTCTTAATCACATCTGGGGTGCTTAAAGCCCTCAAAACACACTAACATTGCATTGGAGGGCGGGGGGAGAGTATACTTTATTTCTGTTTATTCTGCATCCATTTCAACTCAATGAGCATCACAGATCCATTAATTAAAGACTATGGCTATGTTCTGCCACATTTCTAAGTTCTCCATGCCCAGGTGAGAAACAGAACCCTATCTAGAGTTGTCATTTGATCCAGGCTCGCCACATATGGAGGATCCAGAAACATACATTGTACCTTTGTTTTGGGGTTGGAAGACTTCTGTGAGCTCCTCATGCCTTCTGGCCGCACTGAAGTGGTATTTTGAGAAGTAAGGTTTTCCCTTTGTTTGTTTGCATAGGCTCTTTAGCCCCTGTATGGGGTATACAAGCCTTCATATTGACCTTTTTGAAGCGTGTGGACTCGTCTGCTTTAGTTGGTACATTGTTACTTTAAGAAATTGGCAAATGGTTTGTGGTACCTGTTCAGATTTTTTAGCACATATTGATTGAGTACCTTTTGTTGCCTAGGAGCTATGCTGAGTGCTGGGAAAGCACAGATGAGACATACCCCGTCCCTGCTCTTGGGTTGTCTCACAGTCTAGTAAGAGAGGGAGGCACGTCAACAAATAACGGTAACACTAAGCACTGGCTAGAAAATTCCAGATCAGGGTACTGGCATGAGCAGAGGTTGAAGGCAGGAAAATACACGACTGGCTTGGGGAATTGCGAGCAATGTAGTAGAGCGGAGTGTGCCGTGTGTGTTGGCAGGAAGCTACTAGAGAAAAGACTAGGAGGTAGATGGGTCAGATTTTTAAGAACGGAGATTTTTAGTTCTCTGAGGATGATTTGAGTATCCCTTGAATTCAAGAGGTTGGATCCATGGTAACAATTCTGTCAATATTCCTAGAACTTCTGTTTAGTTTAGCAGGAGGTGGAAGACACAGCTATTAAAACCGAAACCATGATCCTCAGCCCTAGGGACCTTGTGAGTCAGAGGCTAAAGCATCCTGTATGGCTTGGAACTAGAGCTCTGGGCTAGTCTGAGATGTATGTGATCTGTCTTTGGCTTATGGAAGGGGGAGATTTGGTTTGGAGGAAAGGTTGGGAAGGAAGGGCGACAAAGCTGGATAGTTTTGTACCTACTGCCCAGTCAGAAATTTGCAGTTTGATTTCATTACCGTCTTTGAAATATTGTCACATTCCAGAACGTACAGAGGCCCATAGTTAAAACTAAGTGTGAACGCTTCGCGTCCAATTCACATATGAAGGAGCGAGCAGTTTGGCTCCCGCATGTGGTTCTACTTCACAAGCAGCCACAATCAAATGAGCGGCCGAAGATCGCGCCATTTAAGAATGCGTTGGGCGTGAGGGTCCGGGGCTGTTGTTCACAGTACACCCTGACCCAGGCACAGGTAGTGTTACCCTCCAGTCCAAAGCCACAAACACTGTTCTTATGGCCGACACACCATCTTCCAAATGGGTGCCACACTTGAATAAGGGAGCATGGAAGGGGACGCAGCGTGCCCTGGAGGTCCTCTCCCCTGGGGTTTCGGTAGTGCTCCTCGGGTTGATGAAATGGCCATTATTTGTGTCACTTCATCTCTGTATGACTTGGCTGTGAGCTGGGAGGACCCTTCCTGGGCTGCTCTCTCTCTCACTGAAAGAAGCACGGCACAGATTCTTCCCGACCTAAACAGAGAAACTCTCTCAGGAAGAAAAAGCTCTGCGAGGAGGTGTAGGGTCTACTTGGACAGGTGCCCTGTGGTCACCGAGCTGCCCCCGAGGAGCCCCTTTCTACTCGGCCCTGGAAGAAATGAATACTTTCTGGAATTTAGCATGATGGTTTTATAGCACCATGTCCCAGTCCTTCTGACAACATGATTCTGAGTATCCCTGATCACTCAGTATAAAAACTCTTCAAAACAAAACAGAAACAGGGCGCCTGGGTGGCTCAGTTGGTTAAGCTACTGCCTTCGGCTCAGGTCATGATCCTGGAGTCCCGGGATCGAGTCCCATATCGGATTCCCAGCTCTGTGGGAAGTCTGCTTCTCCCTCTGACCTTCTCCCCTCTCATTCTCAGTCATTTCTTGACTTCCTGTGATGGTAGATGAGATCTGGCTGTCTTACAGCCTATTATCAGTGAAGCTTGGCTAGTTTATGCTGCAGACAGACCACTCCTAATTACCAGTGACTTCACACAACAAATGTTTATTTCTTGCCCATGCTACATGCTCATCCCAAGTGGGTAGGGAGTCTCTGGCTCATGTAGGCCCTCCAGGCTGATGGAGGGTCCATCACAACACCTGATTCTGTCATCCCTGCCAAATGGGCAGATGATAGGGGATTGTATTCTGGCTCTCAAAGCTTCTGCCCAATACGGTACAAAACAGTTTCACTCATGTTTTATTGATCAAAGCAAATCATGAGGCCATACTTAATCTGACAGGAGGCCAGGAAGTGCAGTCCTACCAGGGGCCTGGTAGGAGATGCCCTAGAGTATTTAGGAACAGCACTAATGACTGCCACATAGCCTCAACCATGTTCCCATGTTCCCTGTTGCCCTTGTGTAAGTAAATCACATATTTTTTTTCAAAATGGAAGTTCAACATTTGTATCATTATAGGTTGGTAAATATCATCCACTGGCAAGCCAATGTGTTATGTTTACATGTCATTTTAAAAATAATATTTTATTTCCCCAGGGTCCATAATTGCCCGATTTTTTATTTGCCTACTATTCTGTGTATTGATTCTTTATTTTCTCTATAACATTCATCAGACTTGTCAAACAGTTCTCTCTGTTGTTTTCTAAATACGAAAAACTATCAGATAACCTATAAATTTGGTGTTTTCCTACAGTCTTCTAACATCCTGCTTCAGTCTGGGATAGTTGCTCTCCAGGCTTGCTGAATAGGTATCATCCTGGGACTTCTGTTGTCAGTTTCCTGATTTAGAGTCCTACTTTTCTGGGGTCCATGTCTCCCTCTTTTTTTGGTTTACTCACTTGTTTTGTTGGAGCACACACTCTAATAGATTCCTAAGTAAGGGTGTATGGGCAGTGTACCAATCAGCTGTTTTAGTAGGTTGTAAATATTTTAAAACCTCCCTGGCTTATACAGCAAGGTTTCTTTCTTACTCATGTCCTGTGTCCTTCAGCCGTCAGCTACAGATCTAGCTAGGGATTTTTCATTCTGAGGCCCAGGCTGAAAAGGAAGCCCCCTTTTGGGAAGAGCAGTTCTCATGGCAGAAGAAAAAGAGCCCTGATGGAACTAGTGATGACTCTCAAAGTTTCTGCTTAGATGTGGCATGCATCACTTTTGTTCTGCTTTAATTGGCCAGAGCAAATCTTATGGCCCAACCTGATATTAGTGAGCAGGAAGTGTTAAGGCAAAATTGTACAATTTACTATAGGAAGTAGATATGTGGCCACACATATAACTATATGTTGATCCTCCCACCCCACCCCTGGAATTTTGAAGGCCCTGCTCCATCATCTCCTAGTTTTCAGTGTTATTGAATACTCTGATGCTGATCTGACTCTTATTCATCTGTAGGAGACTTTTCTTCCTTTACTCTGGAAGGTTTTAGGATTTCCCTTTAACCCCTACTATTCGGAATTTTAATGATGATGTCAGTTGGTGTAGATCTTTGCATTCATTTTGCTAGTCCTTCCTTGGGTCTTTTCAGTGTGGAAATGTATATCCTTGGTTTCTGAGAATTTTCTTGTTTAATCATTTTCCCCTCTGTTTTTTTTTTTTTTTCTTTCTGAAATTTCAGTTACTTGGATGTTAGACCTCCTTGAATGTTCCTCCACTTTTCTTAGCTTTTTCTCTCTTGGTCTTTCTGTTCTACTTTTGGGAAGACAAGTGTTTTAATCTTCTTCTTCCCCCTTTTCACATTTTGATGATTGAATTTTCAGTGTCCATCAATTTCCTTCTTTTCTGCCTCTCCCTTTTTCATAGTGTCCTGTTCTTGCTTATGGTTAGAATTTTTTTCTCTTATCTCTCTGAAGAATGTGTGTGTGTTTGTGTGTGTTACATATTATAAAATATATGTAAGATTTCCTTCTATTCTTGCATCATTTGTGTTTTCTCTGGGCTCCCTTTTCTAATTTTTTTGAAGCCTCTCTCATGTTAGAGGCTGTCCTCAAATGTCTTGTGACACTTGGCAGTTGATTCATATTTAAGAGTGAAGCCCTCAAAAGCTGATTGGAAGTGTTGGGTGGAAAGGCAGAGCTTGTCAACTGGTGGGCCTCAGTGCAGAGTGATTGGCAGCAACTGGCTTTTTGTTGAAGGACATCCAAATGCCAGTATATAGAGGAATTTCCTCTAGTGACCGTCACCCATGGAATCCTTTAGTCTATCAGCAGGTATTTTGGAATTAAGAGGTAGGCTGCCTAAGTTCCTGCCATTCCATATATTCCTGCCATTCACTGAATCCCTCTATTTTCTGTTAGGTGCCTAACACACCCTCTACTATACCTGATATTCCTAGTGCCCTGGGTAAGTCTGATTCAGTATCTTCAAAGAATATATCTCTTGTTTCCTTGAATCAAAAGGAATGGAAGGAATAGTTACTTGGCTAGCTGCATGGATGAAGGAAATGTGGGAGCCCGCTGACCCTAACTTCTGTGGTACCTGGTATTTCTAAGCCCTAAGCTTCTCCAGGATTCTTTGGGGGCTAATGGCTCGCTTTTTATTGGCATTTCCTTCTGCAGGCACTTAGGTTAAAGTTTTGTCTACTTTTCCAAATTGATATACCTTCCATCAAAAAATCTGTGGACCATTCTCATCCACTAAGGTCTCCTTTCCTATTCTCTTAATCTATATGAACCTTTGCCTCTTCCTCTCTTCTCTCTTCTCTCATTGTTTTTATTTGTTTTAAGTCCTTTATTGTTGTTTAAATGGGGCTTCCTGAGAGGGAGGGAGGGAGAGAGAAAGAATGAGTATCAAATATGCTCAGCCTGCCATATTTAACAAGAAGTCAAGCTGTGGAAGAATTTTAAAATGTAGTTTTCTTTACTTCCTGCTGAACTAAACGTGGCCTTAAAATAGGGTTTTGGAGGGGTGGGGGTGGGGCGTTGGGCAAGCCTGGTGGTGGATGTTGAGGAGGGCACATATTGCATGGAGCACTGGATGTGGTGCATGAACAATGAATCTTAGAATACTGAAAAAATAAAATTAAAAAAAAGATATAAAAAAATATACCCCTGATCTCCTAAATGAAAACAGCATTTACTTGGATAGGTGACATGTTTTCACTACCGAACTTTAAAGACAAAACTTGAATGTTGATGGAAACGTCTCGCACTGAGCATGGTAAGTGAGTAAATGCATGAATCATTGAAGAAAAAGGAAAGATACTGCAATGGCCAATCTGGTTTGCTACTTCAGATCCCCTCTTTACACTTCCATACCTTGTCCTGGGCCCCCGAAGACTGGCTTCGATGCACTATGTCACCCAGGCTCCCTCATCCTCTGGCTTCCAGTGGGTTTGGCCAATGGGGGAAGGAGGAGGATTAGAGAGTCTGGAAGAAAGAGCTGTCTGGGCATTTATTTCTCTATCTCCCTGTCTTCCAGGTCACAAATGGCAGGGATCATGTCCCTCTACCTGTGTCACACCTTCTGTTGGGTTGTCCCTTTTGGACAGCCCCAGCTTTTACCAGGCGCTACTCTACTTCCCACTTCAGGCCCAAGGATAGTAGCAGCTTCTTGCTCTTGGCCCAGGCCTGCTGCACAGTCCCTTGTCAGTGGCCTTCACTCTGCCCACACCTTCAGCTACATCTTTTTAATGTGCTCTCTGTTGCCTGCCAGGACCCTTCATGACATAAGCGCTCTTCTAGAGCTATCTCATCATCATTTAGGTACTTTTGGACAAAGTACTCTACTTGATGGGCCACACTTCTTTCTGTCTGAAAAGTGCTGAGGTGGAAAAGGGTGGTCTGGTCTCTGGTCCGAGAGCCCCTTCTGGTTCTGGCATCTGCACTTCTGCATGAGGCAGCAGTGGCCCGTAGTGAGCTCTAGCTCCAGTTCCCTCTCTGGCTCTGTGAGCCACTGTGGATAATCCTGAGCGGTGGATAATCGCCAAATAATCGCTTTCTTCTTTTGGGAGGCAGTTTGCTGCAGTGAAAGACTCTAGACTTTAGAGTCAGACCAGGATTCACAGTCAGGCTCTGCCACTTTCTTACTAAGACACTGTTAGTTACCTGTCCAACAGGCATCTCCTTCTTTGTTAAAAGAATGCTGATTTCCATCAGGCGCAGAGCTGAACTTTTAGTTGGGTGTTTGATACTTAACAGCTGGTGGTAGATTTCACTAGTGTTTACTAACATCTGCTTCTGTCCTTCTGCGAATATGAAAGACTAACTTCCAAGTCCTCTTGTAGTTAGGTGGGGCTGTGTGATAAAGTCTGGCTAATGAGCTGTGAGGGAAAATGACCCATGTTGCTTCGTGGCTGGAGCCGATGAGAGCAAGTGTGTGGTCTCATGTCTTTCCTGTGCCTGCCGGCAGCTAGCAGGAGCCTTCCTGGCAGAGCCTCGATCAGCCAGTGTCGCTCAGTGACTGTGGCTCCTCATCTTGCAGCAAAGTAACACGAGTGAGAAGAAAACTGATGTTTTTGTTAAGCCAGTGGTGTTTTAAGGTGAATTTGTCACTGAAGGCACAGCTGAAAGCATCCCTGTAGGCAAAGGACATTATCTTCCCTGAAGATAATGGTTGGACTTTCTGGATTCAGTTCCTAACTCTGTGACGTATAACTTGTATGACCTTGGTCAAGTTACTTAACCTTTGTATGCCTTGGTTTCCTCATCTGTAGCACAAGGTTAACAATTCCTCTTTCCTCGTGGAATCTGTATTGAAGAAATTATTATGCATCAAACACGTAGCAGTAGGGCCTGGCTGGTGGAAAGTGCCATGCGGTGCTTGCTGGTGGAGAGTGCGGATTTCGGAGTGTCGTGTGCCGTGCCTGGCTCTCTTCAACAGCTCGCGCTGGTACCTTATTGCTGTTGTAAGGATTAGAATGACCCACGTAAAGTCCTGGCACATACTGGGCACTTCATATAAGGTCTCCAATATTTGGTGATTGGGCTTTTGTACTTACACCCTGGAGAGAGGAGCCTCGTCTGTTGCTTCTCTTAGAGTGATAGAAGCATTGCTCTCTAGGACTTCCTTTACCACATAGTAGGTAGCTGAGTGTGTGGATCTCAAAGAATGTTTCTGAATACAAAGTAAAGAAGACATTGAAGTGGTAGCAATACCTCAATTAAGCAGGAAAGGTACTCATCAGAAGGGGTGCTGTTTGTAAGTTTGAAGGCAAAGCAGTCACACTCATGAGAGTCTGTGCTTGGATGATGAATATTTGACTGCATGTGTCATTTAGAGTCCTCAAACACTGTCTGTCTGTGCTCTTTATTTTGTAGATGATGGAACTGATCCCAGACAGGGGAAGGGGCTGGTTTGGGATGACACAGTCAGTCAATAGCATGGGTAGGACTAGAGCCCAGGTTTCTGGACTCCCAAGAGCACTGCTAGGTAGAAAAAGCAAGGTTTGGTCTTTTAACAGTTGTGCCATTTGGAAACTAACATTGGACTTGATGAGAAAATTAAAGTAAGTCTGCTTCCTACTCTGCCCTTTGCCCAGCTCATAATCTGTTTTGTTGGTGCTGGTTAGCTCATGCCTTTGAATACATCAGAAGTGGCTTGAATTTCTCTTTCCTTTGCTGTCTGTTCATTGGCTGCAAGAATGTCCTGTCCATTCTGGCTTTTGCATGGGCTGCCCAGAAGCACCACAGGCTTTGCTTCTTAGCCAACTAGAGGGAGACAGAAATGAAAAGAGGCTTGCCAGTGTGTTTCCTTTGTATGCGTTTCCTTGGACACAAACACAGGAGGGGAGTTTCTACTGAGCAGCTAGTCTCCCCCCATTTTGGATTTTGCTGGGGCAGGTAGTTGAACTCTTTAAGGAAGTCTGGATTTTCTTTCTCTGTCTCGGGAAATTACTGATACCATCAGAGCCAGAAGGAGGTGAGTAAAATGGAAAAGAAAATTTGTAAGAGTCACGCCAAGATTCAGATTTCCAACCCCACCCAATTCTCCCCCAGCTCTCCTTTCAGCTGTGACTTGCTTCCCAGGAAGCAGAAAACAATAGTCTACTGATTGAATTTCAGTCTAAACTCTAGACAATTAAAGGTGAGGGAAGTAAAACCTAGTTATATTTACAATCAAAGTCCATATATCTCCGTTGGGAGGCAGAGTCTTCGCGTATACTATGCGAGGCGGGTCTGAGTCTGAAGCCAAACTTGGAAGTGCGTTTGTTCTGGTAACTATTCTCTTGCTTAAAGTTCTAGGCGGTCTTTTTAGAGTTAATCACTTCGAAAAAGTGCAGAGGTCTTACAGTCAAGAAAGGGAAAAGCATATTAACTGTAACTGGACTGGGTCCATATCATGAGAGCTGGGAAAACCTGAGATCTTGGGATAAAGGGAAAGCCAGTGGACAGCTGGATTTTATGGTAGGGAACATGGGTTGAAGACTCAGTTGTTTTGTTTTGATCCCTGCTCCCCACCCCACAGGAGAATTTAAATTTTGTCTACCCTGCTTAGCTTGCCAGAGTAGATACTATATTGTTTAGAGAAATACACTCATTTATCAAAAGTTTTCTCCGTGTATAACTCTGTCACTTGTAAGTCATCTTTATCTTTCTCTGCTGGCTCTTTCTCCTAGCCTTCTGTCTTGCACTCGTTCCTTTGGTCAGTGAATATGTACTAGAGGTCAACTGTGTGCCAGACACAGTCCAGGCCTGTGGATATAATGGTAACTAAGACAGTGTTCCTCTCACGTATTGCTGTGCAATAAACAACTCTCAAAATTTAGTGGCTTGATGCAACAACCATTTACCATATTTCATAATTCAGGAATTTGGGCAGGGCACAGCTGGGAGATTCTTGTCATTGACAGGTGACACTCAGCAGTATTCAGCTGGCCTGGTGGGCCCACCACAGCCTTACTCATATGTTTGCTGCCTTGGCAGGGATGGCCGGAGGGCTAGGCTCAGCTGGCCCTGTCAACCAGAGCGCCTACATGTGGCCTTACCAACAGAGTGGTTTCAGGGTGATTGGAGTTCTTTAGTGGCAGCTCAGGACTCCAAGAGCTAGTATTCGAGTGATGCAGGTGGAAGATGCATGGCCTCTTATGACCCAGCCTCTGATGTTCCAGAATGTCACTTCCTCTGCGTTCTCTTGGTCAAGCAAGACAGTAAGGGTCAACCCAGATTCAAAGTGAGGTGATTAGATTCCACTTCTTAGTGAAACAAATCACAGTGGCTTGGCAGCCATCTTTAACATCACAGGCAACTGCTCTCCTTGAAGGGATTTAAATATCTTTGGATCTGGAAGCAGACTGGTCAACAAATAATCCAAAGACTCAGGCCTCCTTGAGGAAATGACTAGAAAGTCTATTGAATTGCATAGTGAATATCATTTCATGACTAAACAGCAGAGGGTCTGGGGTTGTTCCCTTGTGCTCTCCTGGAGGCTTCCTATGACCACACACATAATCTTTGGCTCAGCATTCCACATCACACCAGCAAACAACACATACTCACAGGGAGGTTGGAGGGGGGTGGAGTATGCCCTGGGGGATGGACATTGAAGAGGAAACTTGGTGGAATGAGCACTGGGTATTATATGCAACTGATGAATCACAAAAGTCTACCCCTGAAAGTAGTGAGACACTGTATGTTAACTAGAATTTAAGTAAAATAAAATTTAAATTTAAAAATCCATTTGTTTGACTGAACAGAGGGTTTGATAAGTATTTACTAACTAACTAGGGTTGTCCAGTCAGAATATTGGCATTGTTGTTCCATCTACTGGGAAAATTCCCTCTCTTCTTTATTTTGCTAATTTTTACTTATTCTTTAGAATTCATTGTGAGGAGTCCCTCTTCCTGGAAAACTTTTCCTGACCACCATCATCCCAGTTGGACTCAAATGCCTTCCTTTGGACTCCCTCAGCCACCCCTTCCCCCAGCCTATCTCCATCATTACTATACTTCCCGTATTTTACTGTAATCCTTGATTGTTAACTTTGCAACCACCTCCCCCAACAGAGATGTATTGTTAATGCAGCAGACATGCTTAGATTGGGAATGTCAGCTAAATATCAGGTCTTCTCTGAGGGAGATACAGATACTGGGGTGATTCAGACTGATACAGTCGCTCCCTGCATGTATGGAGCTCCCAGGTAAAGGCAGATATTGAAAGAATCATCACAGGGGCGCCTGGGTGGCTCAGTGGGTTAAGGCCTCTGCCTTCAGCACAGGTCATGATCTCAGGGTCCTGGGATCAAGCCCCAAGTCAGGCTCTCTGCTCGGTGGGAAGCCTGCTTCCTCCTCTCTGTCTGCCTGCCTCTCTGCCTACTTGTGATCTCTCTATCTGTGTCAAATAAATAAATAAAATCTTAAAAAAAAAAAGAAGAAAGAAGGAATCATCACAAATGCATTGAGTGTTCCCCAGAATGCCCAACTCTGAGTCACACAAGTAATGATAGGGACTGTACTATTGTCCCTGTTGTTGCCACGATGCCTGGCATAAAATAGAAAATAGTACCTTAGTAAATATTTATTAAGTCCATGAGTGAGTGTTATTGGTACATTAGCTGAATATGTAGATAAAGTTTTATTAGCAGTGTCATTTCTCTTATTGTTAGAGCCCCCCTAAGATTTTACCAGGTGGGGCCATAATTCCTTTCTTTAAAGAACAGTGGGGATACAGCCAGCATCTGGGCCTAGTCCAGCCCCTTTCCTGCCAGCCCAATTATGCTTGCCTCTGCTCATCCCTGACTCAGTCTGATGTCTGGGGCTGCAGTGTGGTACCCCTTACACCAAGGTGTGGTTTTCTCCCTTGTTAACCTTTGACTTTGGCTATCATGACCCTGTTGATGGATGAACCTCAGTTTACTGCTGCCTATGTCTGATCCCTTGGAATAATTTGTGGTAGCCCTTGACTGGGGACCATATGACCTAAACCTGTTCTCGACAGACACACCTTGCCCTCTACCACCTTCTGGTGGACCTAGCTGAAAGTCTGTTGATCCTTTCCGGAGGCTTTCCTTCTAGAATTGTCTTTTCCTGCACAGAATATGATTTCTAGACCCAGGTTCTTAGAACAAAAAAGGCACGGTTTTTGGAATCAGACATAATCAGCTTTGAAGAGACTCTTCTACTTGCTAGTTATATCCCTCTGAGCCTAATTTTGTCATCTGTAAAAATGAGGTAGAGTTGTTTTAAGTGTAGTCTGCCATGTAATTGCTGAGAAAATGGTAGTTCCCTCCCACGCTCCATTATGGCGTATTGACCTTTGCATTCAAAGCAGACATTATTGATGCCTTTCCCTTCAGTATGTCATTTATTTTAAGCTATTTTCTGAGGTGGTGGTGGTGATTTTCTCCTAGGGCCAGTCTGACCACACCATGGTATTTGTCAGTAAGATGGGATTGAAGCATCATGTAGACATAAGTGGCCATCACTTTAAAGGCCTATTGTTACAACAGATTTTTAGAAAATTTTATCAGATCTTTTGCAAGAACATATGCTTAATGTACACTAAGGAACCAAAATATCAAAGCAGTCTATATTAGGGTTCTCCAGAGAAACAGAAGCAATAGGAAAAATTCTACGATCTGCCATCTGCAAGCCAGAGACCTGCTCACGCCAGTAGTATAGTTTGAAGACCTCTGAACCAGAAAGCCAATGGTATGGATTCCAGTCTGAAATCCAGGGCTGAAAACCAGGAGTGTCAGAAACAGAAGACTGATGTCCCAGCTCCATCAGTCATACGGAGATCAAATTCAACCTTCCTCTGCCTTTTTGTTTTATTCAGGCCCTCAATGGATTGGACGGTGCCCACCCACATTGGGAAACACCATTTGCTTTACTCAGTCTACCAATTACCAAATGCTAATCTCTCCCAGAAACACCCTAATAGACACACCCAGAAATAATGTTTAATCCGATATCTGGTTATCCCATGGCCTAGTCAGTTTGACACATAAAATGAACCATCACACTGCCAAAAAACCTTGCTTGCTACCTGCCTCACCTTTTGCCCAGCCAGGTATCTCCAGTTAAACCTGTAGGCATTCAGCTCAAGCTTGCTTAGAATTAATTTCCAGTAACATAGGTAAGGAATAAATGCAGGTACCTGCAATTTTTGGGCAGCACTACCCTCAGGATCAGGGTCAAGGCCTTAGGTCAGGACAGCCTTGCTGGTCTTCTGGCCCTTGAGTGTCTTGTGCTATTCCTGCAACATTTTCACTATTCACAGTTGCTGACCTGTCTCCTTTTTATATATACTTTTTTTGGGGTAAAATAAGATACACATAATAAAAATGCAAATAAAATAAGTGTATTCAGTGAAATGTAAGCCCTCCTCTCCTACATGATCCTATGTCCCCTGGTTCCCTCTTCCAGACATAGCTGCTACAACCTTGTGGCTCCCTCCAAAGTGAGTCTGTACACTCATAATTATAAATGTAGATACTTGTGTGGTCTTGGAGCTTCCCATATGGCTCTGCCCACCAGTCTGGGTGTCCTTTTGTGTTCTGGTCATTTCTCTGGAACAAGCCTTCTCTGCTACCCTGTCATGACTTCATCATTCTCTACTTTTCACCTGCTCTCCACCTGCTTCCCTGACCTGCTAAGACCGTGATCTGGAACAGGAAGAAGTAGAATTCATCATTTAGAAAGACGAAAGCATTTCTAGTTTCTATTTCCATTCTATATTGTCTAACCCTGCAAAATTAAATTACGCCTGTTCATCTGCTACTGACTCGCTGTATTCCATGAGAAAGCCATTTGCATTTTTCTTCACAACAACATCTTTCTCTTCAGGATGCTGTGGCAACTAATGTTTTAAAATTCTCAGAAAAAGTCATAATAATAAAACCTTCCCATCATAAGCATCTAAAAATTGAATTGAGACCAAAGCATAGAGAAGTATTATTAAAGAAGCTAAATAGTTTACAAACTCAGCAATGCCACATTGAAGATTAAATCCAGTAGATTGGGAATTCATTTAGGGCACATTTGCATTCTATGTTTCCAGACATGGCCACATACACAATTCACCAAATGCATCTCCACAGAGTAAGATACGTTGAGGTATTTAGAAAATGGTAGCATCACACAGATAGAAGAGCAACTGATTCTCTCTGGGGAGGTGATAAAAACCTATAGAACATTGGGCTAGACTCTGAAGGCTGAATGAGAGCTTTTTGGTTGGACAGGGGTAGGGAAGGGCATTCTAAGCACAGGGAAAAATATGAGAAGAGTACAAAATCATGAAAGGCCCCTGGGATATCCTGACAATGGGGACAGTCCATTTTGACTAAGGCATGGAATGTGTGGCTGGAAAGACAAGCTAAAGACAGGCTTTGGAAGACTTATATTCCATGCTAAGAAATTTTGATATTTTTTTCTTATGAAATAATAGGAGGCCACTAGAGAGTTCCAAGTAAGGAAGTGATGTTATCAAATGTTTATTTTAGGTTATTCTGTCAGCGCTGTGTAAATTGGGTGGAGGGAGAGACACTGGAAACTAGAATACCAGTTACTGGCTGTTTCATTAGTCCCAAAGGAGAAAGGATGGGGGCTTGAACTAGGGCAAGAACAGTGGGGATAGAGAGAAGGGGTACCATTTAAATGACCTGTCTGACTGATGAGTATTTGGAGTGGGTGAGGAGGGCAAGTAGAGGAAATGAGAGGATGGAGGAGGGGGAGTGAGGGTGGAAATGAGCCCTAGAATTTCAGAGTTGGAAGGGGCCTCAAAGATCAGCTAGCCTAAGCTACGTACCTTTGAACGCATCCCTATAAGTGGCATTCTAGCCTGTTCTTTGAGTACCTCCAGTGTCAAAGTGCTCATTATATCTCAAGGCAGCCTACCTCATCTTCAGCCTGCTCTATTAGAAAGATAGGCTTCTTTAGGCCACACCAATATCTATCAACTGGTATCTCCTACTGCTCAGTCCTAGATTCAAGTCCTTAGGGCCACACAGGCCAAGGCAAACCCTTTGTCAATGTAAAAGCTCTTTACATACTTAAAAGCGGATTTC
The DNA here is from genome assembly GCA_028533885.1 of Nasua narica. Lineage (NCBI taxonomy): Eukaryota > Metazoa > Chordata > Mammalia > Carnivora > Procyonidae > Nasua > Nasua narica. Next base: position 99,021,198 of record CM052801.1, read on the forward strand.
TCATGTTGCTATGTTTTCTCCTGTCTAGACTAAACATTTAAAGTTCCTTCAGCTGATCATCAAATAACATTGTTTCCTATCCATCTATCATCTATGAGGGCACAAAAGACTTCCTAAGGAATAAAATGTGTCACTTCCTTTTCTTGTGGCCTTTTATTGGTTTAGATAAATCAATGTATATGAAATGAACCTCAAATTAAAAGCAACCTGCAGGGCGCCTGGGTGGCTCAACTGGTTAAGTGTCCGACTCTTCATTTCTGCTCAGGTCATGATCTCAGGGTCTTGAGACCAAGCCCTGGCTCAGACTCCATGCTGGGCGTGGAGTCTGCTTGGGATTCTTTCTCTCCCTCTCTCTCTGCCCTTTTCCCCTTCCCCCCTCCACAGTGCTTGCATGCATGTGTGTGCATATGCACATTCATGCTCTCTTTAAAAAAAAAAAGCAACTTGGAAAGGAATCATATTGGAAGTATTTGAGAATGAGATAATAAAGACCAGTTTGATAACAGAATTTCAGAAGCTTAAACCCTGAATTAGTTAGGACTGGTAGTGATACCATTAACATGGATGTCAGAGAACTGGAGATGATTTGCAGAATGAAAGTGTTAGGAAACCATATACTCTGGGGTAGGAGAGGCTTTTAGAGATCAGCTGGTGTGAGTTCATCGTTTTACAGATGGGAAGATTGAGGTTCAAAGAAGCAAGGGACATGCCCAATGCCCCACAGCTAATAAGTGGCAGTGCAAAGATTAACCTAGGTCTCCTGATTCCCTGCACTAGGTATTGCCTTAAGCTGGGACGCAAGCAAGAGCCAGCTTGAAAAAGATACCCTTTGACCACCTTCTCTCTGATCACTGTCAGCCAATTCTATTTCATTCTGAAGTATATTTCAAATGGTATGGAGTTATATGAGAAAGTATTTAAGACTCTTGAATTGCTCTCCAAAGCACCCCTGCCATATTCACCAAAGATAGCAGTTCATGTTATTTGGCATTTTGAATGGACATGGACATCAGTGAGGTTAAGTCCCCAGTATTGCAAGGAGTCTGTCTACTGAATGTCTACATGATATAGGAATGTTGATAAGACATTTAGAAATAAGAAATGGAAATACTACCCAATAATGCATATTATTATATGATGAAACACCGATGCCAGGTAATCATATTATTGCAAAATCAGTATAAATAGAAATTCAGAATGGCAGAATTCCTGACATGTGAGCAGTGTACATGAGTTTTCAAGTGTTGGAAATGGGAGTTATTGCTAAGATTCCAGGGTATTGGAGACATGGAACACGATCTGAAGGCATTCTGGATATTTTCTATTAAAAAAAAAAGAATGCCAGTTTCTGCCAATCTCCAGATTTCAAATTTATGTAGTCCCCCAAAAGGTCACAGTAGCAGACCTCCCATGAATCTACATCCGTCTCTAGCTGAGGGCTTCCAGGTGGAAACCATAACAACTGAGATGAGCCACTGGCCTTGTGTGAAGATGACCCAGGCCTGGTTCTGTCTCCAAGAAGGATGTCCAGAGCCTTGTAAGGATTTACCAGTGTGGCCAGATGAAAGTCTTCCAGTTTAAAGGCAGAGTCACTTATCATCATTGTCTGCCAGCCCAGACTAAATGAATGTGGCACAGTGCATGAGTTCTACAGTCATTTTACCATAAACCTACATGTTGGTCAGTCAAGGGTTCATCCTCTCCCAAATGGCCAGAGAAAAGAGGGATCATTTTGAGAACATGGTTCTGTTGGGGATGTGCTATATATAGTCTACTATCAGAACTTCCTTACTAGGAAGTATCCATGACCAATTTGCTTAGATATCAGTGGAACAATCTCAGTAGGTGTGTATGAATGATTTTTGGAAAACCCCATTTAAACTCAAATATAGAGCCTCGTGGTAGGTATTGAGGAGGGCATGAATTGCATGGAGCACTGGGTGTGGTGTATGAACAATTAATCTTGTAACACTGAAAAAATAAAATAAAAGTATTTGGGGAAAAAATAAATAAAAGCAAATCCTGGGGAAAAAAATATAGATCGTATTTTCCAGAAAATGTTTACCCATAAAACATACCAAATTTGAAGAGAATATAAACATTTAAAAGGATTATAGGAAACCTGCTAAATGCCCTTTAAAAATGGGCCTAGTTGTACATTCCAATCCTATAAGATAGCCTGCCATTACAAATCTACACCATAATTTGTATGTTATCGATTTTATTGTCACAACTTTGGAAATGCTCTGTCATATGTATTTATGATGGTCCATAAATGTTCAAAATGACATTTGGAGACCAAGTCACTATTCTCAGTAAGGGAAATAGAGGGGTTAGAGCCCACTTAATGAGCTCCTTGTGTTGCCTTGAGAAACCTGCCTAAGAAACATCTTTTGAAAAACAAATAAAAGAAGCCCTCAAATAACAGGAGTTCAAAATGCAACTTCAAAAACGGGAAGGTGTGGAGCCTAAAGTGGCCACTCCATTTGAAAGCCCGAGTTTTGTCCAAAGAGTCCAAGAACCTGCAAAGGCTATGTTTGTAGAAGGAGTTGACACTCAAGCATCCAGCTACACTAGGCATCAAAATTCTGGGTAAGCAGATGACAGCTTTGGCATATGAACATGTCCTGATGACGTAACTCCCAGTTATAGACCTGGAGCTGCTTACATCATTAAGTCAATACCTTGGGACTCATGGCCACAGTTATAGTGGTGTCAGTTGAAGAGTCAGCCTATTGTTTAGCCCAGGCTAGCTAAGTGGCTTTGCCCTTGGAAGGGGATGGGAGAGAAAGTGACTGTTTTGCTCCCATTTTCCTTGTCTTGTGTTAGAAGCAAAGCACAAAGTTGGCTGGGATTAGTATTAGCTTTACTCACAGCTGCTGAACTCTGATTTAACCAGATGCCATAACTATAGCAACAGGGAAATATTGGAATTTCGAGTTTAACATCCTCGTGAAATTTACTAAATGTAGCACACTTTGTGGTGGGGTGCATATTGCAGGTATTTCCTTTATTTTTCAAATAACAAAGTCAGTTGGACTTTGGAAGGAAAGTTAGTTTATTATATATGATAGCTGCTGAAGTCTCCCTACCCCCTTGATCTACATCTATAAATGTGTGTTTTGAAGCCAAATGAGATAAACCACCTTGATTGCCCGAGGCATGGATGGAAATTGGGCTATCATAACACTGTCCTCAGATTTGCATAGGTGTTGGAATATTCATCTTGGGGTTTAGTGGAAAGAACCTTGGGTTGAGAGTTAGAACACCTAAGGCCCAGTCTCTATTACTAAATCATTATGTGATCTTGGGTAGGTCTCTAAAGGGACTCTGGGTCTCAGGTTCGCCACTTTTTAGTGCTTGGGAGCTGAATTCTTCCAGCTTTCCCATTCTAGGATTCTGGAATATTTAGGGGAATGTTTTTCCCTGCTTTGGCCCTGGAGAATACTTACTGATATCTTATGGAATGATAAAGAGAGAACCATATCCCAGAAATGAATCAGAGAGGTTGTGACATGTACAACTTCAGTTTCCTTACAGGTTTTCTTCTGGTTAGGAAGGTACTCTCTAAATAAACTCCACAATCCCTCTAAGTGGACTGATTATTGGCTTCATGTTTCCTTAGTCCTCCTCTACATACAGATGGGGCCTCTAGATAGAGGCCATTATTCCACTCCACTCCATTTAGCAAGGCTCTGGACCCCATCCTGTCTGTAGTCAAGGGAGATTTAAAGGGTCCAGGGTCACTGAGACAGAGTGGCTAAGTGTTCTTCTCAGATTTTGTGCCTTGATCCTAATAAATAAATTCTTGATACTTTCCTATGACCAACCCTTTGCCTTATTCCTTGTCTATTACCCCCTCTCTTTTATCAGAGAGCCTGGGTCCCTCCCTGCCTTAGCTTCATACTTGTGTCGTCCTTTGAAGACTGGCATTCTTTTGCTATTTTCAGTCTTTTTCAGCTTGGCCACTGCCAGAACTGTCTGGATTTGCCCATCAGCCTGTCTGCAGAGGTCTCTGTCTATGACTTGTGCCTGAGAGTCCATGATACCTCCTAGCCTACTGTCCAGCACAGCCCCTTGTTGCTTACTGCTGGCCTTCACTAAAGCTGCTGCTGCCTTGCCTGGACCTCTGCCTACTGTTTATTACCAGACCTTCTTAAGATATGTTCCATTTGCTTTGTGGGGGCATTGCTGTGTGACTCACTTCTGAGGCTCCCTGACACTATTAGCCTCTACTTCTCATATCTCACTTGAGATCCCACCTTCAAAGCCTTCCTGAGCCTGCCTGGTCTCTGGGTTCTGGAGTTCCAGTGAGTGGGTCTATCCCAACCCCAGCCAATTTCCAGTCGTAACTTACAAAGTCTATCTGACATTTCTTGGGCCAGGTTGTCCTATCTGGGCCCATTTCTCAGTACACAAAGCCAAGTTCCATTCCTCAGGATGAAAGCTACCATGTCCAGACTCACCCACTGTGTTCCAGCTAACAAACAGCCTTGCAAAACTTTGAGGTCAATGACTTTGTAGGCTAAATTCAAGTTAAAATTCTAAGATGGACAATGAAAAGAATTTCTGTATCTCTGCAACCTACAGTAGGGAAAAGGGGTACTGTTGGGAACTTTTGAGCCAGTAAGAGATCATTAGTTAAAAGGTGAAAAATGCCTCTATGATCTCTTTGGAGTAAAGTTGCATGTGAATCTAAGGTGACCTTGTTATTGTTATAAATAGCCTAGTAGTATTCAATTCCTTGCAAAGTTGCTTCTAGCCTAATGAAATAACCCAGAGTCCTGGCCCCAATAGCAGGGACATATGTACTGGTTAGCTATGTGCCCTTGTGCTGAGGACTTACTCTTTCTGAACCTCAAGTTCATCATCTGCCAAATGAGGCTTTGTGGAGATAGTATCTCTGCTTATTTATAAGCTCTCAAGGTGGTATCAAGAATACCAGTTAGTGAATAGTGGATGTGAAAGTGTTTTAAGAACTGTAATGCATCAAAAAGATTATCTGGTCTTTTTTTCCCAGATAGGTGGGGGCCACAGACATGGAACCTCTTGCCTACTGTTGGTGGACAGCAAAGATTGGGATCAGCGCCCTGAGGGACTAGCAGATCAGGAATAAGCCATATGGCCTGACATGGAGCCAAATGAGACTAGGGACACAGTACACAAAGCCAAGTGCTTTGGGGAGCCAGCAGAGCCGATGCATGGGGGAGTTTGAAGGAGAGGAATTTCCTGAGCTAGAGTTAGGGGCGACTGACTTCTTTTTGTTTGGTGCCTGCTGTTGCTGATCTAACAGCTGAGACTGAAGCTATTTTGGAAGAAGTTAATAGGGTAGAGGAAGAGCAGACCAAATGTGAGGAACTATTCTTATAATTACTGGCAGGATTTAGGGAACAGCACAAAGGGTACAAGGCTAGTATCAGCTAGCTCAAGGTAAACCCAGTTTAAAGGAGAGTAGTCAGTAGCCTAGGTGAGCAGCCAAGGCAAGCCATATTTGGACACTGTAATGATTAATTTTATGTGTCTGCCTGGCTAGGCTATAGTGTCCAGTGTTTGGTTGAACACTAGTCTAGACATTGCTATGAAGGTATTGTTTTAGATGTGATTAACATTTACATCAGTTGACCTCCAGGAAAGCAAATTGCCCTCCATAATGTGGGTGGGCCTCATCTAATCAGTTGAAAACCTTAAGATCAAAGACCGGCGTTTCTCAAAGAGGAAGGAATTCGGCCTCAAAACTATCACATAGAAACCCTTCCTGAGTTTGGCGATTGTGGCCATTGCTGCTATGAACATTGGGGTACATGTGGCCCTTCTTTGTACTGCATCTGCTTCTTTGGGGTAAATACCCAGTAGTGCAATTGCAGGGTCATAGGATAGCTCTATTTTTAATTTCTTGAGGAATCTCCATACTGTTTTCCAAAGTGGCTGCACCAACTTGCATTCCCACCAACAGTGGAAGAGGGTGCCCCTTTCTCCACATCCTCTCCAGCATTTGTTGTTAACTGTCACCAAACTGTGGAAAGAACCAAAATGCCCTTCAACAGATGAGTGCATAAGGAAGATGTGGTACATCTATACAATGGAATATTATGCCTCCATCAGAAAGGATGAATATCCAACTTTTGTATCAACATGGACAGGACTAGAAGAGATGATGCGGAGTGAAATAAGTCAGGCAGAGAGAGTCAATTATCTTATGGTCTCACTTACGTGTGGAGTATAAAGAAAATCATGGAGGGTATTGTGAGAAGGAAGGGAAGGGTGAATGGGGGGAAATCGGAGGGGGCGATGAACCAGGAGAGACGGTGGACTCTGAGCAACAAACTGAGGGTTTTGGAGGGGAGG
>CM052801.1:99027642-99042049 GCA_028533885.1 Nasua narica
TCAGCCTGTGCCACAAATTTCAGACTTTTCAGCCCCCACAATTACGTGAGCCAATTCCTTAAAATAAATCTCTCTCCCTTGCCCCATCTCTCCCTCTCTCTCTTTCTCTCATGCTATCTATATATACACACACACATATATAGTATACACACAAATGGTATGTGTATATATATTTATATATACATGTACATATCTATCTATGTAGATTCTATGTATGTGTGTATACACATCGATGTCTGCATCTACATCTGTATCTATATCCATGCTTTTGGTTCTGGTCCTCCGGAGGACCCTGACTGAAACAGACTGCAACAGACACCATGAAAAGGGCAGCATAGCTTAGAGCAGAGACAATTGCAGGATCATGGAGGGCCTGGTGTGAATTGTCGTTATGAGTTCTTTTCCTGAAGTTGTCTGTCAGTCACACGGTATTAACTGAGTCTCTACTGTCTCTATTAAGTGAGCATCTGTTGTGCCATAGAGGTTGGCTGGTACAATGTCTATCAACTCAGATCCCTGAAAGGTCAACTCGGAACCTGAGTGGAAGGCCCTCACTTTCTTGTCAGAGAAGCTTTATTCCCCTGAGGAGAGCACTGAAGGCTGGGCATCCTCTACTGGGGGATCTGACTAGAGAGGGCCTCCAGCTCTGTTAGGTTGATAATGGGATTACAGAGGACTTCTGAGGGTCCTCTCATTCAGACTTAATAGAGTCAATGCCATATAAAATCAGTGCTTATTTGGTCTAGATTCTCATTGTACAGATGGGGAGTGTAAGCCTAAGAGAGGAGGAGGCTTTTCCCCAGGCCACACGGCAAGTTGGTGGCATAGCCAGGCCTAGCATTTAGATCTCTAGACAATAACTAAGGAAGAAAAGGAAGGAAAAGGAAAGAGAAAAGCTGTTTGATAAAGAGAAGTCTGGATTCCCATTGTGCTTTTTCTGTGGGCCATTTGGTGAGTAATTGTCCCAAAGTTAGGCAGCATCCTATTTTTCACAGCTGGATAGAAAGAAGGGAAAAAAGAAGAGTCTGAAAAGTAAAGTGAAATAAAATAGAAAACATACTTATAAGGACCCTCACTGCTAAATCACAAAACTGAAGATGATCAGTATAAATGGGTTTTATTGAAGACCAAATTAGCTTTCCCATGGGCTTCTCTAATGGCAAGAAAGCCATTGCACTCAGGGCAAGTGCCTTACCGCACTGGCCCAAAGAATGTTTGCCCTTGTTAAAATAAAAGTATATTTTGACTGCTGCTGGATCAGTGCTCCCTATTTCTCTCCACATGTGCTCAGGAATTTGTTTATCTTCCATGAGCATACTATGAAAATGACATATGTAACCATTTGTTCTAACTTGACTCTGATGGCTTCATCCATTCAACTTTCAATGAAATTATAATTCTTTTTAAAATCTTGTAACACTGAAAAAATAAAATAAACATATTTGGAGAAAAATATAAATTAAAAAACATGCTAGCAACTCATAATCACTATTAATGCATCAAGATGAATCAGTGAAGGTGACTCTTTCCTTTGCATTGGGTATCATTGCTTTGTGCCTGTGTTTTCCATTTAGGATTTATTAGCGTAAATTACCTTTAAACATCATTGAAAGTGTTAGGATTTATATGGCAGAATATAGTCTGCATGAGGCCTTCTAGGAGAGTGGATGACCTAATAGGGTTTTCCACCTTTAATTTCTACTGTTCTTTGTAGAAATACATTTCATAATAAACTTTCACATGTGGAAAAGCAGTGTTCAAATGGCATATATTATTGTCAATATGGGATGCTTTGCTACACTTTCTGTGGAGACCCTTGGCTCCTCACTGAAAAGCATCCTCATGGCAAAGAATCTTTTGTGGCCAGAAGGAGGATATTAACCTCCATTCTGCCCTTTCCCTGTTTGTAGTACAGCACAGCTTTGATCAGCTCCTTCAAGAACCTTTTGTCACACCCTCTCCTAGATCTGCAGACAGTATTTGCAAAAAGCACATTGGAATCTTGGCCAGTAGGAGCCACTGGGGTGGGGAAGGTACTCATCAGCTCTTTTCTTTGGTGACTTTTCTTCTGTTTTACTCCTTTGACATAGTGAAACCTACTCCAGGTTGCTTCTGTGAACTTCGTATTCTCCCCTTTTCTTTTCTCTTTATCTCCTTTTCTCCCTTCTCATAGACCAACTGATGGGGGCGATTGAGTAACCGAACATTCATTCAAATATTTTCTGAGTCCTACTATGTGCAAAACACTGTGTAATATTTTGAGTTTTTCAAGGTCCTCTTTTCTGGTGGCAATGCTCCTTTTTAAATTATAAAAGCAATATATATTCATAGCAAAATACAAACACTACAAAAGGGTATAAAATGAAGAGTGCCTTCAAGGTCCTAGTCTCATTCCTTTGGCATAATCATCAGCAATAAATTCTTATTTGTCCTTCCAGAACTTTTCTATGCATATAAAAGGGTATATGATATATCTATATATTCATATAGATATAGAGATAGATATATAAGCATATATGTTTTTTTCAGGAAACTGATTGGAGCATGTTAACAACAGTTTTGTAAATCCACTTCCATGTATATCTTGGTCTGCTTTCCATGTCAGCACATGCAGTCCTGCTGATTCCCTTTAAGGCTGCATGGTTGAAACAAAACTTTAGGCAAGTCCTGAGGTTTTGATGAATTTCTATAGCGTGCATTAAAAATGGCCAATGTTGAATGTATAAACGCACTTTTCATTCACTGCCGTTTGGTTTCTTTTACCTTCTCTATTCTTGGAGGCATTAGCCATTCTGGATACTGACACTTGAAGAATTCCAGTGGCTTGCAAATGTTTTGAGGAAATCAAAATTAGCTTGATCAGTTTTCCTCCCTATACACCATGCATCTATTCTGGCCTTGGGCCACACTCAAGATAGTTCCCAAACCAGTCTTAGAGCTTATCCCAATACTTGATGACAGTTTCTTTTCTCCTTTTCATAAGAGTTTTCTCCTTTGGCTGCAGCCTGTATTTTCTGAACTGGCCTTACCGACTACAGACTTCTACAGACATGTTCTGTCCTCATGAGTTTTCATTTGCCCATGTGCAATGTGACTTCTCCCTCAAAGACCTGCTGATTCTAGCTCACCCTTATTTGAGCCTTTATTATACATCAGACATGTGTGCCTTATGTCCTTTAATCCCCTGAGCAAACCCATGAGGGATGTGTGGTAAAATTATCCCTAAATGGTAGATGAGGCACAGAAAGGCTAAGGACATTGTCCGAGGTCACACGACTAATAGGTAGAACAGCTGGAATTTGAACCTAGGTTTATCTGACCCTAGAAGTCGTGGTTTTAACCAGCACATGAACTGCCTCCCTTAGGTCTGCAAGTGTTTCCTGGCTACCCAATCATACAGAGCAGCCTTAGCCTTTCTGTCAGCCCGTGGTTGTCTCAGGACAAGCCACAACAGCCGCTCCCTAAGTGTATGTACGCTGTATCCGGGCTCTGTGCAAGAAGGTGGTGCTGAGTTCTCTCAGGCAGGAACAGCATTTTCTTACAAACTAAACCATGAGAGAGATCTTGGGTGGGAAGAAGCGCTTCCTGCTTATAATGCACGCTGAAAAGGGATTCCCACATTATGAAGCCTCACAATCCTTCCTGTGCGATACTCTTATAAGACCTCAGGCTGAATCGGTAGCTGTTGGGCATTTTTGTTTAACATCTTCTGGCTCCACTTCGGTTACAGACATAAGCTTGCAACTCCTACTTTGACCCCAAACCCCAATATACAAGACAGGAACCGTCTTTTATTTTAGTTTCTAAATCAGAGTCCTCCAATTTCCATATCAGTGCTGCCCACCTTGGGTGTTGCCTCTTTGAATTCAGATTTGAATTCAGGAGGTACATTTCTGTACTAGGAGAGGATTTCTGTTCTGGACTCCTTTTGGTGGTCTCCAATCCCGATTCTCCAACTGTCTTTCCTTCATACTTTTGGGAATTTAGAATCTGGGTGTGGTCATGGCCCAGGCATTGAATCAAGCATTTCTACATTCCACGAAGTCCAAAAGAAAGGTCATTTCAGATGTCAGGTAAATGCCTTCTATTTCTTCACTATCTGGTAGAAGTTAAATGGCAGGAAGACTATTTATTTATACCTATTTTCAGGTTTTTAGTTTTATTTTATTCCCAGCACTGGGAAATAAACGTGAAAATCTGGAAAGGGAGAAACCAAACCAATAGCGAAATGCTCTGGAATTGTGGGATTTGTCAATAATAAATGTCTAGATGGTGTGTTTATTTCAGTTCCAATCCAATTCAGTTCAACAAATATTTGTTGAATGCCTGCTGTGAAAAAGATAAAAAATGAATAAGACATGGCTCTCACCCTACAGGAGTTCACAGTGTAACAGGGAACTCAACATGTACACTGTTAATTGTCATGCATGGAAGACAATAATAAAGGTACATACAGAAGTTTAAATAAGGTGCTATGGGAGTATTGGAGGAATGAAAAGTTTAAGTAGGGAATCTGGAAAGATTATGTTTGGAAAAAGAAGCTTTCAAGCTTGGTCTTAAAGGATTGATGAGACGATTACAGGAAGACATTGAGGTGAAAGATCATTTAGGCCAAGGAGCCACATACCCCACAGGTGTGAAAAAGCCCAGGGAATGACGATTGGTTTGGTAGGCTGGAGAGTAGTATGAAATAAAACTGGAGAGGTGAGTCTGCCCCAGTTTATGAAGAGCCCTGATACCAGGCTAAGCGTTTGGACTTGCTCTATAGACTAAAAAAGTCTTGGGTTACCACACCCTCCCTCAATCATAAAGGAATCTTTTCCCTATTATCACAGCCTGTGGGTATCTTTGTTACAGTTACAGTCATATGTATTTGATGAAGATGTCCACATGAGAAATAGTTGACTGTAGAAAACACATCACATGGGATTGATTTAAACAGCTCCAATATATCAATAATGCATTTAATTTATTTTTCTCCCCAGTAGTATATGTAACTACATGTACTTTGATTACATTGACTAAGATTATAGTCCATGTTGATATAACCCAAGGATGTGTTTGAAATTTATCCTACTCTGTCTTGGTTCCACTCTGTGCGTGTACCAAACCAGTTCTAGCTATTCCATCAGGTTTTTCTTTTACTAGCTCTATTTATTGTCTTTTTCTGGTATTCCTATAAGAATGTCAGATTAAATTATATCAGATGCTTCTCTCTCTAAGATATGTTCACTTTGCTTCATCCTCTTTTACCATTCAGCTCTTCATCCTATCACAAACAGGAATTAGCTTCGTTTGGCATGATTTGTGTTTGAAGAATCCATATTGACTACTGTTTATCACTTGGGTTTCCCCTAGGTACTCATAAATGACTGCCTTAATAATTGTCCTCACAGCTTACCAGATATTGAAATTAAATTTATGAGTTTAATTCCCTGAGTTCCCTGGGGATTTTTTTTAAAAAGAAAAATGGAACAAGGCAGTTTCATGACTCACAGCAACTCTAACATAATAAACCAGTGTGAGAAAGAAAAACATTTTGCAGGGAAACAAATTTCAATTTTAGCCTTCCAAATGATTATTATAAAAATTAGCAAATAATAAGATTTTTCTGAAATAGTAAAACATCCTGTGTCCTTTAAAACTATTTATTTATTGCACTCACACATATTTTTAAGGACTATAACAGATGCCTAGAAAATGTTAATCCACTAGTTTATAGTCCTCACTTTGTGCTGGCAACTGGAAATTTGGTCTTTTTATATTCAAATTGTTGCACACTTGAAAAATAGCCCAATAATGGCACGTTTTAAAAGGTTATTTTGTAAGTACTGTTGGTCGGACATATGCTAAAGTACTGTTTCAGGTTGCTAAGGCAACCTGCTTGCCACAATTGTGGTTAACTATTTACAACTTAACAATAATGCACTGACCTGAGTCTTATCTTCAATGAATGTAGTGCAGGTGCACTGTAGGTAGGCTTGAGGTGGACCTAGCTGCCTCTTAGTTTTTGCAGATGATTGGCAAGGGATTGATGCACATTTGATAGCAAACAGTCAGATGCCTTGAAAAGGATGGATATATAGAACATTGAACAACACCAAGAGCTTTGGTGAAGTGTAATAGATTTCTGTAGTTACCCGGCCAAGAATCTGTTTGCTACTGAAGCTAGGAATATGTGGAATGACTAGTTTACATCAGTCATGGCAGAGAAGTAATCGATTTTCTTTGACTAAAGCAGTTGGGACGCAGGGAATGAACAACATGCTGATAGTACAGTCCCTTTTCTTAATGTTCCATTGGAAGGTGGTAAGACATCTTTTCCTTTCTGAGCCAGAAACAGCCTCTTTCCAATGACTTGGTTCAGAGGCAAATGATATTTAAAAGCTCTTTTGTGGTATAATCTTTTTCATTAGGAATGGTGGATAATCTGAAAGCTGTATCAGCTTTAGGGCCTGCCAGGACTATAATGCATATTGTTTGTGTGAATGTTTTTATTTCAAAGACTGTCATCCAGGGTCATGCAGCAACTGAACAATGAGAAAATACCCCATTTTATAATCCTGATCTGAGATAATATTTAGAGTGAGAGAACATGGTTAAGTTATCTACCAACTTGATTCCAAGCTGGCACACCATGGCCTCACTCTTTGCCAGTATACCCTTGGAAGAGCAAGCCCATGGTGAGCTCCTTAGAGTTGTTAGTGGGAGGAAGCTTTGGGTTTCAGAAGAAAGTATTCGGGTGGCATTTTAAGAAGCCTTTTCATTTTCAATAGAGTAGAAAGGTCTGCCTGTGAGCCTGTGGTATGATCTTTTCTCTGGATGAACACAATGACTGTCTGTCTCATATTTTTTCTTATATTTATTCTGCAAATCAGCTGCATGAGCCCCTGCCACTTTCCTGAATAAGCTTCTAGGCATTACCTGCACGCTGTGTTCCTGTGGAGGGATGGCAGTAATCTCTGCTAAGATAAACTGGAGCTTCTGTGGATAAAGCGTAAATGCAGTGAAGTGTGTGTGGCTGTAAGATTTAATGCCTCTACAGGTAATTTTTTTGGAGGGGGGATCTGGCATTTAATCAAATCCAGAGTCATTATGTAAATTTAATCACCTTGCAACACACTAGTAATTTTATTATCTCCTTTTCATTTGACGGTGCTTAGATACAAGTTGAGCTTGGAATTCCAGAGGTAGAACACTGCTGATTGGAGGCATATGAGGGAAAATGTACTGTGGAAATGAAATTAAAAAAAACCTTTATTCTTGCTATTGATTGTCATCTTTGTATGTGTACAGGTGTCCGACAAAGGGTTTCTAGAATAAAGTGCACCTGTTTAAGGTTTTCCACCTTTCTTAAAGCCCCAGTGAATTGCAAAGAGTGTGTTTTAAACGGACTATGGTTAAATCTACTCTTGCCAAATGGAAAACCAACCTTTACACTGGATGAGATGTGGTTCAAATTCTCTCTAACACAGGGACCTCCTTTACCTTGCATAGCCCATTTTGGCTTGATCTAAAATGATTTATTTATGTTATCAGGTCTATTTAAAATTGAAAACAGTATTTCCATTCATCAACACCAGATTTGGTAAGTATTTTAAAGTTGCAATGGGATTGATGATCCTGGATATACGAATTATCCATTGCTACATCATTGTTTATACTATGAGGCTGAGGAAGAAAAAACCTGGTCAAGTTAGATGTCCCAAAAGGCACTTGGACTTTTTGACACTGTGATTCACACTAATGGCCATGTCTTAATGAAAGTAATAAAGTTAAATACTTTATCTTTAATCTAAGGCATGAAACTAGGAAGGAGGCAAGGGGGACGAAAATGTGTTCAACTGACCTTGCTAAGGCAGAAGAAATGGCATTTTGGATATCTTTTCTTTCTTCCACTTCTCTATTAAACTTTCTCTATTTTCTCTTATCTCCAAATCTGAAAGAAACTTGAGAATATCCCTTCTCCTTCAAAGACTCCTTGAGCTTCCCCATCCGATACATTGGAACATGGAGGCCCCTGGTCAGCCAGGAAATCTTTCCTTTAATCACCTGATGTCTTGCCTGCCATATCTTGCAGGCATGGAATCCTACAACTTGGGCAAATGCCCCTAATTTGGGCTCAATTCAGATTACCAGGCTTCCCATACCTAGAGTGCTACTTATTCCAACGAAAACTTTTTTTTTTCCTTTCTAAAAACCCTTACTGGCTCCATGAATCATAACATAGCCTCATAATAGAGGCGCCTGGGTGGTTCAGTGGGTTAAAGCCTCTGCCTTCAGCTCAGGTCATGATCTCAGGGTCCTGGGATCGAGCCCCACATCGGGCTCTCTGCTCAGCAGGGAGCCTGCTTCCCCCTCTCTCTGCCTGCCACCCTGCCTAGTTGTGATCTCCCTCTCTCTCTGTCAAATAAATAAATAAAATCTTAAAAAAAATTAAAAAAAAAAAAGATAGCCTCATAATGGGAAATCAGAATGGTATAATATTGGATTAAGATCGAAGTACCTTATTATCCATTTTCCTATCTAAACTAATATTTGTTCTCTCTTTTCTTTCAGTGCCTCACTCTTCTCATCCTAAAATGGGGATATTAATCACTACCTCCCTTTAAGGGTTGATATAAGGAATCAGTGAGACACTGGATGTGGAAGTAGATAGTGGCCAAGAGCACATTCTCAGTGACAGCAAGTTGAACCAGATGATTTTATGGTTGGGGTGTAAAGGGTTGACTTTCGAGAGTTCTGTATATATTAAATACAAGTCCCTTGTCAGATACATGGTTTAAAAATATTTTCTCACAGTCTGTAGCTTGTCTTTTTATTCTCTCCACAATGTCTTTCACAGAGCAAAACTTAAAGTTTTATGAAGTCCAATTTTATCAACTTTTTTGTACAGGTCATGCTTTTGGTATCATATCTAAGAACTCCACCTAACATCAGGTCATAAAGATTTTCTCCTGTGTTTTTTTTTCCTAAAAATTATATAGTTTTATGTTTACATTTGGATCAGTTATCAGTCTTCTTCATTTTTGTATGGGTTTTGAAGTTTAGGTCAAGGTTTGCCTGTGGGTGTATAATTGTTTTAGCATAATTTGTTGAAAATGATACTTTAATCCATTGAACTGCTTTTGTACCTTCGTCAAAAATCAATTGGCCATATTTATGTGAGTCTATTTCTGGACTCTGTTCTATTTCACTGATCTGTGGTTCCTTCCCTTTGCTGGTACCTTACTGTCTTGATTAGTGTAGATTTATAGTCTTTTTCTTGAGTTTTTATGTAAATTCTAGTTAGTTAACATACAGTATAATATTAATTTCAGGTATAATATTAATTTCAGGTATTCTGATTCAGTACTTCCATACATCAGCCAGTGCTCATCAAAATAAGTACACTCCTTAAACCCCATCATCTACTTCATCCATCCCCCCGCCTACCTCTCCTCTGGTAACCATCAGTTTGTTATCTATAGTTAAGAGTCTGTTTCTTGGTTTGCCTCTCTCTCTCTCTTTTCCCCTTTGCTCATTTGTTTTGTTTCTTAATTTCCACATATGAGTGAAATCATATGGTATTTGTCTTTCTCTGACTAACTTATTTCGCTTAGCATAATACATTCTAGCTCCATCCACATTGTTGCAAATGGCAAGATTTTATTCTTCTTGATGGCTGAGTAATATTTCATTGTGTATATATATACCACATGTTCTTTATCCATCCATCAGTTGATGGACATTTAGGCTCTTTCCATTATTTAGCTATTGTTGATAGCTGCTATAAATATTGGGGTATATGTGCTCCTTTGAATCTGTATTTTTGTATCCTTTGGGTAAATAGCTAATAGTACGATTGCTGGAAAATAGGGTAGTTCTATTTTGAAACTTTTGAGTAACCCCCATACTGTTTTCCAGAGTGGTTGCACCAGTTTGCATTCCTACCAATAGTGTAGAGGGTTCTCCTTTCTCCACATCCTTGTCAACACCTGTTGTTTCTTATGTTCTTGATTTTAGCCATTCTGACAGTTGTGAGGTGGTATCTCATTGTGGTTTTGATTTGCATTTCCCTGATGATCAGTAATATTGAGCATTTTTTCGTGTGTCTGTTGGTCATCTGTATGTCTTCTTTGGAGAAATGTCAATTCATGTCTTCTGCCCATTTTTTAATTGGATTATTTGTTTTTTGGCTCTTGGGTTTGTTAACTTCTTACAGATTTTGGATACTAACCCTTTACCAGATATGTCATTTGCAAATATATTCTACCATTCCTTATTCCTTAGGTTGCCTTTTATTTTGTTGATTGTTTCCTTTGCTGTACAGAAGCTTTTTTTTTTTTTTAAAGCAGGCTCCATGCCCAATATTGGGCTTGAACTCACAACCCTGAAATCACGACCTGAGATTAAAAGTTGGATGCTCTACTGACAGCCACTCAGGCACTCCCGTGCAGAAGCTTTTTAGTTTGATGAAGTCCCAATAGTTTATTTTAGATTTACAGTAAATCTTAAAATCAGATAGTGTTATTCCTCCAACTATATTCTTTTTTTGAAAAAATTGTTTTAGCTCTTTTTGTTCCTTTGCTTTTCAATAAATTTTACAATTCATTTACCTAATTTTTTTTTCAAAGTTCTGTTGGGATATTGATTGGAATTGTATTACATCTGTAGATCAGTTTGGGACGAATTAACATTTATACTGTGTTGTTTCAATCCATGAACACAGTATATCTCTGTATATTTAGATCTTTTATTTATTTTTTTATTTTAATTTTTAATTTTTTTATTTTTTCAAATTTTTAAAAAAGATTTTATTTATTTATTTAGAGACAGAGAGACTGAGAAAGAGAGAGAGCATGAGTGGGGGGAGGGGCAGAGGACAAGAGAAAGAGAGCATCCTAACCAGACTCTGTGCTGAGCATGGAGCTTAATGCAGGACTCAGTCTCATTACCCTGAGACCATAACCTGAGTTGAAATCAAGAGTTGTACACTCAACTGGCTCAGTGGGTTAAAGCCTCTGCCTTTGGCTCAGGTAATGATCTCAGGGTCCTGGGATCAAGCTCCGCATCCGGCTCTCTGCTCAGCAGGGAGCCTGCTTCTCCCTCTTTCTGTACCTGCCTCTCTGCCTACTTGTGATCTCTCTCTCTCTCTCTGTCAAATAAATAAAATCTTTAAAAAAAATAAAAGAGTTGTACACTCAACTGACTGGCCACCCAAATGTACCAAAACTGTAATTTTTGCTCTGCTTTCTGAGCAAAAACACTTTCTTTTATTTACTTTTTAACTAGACTCCATGCCAAGCATGGAACCCAACGTGGGGCTTAAACTCAGGACCCTGAAATCAAGAGTCCAATGCTCAACTGACTAAGCCACCCAGATGCCCCTTAGATCTTTTTAGATATTTGTTTTCTTTCATCACTATTTTATGGCTTTCAGCACGTAATATCTGTACATATTTTGTTAAATTTTTACTGAAGTATTTCATTTTATTTGAGCTACTATAATGGTGTGTATGTATATCTATGTACAAATATGTATATGTATACATAAATATATGTTTAATATATGTTATATATATGTTTTTATATAAATATATATATTTACTTTCCAGTGGTACATAGGGAATATACAGAAGTTTTTTGGTAGATTCCTTGGGATTTTCTGTATAGGAAGTTATGTTGCCTGCAAATAGAATTTTACTTCTTTGTTTCCAATATTTATACCTTTTATTTATTTTTCTTGCCTTATTGCATTGACTAACACTTCCAGTATGATGTTGAATTGGTAGTGAGAGAGGAAGTTTTGCATTGTTCAAAGTCTTAGGGGAGAAAACATTTAGTCTTTTGCTATTAAGTATGTTGTTATCTGTAGGTTTTTTGGAGACACTATCAGGTTGAGGAAGTTTCCTTCTAGCCCTACTAGCTGAGAATTTTATCATTAATTTATGTTAATTTTTCTCAAATACTTTTTCTGCATCAATTAATATAATCATGTCATTTTTTCTTCTTTAGGCTATTAATATTATAGATTACATAGATTAATTTTTCTATTATTGAACAAACTTTATATTCCATGATAAATCCCACTTGATTGTACCATATTGTTTCTTTATATATTACTGGATTTTATATAATATTTGTTGAGGATTTCTATGTCCATATTCATGAGGGATATTGGTCTATAGTTTATATTTTTAGAATTGTTTTGTCTGATTTTGGTATCAGTGTTAGGTTTGCCACTTCCTATAAGTTGGGAAACATCTCCTTTTCTATTTTTTGGAAGAGATTGTGTAGAACTGGTATTATTTCTGCTTTAAATGTTGTATAGAATTTGCTAGTGAAGTCATCTGGGCCTGAAGATTTTTTTTCAGGTTTCAACTAAAATTAAATTTATTTAATGATAATAGGACCGCTCAGTGCATCTATTTCATCTTGGATGAGTTTTGGTATTTTGTGATATATAAGGACTCATTGCCTTTTTGTTCTTTACAATAGCTCTATGAAATAGGCAAGACAGGTAGTCTTTTTTTTAATTAATTAATTAATTTATTAACATATAATGTATTATTTGCCCCAGGGTACATGTCTGTGAATCATCAGGCTTACACATTTCACAGCATTTGCCATAGCACATATCCTCCCCAATGTCCATAACCCTACCCTACACTACATCCCAGTCACCCTTAGTTTGTTTCATGAGTTTAGGAGTCTCCTATGGTTTGTCTCCTTTCCCATCCCATCTTGTTTCATTTCTCTTCCCCACCCCCCACGACCCCCTGCCCTGCCTCTCAAATTCTTCATATCGGAGTGATCATGTGATAATTGTCTTTGACTGACGTATTTCACTTAGCATAATACCCTCTAGTTTCATCCACGTCATTGCAAATGGCAAGATTTTGTTTCTCTTGATGGCTGCATAGGATTCCATTGTATATATATACCACATCTTCTTTATCCATTCATCTGTTGATGGACATCTAGGTTCTTTCCATAGTTTGGCTATTGTGGACATTGCTGCTATAAACATCCGGGCGCATGTGCCCTTTTGGATCACTACCTTTGTATCTTTAGGGTAAATACCCAGTAGTACGATTGCTGGGTCATAGGGTGGCTCTATTTTCAACTTTTTGAGGAACCTCCATACTGTTTTCCAGAGTAGCTGTACCAGCTTGCATTCCCACCAACAGTGTAGGAGGGTTCCCCTTTCTCTGCATCCTCGCCAACATCTGTTGTTCCCTGACTTGCTAATTTTAGCCATTCTGACTGGTGTGAGGTGGTATCTCACTATGGTTTTGATTTGTATTTCTCTGATGCTGAGTGATTTGAGCATTTTTTCATATGTCTGTTGGCCATTTGGACAACCTCTTTACTGAAATGTCTGTTCATATCTTCTGCCTATTTCTTGAACGGATTATTTGTTCTTTGGGTGTTGAGTCTGAGAAGTTCTTTATAGATTTTGGATACTAACCCTTTATCTGATATGTCATTTGTGAATATCTTCTCCCATTATTTCAGTTGTCGTTTGGTTTTGTTGACTGTTTGCTGTGCAAAAGCTGTCGATCTTGATGAAGTCCTGATGGTTCATTATTGCCCTTGCTTCCCTTGCCTTTGGTGATGTTTCTAGGAAGAAGTTGCTGCGGCTGAGGTTGAAGAGGTTGCTGCCTGTGTTCTCCTCCAGGATTTTGATAGAGTCTTGTCTCACATTGAGGTCTTTTGGGTTTTCCACATAAAATATAAATATCATATCATCTATAAAGAGTGAGTGTTTGACTTCTTCTTTGCCAATTCAGATGCCATTGATTTCTTTTTTAAAAAAATTTTTTTTAACATATAATGTATTATTTGCCCCAGGGTACATGTCTGTGAATCTTTAGGCTTACACATTTCAAAGAATTTGCCATAGCACATACCCTGTCCATATCTCTACCCCCACACATCCCAGCAACCCTTAGTTTGTTTCGTGAGTTTAGGAGTCTCTTATGGGATGGGGAAGGAGCCTTTCATTTCTTTTTGTTTTTTGATTGCTGAGGCCAGGACTTCTAGTACCATGTTGAACAGCAGTGGTAATAATGGACATCGCTGCTGTGTTCATCAAGGATATTGGTCTGTAATTCTCCTTTTTGATGGGGTCTTTGTCTGGTTTTGGGATCAATGTAATGCTGGCCTCATCAAATGTGTTTGGAAGTTTTCCTTCCATTTCTATTTTTTGGAACAATTTCAGGGGAATAGATATTAATTCTTCTTTAAATGTTTGGTAGAATTCCCCTGGGAAGCCATCTGGCCCTGGGCTCTTGTTTGTTGGGAGATTTTTGATGACTGTTTCAATCTCCTTACTGGTTATGGGTCTATTCAGGTTTTCTAGTTCTTCCTGGTTCAGTTTTGGTAGTTTGTATGTCTCTAGGAATGCACCCATTTCTTCCAG
>CM052801.1:99042549-99059058 GCA_028533885.1 Nasua narica
GGGAATGCAAATGGCGGCTCCCAGTCTCCGGCTGGAGGAGCTGTGCACTCGTGGCCCTGCTACTCAGCGTGCCCTCAGAGGAAGGCAGTCAGTCCCTCCCTTCTCCCTGGTCCTCTCCCAAGCTCCAAGCTCAGCCGCCCGTGGTGGAGCGCCTCTGTCTCTGGCGCGGCCCCATCTAGAGTCTCCAAACCCAGCAGACTCCTGCTGCGCGCTCCGGCGCCGCTCCTCCCGGAGGAGGAAGGAGGGGGTCTCTCCGGAGCTGCCTCCTGCAGAGTTCCTGCCCGAAGAGCCGCTGCTGGACTGCCTCGGATCACGGTCTAAGGTAAGCGTGAGCTGGTAGCGCCCTGCGCGGCTCCTTCTCTGCCGCCGGCTTCTCCGCCCCGATACCTGGGAGCTCTGCTGCACTCAGGCACCCCCGGTCCCTCTGTGACCCCACGGGTCCTGAGACCACACTGTTCCCGCGAGGGCTAAACCCCTGGCTTAGCCTCTGGAGTGATGTCCCTCAGCGGAGCAGACGCTAAAATTTCCGATTTTGTGCTCCGCGGCTCTGCGGCTGCTGGGAGCCGGCCCCTCCCCCCACGGTCTCTCTCCCCGTCGCTTTGGATTCACTTTTCCAAACGTCCTACCTTTCGGAAAGTGGTCCATTTTCTGCTCCTAGAATTGCTGTTCTTCCTCTCTTCTCTCTCCTGTTGAGTATGCTGGCTTTTAGAATGGTTTGATAACTATCTAGGTGAACTTCTGGGATCTGACTCTATGTCGACCTCCTTCTTCTCCACCATCTTGGAGTTGCCTCAAGACAGGTAGTCTTAACTCACTGCTCAAATCAGTTCATAGTACCTAACAGAAGGTAAGTTAATATTGATAGGATGAATTTGTTACATGAATTCCACTTTGCAAATGTGGAAACTAAGGGTCAGAGTGGTGAAACAACTTGTTGAAAATTATTTAGCTCGTAAGAGGCAATGCTGGGATTCAAACCTAAAAACTAAACTAGCTTTTGAAGAAGAAGGGAATGAGAGAAGGGAGCTAATTTGGCATCTGTTTTATGACAGACACTGCTGAATGCTTTCAGATAACTTGTCTCATTTAAATTCTGACAGTTACCTTGTGATATAGGCATTGCTATCTCCATTTTAATGTTGTAGGGGGTAAGGCTCTGTATTAGTCAGGGTCCTAACAAGAAACATATGGTATACTCAAAGTAGGAAAGTTTGAGGAGGGTTTAGTAAAGGGATAATTTACAAGGTATAGGCAGATTGTAGGGCAACCTCAGGGGCTAATGAAATCCTGGGACTAGTATATTGAGTTTTGAGTTTTGTTACCACCCACGCCCCCCCCCCAGGTCCAAAAGGATGAAGAAAAGGAGTATCTAGAAAGAGAACCTACAAGGAGAGACCTCTAGAGCAGGTAGCACTGAAATGAGCAGTGGTCTTTGGTCACAGACCCATAGGGTGGAAGGTAGGAGGAAGCTACACTCTTCTCCTAATCTTTGATCACTGTCCAGTGTTCTTTTTGGCCAAACACAATCAGAAGCCAGCAGCCAGTGAAACCTATTGATATAATCCATAGGAGACAGTTTCCTGGTGAGAAAAGCAGGATAGTGAATCTAGGGGACAAAGATGTACAGTAACTTGTCCAAGGTCACATGGCAAACTTGTAAGAGGCAGATTTAGGATTCAAATTCCAGAGTTCCATTTCTTCACACTGAACTTGTCCATCTTTCCCCAGGAGACTGACTTTTAGGGCCAAGGTGTCAGAAAGGGCCTGTGATAAATCTCCCAATATGTATATGCTCTCATTTTACTTTTTTTTTTTTGTCCTGCAATGTAAATGTAGTTACTGTGGGAAAATAAAGTGGCATTAGGATATTGGAGAATGGTTAGAAAGAGAATGCTAAGAGGTTAAAGGAGCTCTGCCTGAGTAAGAAGCCAAGAAAAGTGATGGAAGTTAGGGGAGAGAATGCAAGAACTGAACCACAAGTAGGCCTGAAGCAAGCAAGCTCCAAATATTGAGTGAGTATTTGCTATGTGCCAAGTATAGAAGTTGGCAGAGGGTAGACGGTTCTAAAAGGAACCAAGGTTGAAAGAAATGGAAAGTAGCTCCTTGAGGAGCTTGTGTCATACTGGGGAGCTAGAAGTGAGAGGATTTGTGCATTCTGACTCTAGAATTCAGCTGATAAGCACTGGATCCAAGCCCAGATGGCTATATGAGGTAGCCTCCATGGTCTTTGCTGTGATCCTGGCTGACTGGTAGGTAAAATTGATAAGAATAGAAGGAGCTGAGAGGTGGCCCTCATGACTTAACTAGCACCTGCAATTTGCTTAGCTCTATATAACTTATATCTTAAAACTCCTGATGTTGGGCAAGGAAGGCCAACATGCAACCAGCGGGTATTGAGGTAGAGCTTTGGGCTCTAAGAGAGAGAGGGGAAGGAGAAACTCTTCAAAACTGAGGGCTTGAACTCCCTGCTTCCTTACTATAAGTTTTTACGATGACAGCCTCAGGCAGTGATGCCCAGTCTGGTCTTCACCTTTTAGCTTCTGTTGGATTGGTATCTCAATCCCTGGTTTTCTGTGGGGTCTCTGCTGGTTTGGGAGCTGGTTTAAGCAAGATCACCTTGACCATCAATTCTTGCAATATGTAGCTCAACTGTTCTCCTTAGCTGAACATTAGGATCACCAGGGGGCAAGCACAGCTTCATAAGCATATGATCAATGCAGGACACAGAGTCCTATGCTCAGAAGGGGGCTCTATGCTGGGGGTATAATGCTCTCTTATTGCCATTTGAATTCTTAATAATTTTATCTTTGAATGCTATATATTTTGTAAGTGAAGGTCAGTGGGACAACAGAGCATGCACTGGGGTCTTGGAACCTTGGTTCACATACAGTTCCACCTCCCACTACCCCACTACCTTCCCATATCTTCAAGATGGGTTCTTGATTGCCACTCCTTTGATTCCTGGTACCCTGGGCCTCCTTATCTTTGCCCATCCATGTCCATCCATTCCTAGCAGGACCATAGAGGTAGAGAGGGTCAAGGTCAAGTGTATGTATTATGCAGCCCTCAGGGTAGGGCATGACAATAACCATCCTTGCACATATCAGGCACGTTCAGTGGGCAACTCCATGGTGGAGAGCCTCTTACCTGTCCCTGAGTCAGGTACATAGTGCATCCTTGCAGAGGGGTTGTAATACACTTAAGAGTTGCCTATATGCTGTTGGTTGGGGTAGCAGACTCACAGGAAGGGAGATACCTGTCAAGATTTCCCTGCCCTTTGATAAAGCACAGCATGTCAATCTAGCAGGTGGTGGAAGGGGGGACCCAACCGTTGTCAAACCCCGCCCCATACATACATAGCACAAGTCATGGGGTGGGGTTCCCAGATACCTGTAAGGGTCTATGCTTGCCCCATGAGAATCTGTATGTCCTGGAGAGGCCTATTGCTTTGGGCCTGTTCCGTATCTTTGTGACCATCTCTTTTTCCTTCCAACTTTCCAAATCTGACCTGTGTCTCTTTTCTGGCCAACTCAAGGCACCTTCTAGGGATAAGGCATGAAATACAAATTGTGTGATTTTAGTGATCTGTACATGAGTTAAATGGTCTGATATTTTTACTTAAAGCTGGCATTGTACAATAAAAAGATGGTCAGTAAAATATATGTTAATAATTTAAAATTATACTTTTTCTTGGCTTAGAGTGACATTACAAATAGAATTACAAATAGAAAATACCATGACAAACCGAATGAGAGACTGCAGAAAAAAAGAAAAATCTTTATATTTTGGTACGTTTAATAATGCCTTTTTCTTGCTTTTTGAACAAGGAGTTCCACATTTTCATTTTGTACAGGACCCTACAAGTTATGTATCTGGTCTTGCCTGGGTGTATATTTAAAACATGTGGATGCATCCAACTTAATTGATATTGGATGAGCTCTTAAGCATTTGTATTTTTAAAGACACCTCAAAGAGTCTGCCATAGAAACAAATTCCAAATAAGCAAGAAGGGAAAGCTAGAATAAACCCTGTGGTACTAGATTAAAGTCATAGATATCCATATGAAAAAATCTTATATAAACATATATATACATACACATATAAATATATATATATGTAAAGATAGATACAAAAACATCAGTATGTATGTATACACGAATTATTTTATTTGCATGTGTTTCTCAGCTCTGTCCACTGACAGGGCCTAGAAGCAGCAACATTCAAGTAGAATTGATCTCACCTAGGATCACATTTTGTTTTCTAAATGCCATTCCCAAATAAAAAGAACTAAGCCTAACAATAATTTTGGAGGGCAAGATATTAGTATAGTTTCAAAGTATTACCCGCAAATATTTATTAATTATTATGGTGATTTTAACATGTGTCCAGAAATTTCTTGATGCTCTTCCCTTCTGGAGGTGGAAATTAATTCCCCTCCATTGAGTGTGGGCTGGCCTTAGTAATTCAGTTCTAACAAAGTATGGAAGCAGGCTCCCTGCCGAACAGAGACCCCGATGCAGGGCTTGATCCTAGAACCCTGAGATCATGACCTGAGCCGAAGGCAGAGGCCTTAACCCACTGAGCCACCCAGGCGCCCCTCTTTGAACACTTTAAATATTTCACTCCACTCTCTTCTTGTTGGCATGGTTTCTGACAAGAGGTCTGATGCAATTCTTATACTTGTTCCTTTAAAAGACAGTCCTCCCCACTCTGTCTTCTTTAAAACTGTTTTCTTTGTCTTTACAGTCTTTCTGCAGTTGGCTAGAGAAGGCTGGAGTGAGAGAAATGCCCTCCCCCAGATGGATAAGGTGCTGGCAGTCTCTTTCCCTGTAGAGTAATGAAGATGCTTTAAGCATATTTCACAATGATCCCTCTTACCCTCCCCCTGCCAGATCCACAGGAGGATCTTATTCAGATCTTTACTGTGGGAACTTGTGGATTTCCTGAAATTTTGGGGTGCCCCTGTGCCTACAATCCTCAAAAGTTTCTCATTCTCACAGTAGTTCATACTCAGCCTCCAGTGATTTTTTGAAACGATCATTTTTGGTATTCCTACCAGTTTATGGTTCCAAAATCTTCTTTTGTAGGTAAGTAAATTGCAGCTGAATGTTCTTTACTCTCCAGATTTTGGAGTGGTGGTTTTCCCTGAAACCTTATTTCTTTGATGGGTCCAAGAAAAGTCACTGAATTTTCAGTTTGTCCAGTTCTTGTAAGAATGGAAGTGTTGATTTTCCAGCTCTTATTAGAGATGAAGTCAGAAGACTGTTTCAAAACTTATATGAAAATATACAAGTCCTAGAATAGCTAAACAGTTTTGAAAAAAAAAAAAGAATAAAGTGGGAGGAGTCAGTCTAGACTGGTTATTGAAGACTTATTAAATGGCTATATTAATCAAGACAGTGTGGTTTGACAGAGGGATAGATAGGTCAATGGAACAGAACAAAGAACACAGAAGTAGACCCACACAAATAAGCCAAACTGATTTTTAACAAAGTTGCAAAAGCAATTCAATGAAGGATAGTCTTTTCAACAAATGATGTGGGAATAATTGAACATGCATAGGCAAAAAAACAAACAAACCAAAAACCTCAAAAAGCCTTGATCTAAACCTCACACCCTATGCTGGCATAATCCAGAAATGGATCATGTAAGTTTGCAAAATGTAAAACTATAAATCTTTCAGAAAATAAACATACGAGAAAATCTTTTGGATCTAAGACTAGGCAAAGATTTCTTAGACTTGATCCATATAGTGAAAAAAATTGATAAATTGGAACTCATCAAAGTTAAAAAACTTTTGCTCTGTAAAAGACCTTGTTAAAGAGGGTGAAAATACAAGTGGTAAACTGGGAAAACTATCTGCAAATAACAAATCTAGCAATAAAGAGCTCTCAAAACTCAATAGAATAAAAAGCAATCCAGTTAGAAAATAAGCAAAAAAAAAGCAACAGATATTTCACTAAAGAGGATATGTAAATGGCAGATAAGTACATGAAAAGATGTTCAACATCACTAGCCATTACAGAAATGCAAGTTAGTACCAAGATGTGATGTCACTACACATCTATTCAAATAGCTAAAATAAACATAGTGATAATACCAAATGCTGGCAAGGATATAGAGAAACTGGATTTCTCATACATTGCTGGTGGAAAAGTAAAATGGCACAGCCACTGTGGAAAATGATTTAGTGGTTTCTTATAAAACTAAGCATAAATTTACTCTACAACTCAGCAATCACATACTGGGTGTGTATCCCAGAGAAATGAAAACTTCTATCCATACAAACACCTGTACATGAATGTTCATAACAGAGCTAATTGCAATAATCAAAAACTAGAAAGAACCCAAATGTTCTTTTGGTGAATAATAGGTGAATGATTAAACAAACTGGTATATCCATACCATGGATTACTCCTCAGCAATGAAAAGAATGAACTACAGATACATACAACTTGGATGGATATTATGGGCATTATGCTGAGTGAAGAAAGCCAATCTCAAAAGGTCACATACTGATTGATTCTATTTATATAATCTCAAAAATGGTAAGTTAAAGAACTGGAGAACAGATTAGTCTTGTCTAGGCGTCAGGGATATTGGGAGGTGAGTTGTGAGGAAAATCACTGTGGTGGTAGAATTGTTCTGTTTCTGGATTGTGGTGGTGGTTACAAGAATATACACATGTACCATTGGGGGAAACTGGGTGAGGAATATACAAGACCTCACTATATTATATTTTCAACTTTATATGCATCTATAATTATATCAGTATAATAGTTTTTTTAAAAAACAGTAGCTTTGCAGTGGAAAGACCTAAAAGATCTCTCAGCAAGTGATCAAGGCTGACATCGCCAGGATGTCATGTTGATATCATGTACCTCCTAATAACATATGATGAGGAAGGAACTATGCTATCCTTCCCCAAAATACATAATCCCAATTTAATCATGAGAAACTATCAGACAAACCCAAATTGGGGGACATTTTACAAAGTAATCTTTAAAATTGTCAAAGTCATGAAAAATCAGGAAACATTGAGAAATTGACATAGATTGAAGGCAACTAGGAAGTTATGATGACTAAGTGCAACATAGTATTCTGGATTCAATCCTGGAACAAACAAAGGACATTAGTGGAAAAACTTGTGAAGCACGTTATACAAAATAACTGATCAGTGCTCTTCAAGGTGTCAAGATTGTGAATATATGGAAGGACTGATGAACTGTCCTAGATTAGAGAAGAGACATGGTGACTAAATGCAATGTAGTATCCAGAATTGGATCCTGGAACAAAAAATGGATGTTAGTGGAAAACTAGTGGAATCCACATAAAATCTGTAGCTGTATTAACCTTGTACCAAGGTTAATTTCTTAGTTTTGGTAACTGTACCATGGTTATGTAATATTTTGACATGGAGAATGCTGGATGTGTGACAGCTGTCTGTTCAGTTTTTGCAACTTTTATATCATTTTAAAATTATTTAAAAATAAACTTAAAAAATAACCCCCCCTCAGGAGATTCTAATGTGTAGCCAGGGCTGAGTACTGCTGCTAACTCATCCATTAGGTCCTGCCTCATGAGTTTCCGCTGTGTTCTCCTACTCTATCCTTCCCTTCCTCCATCAAAATTGCCCTGTTCCGGAGGTATTTATTCTCAACTGGCTGCTGGTCTAAATAGGATGAGGCAAGAAAAATGTTTCTACCACTATCCTAGTAGTTCATTCCAAAGTTACTAGCACGGGCACTATCCTATCTGCTGTAGCCTGGTTGCTGTTACAAAATAGGAATTTCCACCTCAGACGTTCATTCCTTTGCATAAAGTATCATTAGACCATCATTTTTCAAGCAGCACTATGGATGTTGGAACATGATTCCAATAAGAATTATGAGCCATGTGAATTGGTGTATCAGGGCTTTTTCTGTAACACCACAAAACACTGGGCATCCGTGGATGAGAAAGTTAAATTTGTCTAGGGTCCCCCACGATTCATTTTAACTGTGTAAACAGAGAAGGCCAGGCCTTGGTTGGAGGCAGGAGGCTGGCATTGTAGGTGGTTAGAGCCAGGTGCTTCAAGACAGTGAAAGGCAAGGATGGCCACAGAGGGTGATGCTCCAGTCTTAGAGAACTGCCTTAGGTAGAGATAGTCAACATCTTGGATCGCAAACTCCTGTTGCTATGACAGCTTCCAAGAGCACACTCAGTTCATCAGAGCCTGGGGCTTATTCAGTTGGCTCCACCCTCTTCCTGGAGTGCTGTGTTTATTAAGAGGGCCCTGCCCTTTATTTTGCTAGGATTAGTCATTATGGGTTGGTGAACTGCCCTTTTTCCCCCTCCACCCCAGCTTTTCATCTGCACCCTAGAAGGGAGGGCTGTGTCTTTGGGCCTGCTGAGAGTCCTTCAAGAGAGCTGATCTGAGAGAAAATTAAGAACAGCTGGGGGTAGACACAATGACATCATATGCTTCTAGCATAAAAGGCAGCTCAGAAACTCAGATTCAAAAAGGAGAGAAAAATAATGGGAATTGGAGAAAGGGGCTGAGACTTGGGAACTATGCAAAGGCTGATTACTGGGGAAGACAAGAGAGAAGATTAAGCTGGGAGCACAAGAAGTAGCTGAGACATTGGAACTTTTAGTAGGGACCTATTAATCTAGTATTTAGTGTTTGGAGTCTATAGATTTAACAGCTAAAGCTAAACAAGGACAGACTGGTAAAAAGCTGTGAAAATGCCCTGAGGCAGCTTATAGTTAGGACTAAAGTTAACAAAGGAAATGGTTAGACTGAGCTTTATTACAGAGTAAGTTATGAATTGGACCCTTTGCATAAAGACTTCTTTCTCTATTGTTTTGTATGAGATTGCACAGTTTATATGTAAAAGTATACTTATTTACTTTTTTGTTCTAAAGACTCCTCTACATAATACTGTGTCAGTTTAGAATGGTATATCCTAATGAAACTGAATGATAAACTTGTACAGCTTGAAGGGACATTAGAGATGATGTAGTTCAACCCTACTTTTATACATGAAGAAATTGAAGCCTAGAGTGTTAGGTCATGTGTCCAAGGTCATACAGCTATTGTGTGACAGAGTTGTGGTTGGAACTTAGGTCTACCAATTCCCAGACAAGTGCTATTTTTACCCCACATCTATTTTTCTTAGTTTAGCCATGCCCAAAGAGAGTCCCAACTTCTGTCCCTATATTACCACTAGTGACTGCCAGTGACTATCACAGGTAAAAAGCAGACCACCTGGGATGAACCAAACTGCCTCTGCAGAATTTTCAGAATCCTTAACATATTAAGCATGATGTGAAAAAGTCACAATGAAAAAATACCAAGATGGCAGTTATTTTATTACATCCTTTTCTCTGTGTGCCATCCTTAAACATAATGATGTTGCTCTGTTTAGCAGTTTTTAAAACATTATATTATCAAGTTTAAACAGCAATATCTAGCAATATATAGTTACATTGTCTGATTAAAGCACACACAGAGAGAACTGATACTTATACTTCAATCCATACAATCATGGGCAGTTGCTACCACTTGGTGATACCTTATTTTAATTGTAAGTATTTTTCTTTGATTGGTGAATAAACCTTTGAAAGGGTGACTTCCTTCTATCTTCTACCCTGAATAATAGTAAAGTTTCTGTTATTAGTCTGAGAAAGTTATAACCCGGGTGGTCTGCTCAATCAGAAAACTGTTGTAACCTTAGAAATTACTGAGCACTGATCCTCTTAAATAACGTCTTATGAGGAGTATGACTATTCCGAAAGAAAGACAACTTAACAGACCCTACCAGACAAAGCAGAATTAATGAACTGTCAAAACAATAATTGAAATCAAACTAAAATATCATTGAAAAGCTAAAGTAACATATTGATAACATGAAGTAGGAATAAATAGCTACCAAGAAGCATTCAGAAACACAAGCTGTGAAAATATTAGTTGAATTAAAGAACTTGGTTGAGAGGTGAGATTAATAACAACATGGATGCAGATGAAAAATGAATTAATGAGCTGAATGACCAGACTGAAATCTTTCCTAGAAGACATCAGGAAGGGAGAAATAGTTGAAAAATACTTTTTTCCCCCCAATTTTCTTTTTTTTCCCCCAAATACGTTTATTTTATTTTTTTCAGTGTTACAAGATTAACTGTTCATGCACCACACCCAGTGCTCCATGCAATATGTGCCATCCTCAATACCCACCACCAGGCTCACCCAACCCCCCCACCCCCTCCCCTCCAAAACCCTCAGTTTGTTGCTCAGAGTCCACAGTTTCTCATGGTTCATCACCCCCTCCGATTTACTTTTTTTTTTAATTTCATTTTATTTTTTCAGTGTTCCAAGATTCATTGTTCATGCATCACACCCAGTGCTCCATGCAATACGTGCCCTTCTTAATACCCACCACCAGGCTCACCCAACCCCCCCTCCCCTCCAAACCCCTTAGTTTGCTTCTCAGAGTCCACAATCCACTTTTAAAAATACTTTTTAAATATACTTTTAAAAATACTTTTAAAAAGTTTTAGAGATATAGAGACTGGAAGAAGTGTCAAGTCAGTATAAGAGCCCAAGGTGAGGGAAAAAAAAGTAAGTGGAAGAGAGGTAAGTGAGGAAATAAAGACCAAGAATTTCCCAGTCTTAATAAAATATGGATGACCTCAGTTTAAAAGGATTCAAATTTTGCCAAACAGGATTTGTAAGATAAACTTTATATCTAAATGCATTGTATTAAAACTTAAAAATATCAAAGATGAATAGAAGACTTCTCAGAAAGAAAAAGTGGATCATTTACAAAGGAGCAAAATCCTATTGAAGCAATAGTACTGAAAATACAGGAAGACAGTGAAGTGCTAATCTCGAAGTATTGAGCGGAAAAAAATTTTTTTTCTAGAATTTTATACCCAGCTAGACATCCTTTAAATGTAAGTTTGAAATATTCTCAGGCATTCAAGGCCTCAAAAAGTTTATCACACAAAGACTTTTAATAAGTCCAGTAAAATACATACAATAAGTATAAATGGATAGACTTTCTCAGATGCCTTCTACAAATGTTCCTTTAATTTATCAGATGTATCAACACTTGCTTACTTTGGTGGCATATTCAGGATTGAGTTCTTTGAAGGGAGCCAGTGTCTGGAGTCTGTGCTATTTTGTAGGAACCTTGAGGGGCTTGTTTCTGCTTTTGTTAGTCTTGTCTTTTCTTATAGAAAGAAAAGTCTTTTCTATTTTCTTATAGAAAAGACAAGACTAACAAAATCTTACAAATCTTGTTAATCTTACAAAGTACCTGAGGACA
Source organism: Nasua narica (assembly GCA_028533885.1). NCBI lineage: Eukaryota > Metazoa > Chordata > Mammalia > Carnivora > Procyonidae > Nasua > Nasua narica. The sequence continues at coordinate 99,053,859 of CM052801.1, forward strand.
CAATATTTATTTCCTGTTCTCAGGAGTACTTATTATAACGTCCTTTACATGGTGGGTATTCATTAGATGCCTGTGCCAGGAATGAAGAGAAAAAGAGAAGAAGGGAGGGAGTTCTAAGGCTGGAACATGAAGCTAAAATTTCTTCCATTCAAGAAAATAGCTGTTCTCTCCTGTTTTTGTGACCTCTTAATGTGTGTCAGTATTTTGCACTGCAGTGGACCACGTTTCTCATGTTAAGTTCGACTTTGAGTGACTCAAAGATAATTGAGCATTATTAGTTTCATTACCAAAATATTAAAGGCAACCTGCTTATTTTGACTCCATTGATCATTTATTTAATTTTCCATGACCCTCAAACTCCCTCTGAGTAATGATGGAAAGTGATATGCTTGCATGCCAGCAAACATTCCCAAGTCGGGAATAAGAAGGGAAAGTAATCCACAAGGGTTGTATTTTGTCTGGAATTTTTCAATACATCTCTACAGAGCTGGTGAAAATCTCTCTTCAATGAGGCAGTTCCTTTTGCTCTTCTGTGACTGCATAACAAGTGCCCACTGAGAGAGTATGGGTAATTCACACCTCTTGGCATCCAAACCCTAAAACTTTAGTCTTGAATCAGACACCTTTGCTTTTCAGGGAAGAGTTGGTGGGTGGGTAGTGTTACACACTTCTCTTTCCTTTGAAATTATTTGTTGGTGTTTGGAGGCAGACAGAGTAAGAGGCACCAGGGATGACAGGGGCATCAGAGTTATTCCTTATAACCTTCTTGCAGGAAGATGTCATCTTTTCCACTCATCTAAAAAGCATTTGTTTGTGTTTAAGATACTTGCCTGTGAACAATTTTCAAACTTTCTGTAGTAATTATTTTGTTACAAATCCCAAGGAGAAGTTGCTGGACAGAACAGAAAAATGACAATAGCAGACCTTGAAAACACATATATGGCCATGCACATCTTGGAGGCCAACATTATCATTGGCAGCAACTGCCAGCAGACTTCCACCCCACTATCCTCTGCTCTTGGCTTTCTCACTCCTGATTCAGTTCTTGGTCATGTGTTTTTAACATTGAGTTGAGGTTGTTAGCATAAACTCTGGCATCTGGAGTTAATTGAGTTGTTGCTCAGGTACTTGGAGTTCTTACTAAAAATTCTAGGAAGTCATCTAACATTTGGGCACTATGTGGATTTAATTCAGTAAATAGTCACGAAGCACCTGCTCAGTGCAGGCTCAGCTCTAGACAGTGTGCAGGTACGCTTATCAGTATAAAGGAGGCACCAGAGGAAGAATACAAATGAATTAGAGTTTTGAAGCAGGGATAGAATATATCTTGGTAGACAAAAGGAAAGACTTCTTGAGAAGGTGGCCTTGGGAACTGACATTAAATGACAGAATTTCTACAGGTAGAGGCATTCCAAGAGGCAAGAATAGCTTAAGTGAAAGTAACAAGGTGAGAAATCATAGCATCCATTTAGGGCTAGTCATAGTCCCTATGTATTGAGTCATTATTGTGTGTCATTCATAGTGTTAAGTGGTTTGCACGCATTCTCTTGTTTTATGGCCACCCATGGCAATCTCATTAGTTATAGGCAGTATCATCCCTACTATGCAAATCAGGAGACTAAGGCTTACATCAATTAAGTAACTTGGTCACCTGCTCAGAGATGGCAGAACAGTAATTCAAACCAACTCTGTTGGGGGTCCAAAGCCTGCCTGCTGGCCTTCCTTCCTTCCTTCCTCCAGTTTTATCGAGATATAGTTGATATGTAACACTGTATTAGTTTAAGGTATACAACATAGTGATTTGATATATACATATACTGTGAAATAATTACCACAGTAAGTTTGGTTAACCTCCATCAATTTACCATTAAGCTCTATGCATCAGAAATAAACATAACTGGAAAGAAAGGTTAGGACCAAGCTATGGAGAACCTTAGACGTTAAGTGAAGGATCCTAAACTTAAGGTGGCATATTGTATGGTTAAAAGGAAAAGGATTTCCTTGTGACAAGAAATGAGTGATCAGTAAGGGATTAGCAGATTAGAGACCAATGAACAGTTCCAAAACTTCTCTCATTTGTTCTGTCCCTTCCTGGTTGGAGAATGAGCTGAGTAGGGAAGAGATCTCTCTGTTCCTCTTAGGCTCTTGTGTAGAATTTCTACTTTTGGTGGGTCCTTTTTACTCTGTCCAGTTTTTTGCCACTGCACATGGTCTTACCTCTAGGAAGGGAAGGTCAGAATCTAAACTTTGTCTAACTGGAAAATTGGATTGCTTAAATTTCATTACCCATTGTGTGATCTTGGATAGCTGCAGCCCCTCTTATCTTTTTGTCTAATTCTTTAGGTTAGTTTGGGCCTTTTATATTTTTTAAAAGATTTTATTTATTTATTTGTCAGAGAGAGAGACAGAGAGAGAGCGAACACAAGCAGGGGAAGGGACAGGCAGAGGGAAAAGCGGGCTCCCCACTGAGCAGGGAGCCCCATGCAGGACTCAATCCCAGAATCTCGGTATCATGACCTGAGCTGAAGACAGATGCTCAACTGATCAAGCCACCCAGGTGTCCCTTTTATTTTATTTTATTATTTATTTTTAAAGATTTTTATTTTTTTATTTGAGAAAGAGAGAGTGAGAGAGAGCATGAGTAGGGATGAGGGACAGAAGGAGAAGCAGACTCCCTGCTTAGAGCCCAGTTCAGGGGCCTGATCCCAGGACAAGATCATGACCTGAGCCGAAGGCAGACACCTGAGAGAGCCACCCAGGTGCCCCTGTTTGGGTCTTTTACGTAGCTTCTCTTCAGTCATAAAAAGAGGATTCATTAATTGTTTATGGGTGTAATTTTCCTTTTAAGTCCCATCCGGAAACTGGAAGGCCCTCTTACTCTCACTTGGTATTTATCTACCTCTCTTACCAATCTTGGTTTGGGATACAGAAGAAGCAGCATCTTAAGGTCTTTAGAACCTGTAAGCTGCAATCCAGTTTTTGACCTTCCACATAAAAGATAACCTAAGGAGCCCTTAATGAATTTGGTGTTAGTTCAGGCAGAAACTTTAAAAAACATTTTATTTTGAAATAATTTTAGACTTGCAAAAACGTTGCAAAAATAGTACATAGAATTCACTTCATCCAGCTTCAAAAGTTAACACCTTACAAAATCATAGTAAAACTTCTAAACGAGGAAATCAACACTGATACAATATAATGAACTACCTTACACATGTTATTCAAATTTTGCCAATTATCCTAATGTCCTTTTTCTTTTGTGGGATCAAATCTACCATCCCACTCCATCTGGAACAGTTCCTCAGTCTTTCTTTGTCTTTCATGTCCTTGACACTTTTAAAAAGTACTCATCACTTACTTTGTAGATTATCCTTCAATTTGGATTTATCTGATGTTTTCATATCATTATGTTGACTTTGTGCTTTTCTGACAAGAACACAGAAGTATGTCTGCTTTTAGTGCATCATACCTGGAGGTTCATAATATCTATGTGTCTCATTATTGGTAATATTAACATTGATTATTTGGTTAAGGGGGTGTCTTCCAGGTTTTTCGACCTTGAAGTTGCTATTTTCCCCTCTTTAATTAATAAGAATCTTGTGGTAGGGAGCATCTGGTGGCCTCAGTCAGTAGAGCATGCAGCTCTTCATCTTGGAGTTGGGAGTTTGAGCCCCATATTGGGTGTATAGTTTACTTAAAAAAAAAAGAATCTTGGGCCCTTGGGTGGCGCAGTTGGTTGGGCGACTGCCTTCGGCTCAGGTCATGATCCCGGAGTCCCGGGATCGAGTCCCACATCGGGCTCCCGGCTCCATGGGGAGTCTGCTTCTCACTCTGACCTGCTCTCTCTCACTCTCTCTCTTTCCTGATGAATGAATAAATAAAATCTTTTTTAAAAAAAGAATCTTTTGGATAGATATTTTGAAACTATGAAAATATTCTGTATATTTATCATTATAATTTTGCCTGCTAATTTTTGCATATCTACATCTATTTTAAATACTGTGAGTTCATACTGATACCTCAGATTTCAACCTAACAATATAGGCCTCACTCTGACCTTTCTCCTTTCCTTATTTTTAACTCCTCTCTCCAACAATGAGAAAGTTGAACTCATTGTCTACAATATATTCACATATTTGATCAACCCTAATGTGTGCTTTTGCTTTTCACCCTATTCCTGTCCACTCCCTGTAGGTAAACAAACTTATTCATGTCTGCTTTATCATTTCTGTATTTTTTACAGACCTATTTGTTTTATTTTATTTTTTATTAACATATAATGTATTAGTTGCCCCAGGGTACATGTCTGTGAATTATCAGGCTTACACATTTCACAGCACTTACCATAGCATATACCCTACCCAATGTCCATAAACCAGCCACCCTATCCCTACCCCCTACCTCCCAACCACCCTTAGTTTGTTTTGTGAGTTTAGGAGTCTCTTATGGTTTGTCTCCTTCCTGATCCCACCTTGTTTCATTTCCCTCCCCCACGCCCCACAGCCCCCCCGCCCTGCCTCTCAAATTCTTCATATCAGAGAGATCATATGATAATTTTCTTTCTCTGACTGACTTATTTCGCTTAGCATAATACCCTCTAGTTCCATCCACGTCGTTGCAAATGGCAAGATTTCGTTTCTCTTGATAGCTGCATAGTATTCCATTGTGTATATATATACCATATCTTCTTTATCCATTCATCTGTTGATGGACATCTGGGTTCTTTCCATAGTTTGGCTATTGTGGACATTGCTGCTAAAACATTCAGGTGCACGTGTCCCTTTGGATCACTATCTTTGTATCTTTAGGGTAAATACCCAGTAGTGTGATTACTGGGTCATAGGGTAGCTCTATTTTCAACTTTTTGAGGAGCCTCATTACTGTTTTCCAGAGTGGCTGTACCAGCTTGCATTCCCACCAACAGTGTAGAAGGGTTCCCCTTTCTCTGCATCCTCGCCAACATCTGTCGTTTCCTGACTTGCTAATTTTAGCCATTCTGACTGGTGTGAGGTGGTATCTCACTATGGTTTTGATTTGTATTTCTCTGATGCCAAGTGATGTTGAGCACTTTTTCATGGGTCTGTTGGACATTTGGACGTCCTCTTTACTGAAATGTCTGTTCATATCTTCTGCCTATTTCTTGATTGGATTATTTGTTCTTTGGGTGTTGAGTCTGAGAAGTTCTTTATAGATTTTGGAT
>CM052801.1:99059558-99094478 GCA_028533885.1 Nasua narica
GAATAGATATTAATTCTTCTTTAAATGTTTGGTAGAATTCCCCTGGGAAGCCATCTGGCCCTGGGCTCTTGTTTGTTGGGAGATTTTTGATGACTGTTTCAATCTCCTTACTGGTTATGGGTCTATTCAGGTTTTCTAGTTCTTCCTGGTTCAGTTTTGGTAGTTTGTATGTCTCTAGGAATGCACCCATTTCTTCCAGATGGTCTATTTTGCTGGTGTATAGTTGCTCATAATATGTTCTTATAATTGTTTGTATTTCTTTGGTGTTGGTTGTGATTTCTCCTTTTTCATTCATGATTTTATTAATTTGGGTCCTTTCTCTTTTCTTTTTGATAAGTCTGGCTAAGGATTTATCAATTTTACTAATTCTTTCAAAGAATAGCTCCTAGTTTCGTTGATTTGTTCTACTGTTCTTTTGGTTTCTATTTCATTGATTTCTGCTCTGATCTTTATTATTTCTCTTCTCCTGCTGGGTTTAGGCTTTCTCTGTTGTTCTTTCTCTAGCTCCTTTAGGTGTAGGGTTAGGTTATGTACTTGAGATCTTTCTTGTTTCTTGAGAAAGGCTTGTATTGCTATATATTTTCCTCTCAGGACCGTCCTTGCTGTGTCCCAGAGATTTTGAACAGTTGTGGTTTCATTTTCATTTGTTTCCATGAATTTTTTAAAATTCTTCTTTAATTTCCTGGTTAACCCATTCATTCTTTAGTAGGATGCTCTTTAGCCTCCACATATTTGAGTTCTTTATAACTTTCCCCTTGTGATTGAGTTCTAGTTTCATGGCATTGTGGTCTGAAAATATGCAGGGAATGATCCCAATCTTTTGGTACCGATTGAGGCCTGATTTGTGATGCAGGATGTGATCTATTCTGGAGACTGTTCCATGTGCACTAGAGAAGAATGTGTATCTGTTGATTTGGGATGGAATGTTCTGAATAGATCTGTGATGTCCATCTGGTCCAGTGTGTCATTTAGAGCCTTTATTTCCTTGTTGATCTTTTGCTTAGATGATCTGTCCATTTCAGTGAGGGGGTATTAAAGTCCCCTACTATTATTGTATTATTGTTGATGTGTTTCTTTGACTTTGCTATTAATTGGTTTATATAATTGGCTGCTCCCACGTTAGGGGCATAGATATTTACAATTGTTAGATCTTCTTGTTGGACAGTCCCTTTAAGTATGCTATAGTGTCCTTCCTCATCTCTTATTATAGTCTTTGGCTTAAAATCCAATTTATCTGATATAAGGATTGCCACTCCAGCTTTCTTTTGATGTCCATTAGCATGGTAACTTGTTTTCCACCCCCTCACTTTAAATCTGGAGGTGTCTTTGGGTCTAAGAGGAGTCTCTTGTAGATAGCATATCGATGGGTCTTGTTTTTTTAATCCATTCTGATACTCTGTGTCTTTTGATTGGGCCATTTAGCCCATTGACATCCAGGGTAACTATTGACAGATATGAATTTAGTGCCATTGTATTGCCTGTAAGGTGACCGTTACTCTTTATGGTCTCTGTTCCTTTCTGGTCTATGTTCCTTTTAGACTCTCTCTTTGCTTAGAGGACCCCTTTCAATATTTCCTGTAGGGCTGGTTTGGTCTTTGCAAATTCCTTTACTTTTGGTTTGTCCTGGAAGCTTTTTATCTCTCCATCTATTTTCAGTGACAGCCTAGCTGGATATAGTGTTCTTGGCTGCATGTTTTTCTCATTTAGTGCTCTGAATATATCATGCCAGTCCTTTCTGGCCTGCCAGGTCTCTGTGGATAGGTCTTCTGCCAATCTAACATTCATGCCTCTGTATGTTACAGACTTCTTGTCCCGAGCTGCTTTCAGGATTTTCTCTTTGTCACTAAGACTTGTAAGTTTTACTCTTAGATGACGGGGTGTAGACCTATTTTTATTGATTTTGAGGGGGGTTCTCTGTGCCTCTTGGATTTTGATGCTTGTTCCCTTCGCCAGATTTGGGAAATTCTCTACAATAATTTGCTCCAATATACCTTCTGCCCCTTTCTCTCTTTCTTCTTCTTCTGGGATCCCAATTATTCTAATATTGTTGCATGTTATGGTATCACTTATCTCTCGAATTCTCCCCTTGTGGTCCAATAGTTGTTTGTCTCTCTTTTTCTCAGCTTCTTTATTCTCTGTCATTTGACCTTCTATATCACTAATTCTCTCTTCTGCCTCATTTATCCTAGCAGTAAGAGCCTCCATTTTTGACTGAACCTCATTAATAGCTTTTTAATTTCAACTTGGTTAGATTTTAGTTCTTTTATTTCTCTAGAAAGGGATTTTATTTCTCCAGAAAGGGATTCTTTAATCTCTTCCATGCTTTTTCGAGCCCAGCTAGCACCTTGATAATTGTCAATTTGAACTCTATTTCTGACCTATTACTAACGTCCATATTCATTAGGTCCCTAGCCGTTGGTACTGACTCTTGTTCTTTTTTGTGTGTGTAAGTTTTTCTGCCTTGTCATTTTATCAAGATAAGAATAGATGAATGAGAGAGAAAAATACTTCCAGAAAGTGGTTGATTTTCTGTTCCTAGAATTGCTGTTCTTCTTTTCTATCTCCTGTTGAGATTTAGGTGTTTAGAATGGTTTGATAACTATCTAGCTGAACTTCTGGGATCTGATGCTATCTCAGCCTCCTACTCCTCCACTGTCTTGCTCCCCCCCCTCATTTCTGTATTTCTTTTTGCACAAGTGAGCAGATGCTTGTACACTTTTACATACCATTCTTTTCTACATGAAGGATATAATACTATAGAAACTCTTTTAGTTTCTATATACACTATATACACTTCTATATACACTTCCGTATACATAGGATATACAAGTGTATATCCTGGCCATCACTCCATGTCAGTTCATAAACATCTTCCTTATTCTTTTATGCTTTAGAACTCCATTGTGTAGATATAATCGTAGCTTATGCAAACATCCTCATATGTATGGGTATTATATTTTTTTAATACTTTGAAATTACAAACAATGCTGCAATAAAAAAAAACCTGGTACATGTGTATTTTTGTATTGTCAGAGATGTATCTTTATGGTTAATTCATAGAAGTACATTGCTGAGTCAAAAGGTAAGTGCATGTTAGTTTTGTTAGCCAGTGGCAAATTCTTCCATGAGAACTGTGCCAATAAAGTGCATTTCCACCAGCAGTGTTTGAGAGTGCCTATTTCTCTGCAGTCTCAAATAAAATGTTTTCATTCTTTTACATTTTCATCAACCCGATAAGAAATAGTACCTTGACATTGTTTTCATTTACATTTCTCTAATTTTGAGTGAGCTGAAGCATCTTTTCACATGTTGAGGGATATCTAGATAGGTAGATATAGAATTTGTGAATTATCTATTCATGCCTCTACCCCCCTTTTTCAACCAGTTTTTGGTCCTTTGTTCAATGTTTGAGTGTTCTTCATATTTTAGGAAACTAGCCTTTTATGATATGTGCTATAAATATTTTCTCCCAGTTTATCAATTGTCCTTTTACTTTATTTTTCATGTTTTTGTTGTGTAGAGATTATTTGCTTTTTTTGAGAATAGAAAACCAATGGGAAATGAATCATTCTTTCTTCGTTTCACTTTATTTAATTTTTTAAATGTAAATTCAATTAATTAACGTATAGTATATTATTAGTTTGAGAAGTAGAGTTCAGTGAGTCATCAGTCCTACATAACACTCAGTGCTCATTACATCCTGTGCTCTTGTCCTTAATGCCCATCACCCAGTTACCCCATTCCCCCTACACCCTCCCCTCTAGCAAACCCTTAGTTTGTTTCCTATGATTAAGAGTCTCTTATGGTTTATCTCCCTCTCTGATTTTGTCTTGTTTTATTTTTCCTTCCCTTTCCCTATGCTCCTCTATTTTGTTTCTTAAGTTCCACATATGAGTGAAATCATATGATAATTGTCTTCCTCTGACTGACTTATTTCACTTAGCATAATACACCCTAGTTCCATCCACATCATTGCAAATAGCAAGGTTTCATATTTTTGATGGCTGACTAATATTCCATTATATGTATATGTGTGTATATGTATATATATACACACACACGTATATATATTTGTTTATTTATATTTATATACATACACACACACACACAAACACACACACAGCCCACATATTCTGCTGATGGGCATCTGGGCTCTTTCTGTTGTTTAGCTATTGTGGACATTGCTGCTATAAACATTGGATGTAGGTGGCCCCTCAGATCACTACATTTGTATCTTTGGGGTAAATACCCAGTAGTGCAATTGCTGGGTCATAGGGTAGTTCTATTTTCAACTTTTTGAGGAGCATCCATGCTGTTTGCCAGAGTGGGTGTACCAGCTTGCATTCTCACCAACAGCAGAAGAGGATTGCCCTTTCTCCACATCCTCGCCAACATCTGTCATTTCCTGACTTATTAATTTTAGCCATTCTGACTGGTGTGAGGTGGTATCTCATTGTGGTTTTAATTTGTATTTCCCTGATGTCAAGTGATGCTGAGCATTTTTTCATGTGTCTGTTGGCCATTTGGATGTCTTCTTTGGAGAAATGTCTGTTTATGTCTTCTGCCCATTTCTTGATTGGATTGTTTGTTCTTTAGGTGTTGAGTTTGATAAGTTCTTTATAGATTTTGGATACTGGCCCTTTTTCTGATAAGACATTTGCAAACATCTTCTCATTCTGTCAGTTGTTTTTTTGGCTTTGTCAACTGTTTCCTTCACTTCACTATGCAAAACTTTTTATCTTGATGAAGTCCCAATAGTTCATTTTTGCTTTTGTTTCCTATTGGAGATGTGTCTAGCAAGAAGTTGCTGTGGCCAAGGTCACAGAGGTTGCTGCTTGTGTTCTTCTTGAGGATTTTGTTGTATTCCTATCTCACATTTAGGTCTTTCATCCATTTTGAGTTTATTTTTGTGTATGGTGTAAGGAAATGGTCCAGTTTCATTCTTCTGCATATGCCTGTCCAATTTTCCCAACACCATTTGTTGAAGAGACTGTCTTTTTTCCATTGGATATTCTTTCCTGCCTTGTCGAAGATTAGTTGACCATAGAGTTGAGGGCCCATTTCTGGGCTCTCTATTCTGTTCCATTGATCTATGTCTGTTTTTGTGCCAGTACTATACTGTCTTGATCATTAGGGTTTTGTAATAGAGCTTGAAGTCTGGAATTGTGATGCCACCAGGTTTGGTTTTCTTTTTCAACATTCCTCTGGCTATTTGAGGTCTTTTCCATACAAATTTTAGGATTATTTGTTCCAGCTCAATGAAAAAAGTTGATGTTGTTTTGATAGGTATTGCATTGAATGTGTAGATTGCTCTAGATAGCATAGATATTTTAACAATATTTGTTCCTCCAATCCATGAGCATGGAATATGTTTCCATTTCTTTGTGTCTTCCTCAATTTCATGAGTATTCTATAGTTTTCAGAGTATAGATCCTTTGCCTCTTTGATTAGGTTTATTCCTAGATATTTTATGGTTTTGGGTGAAATTGTATATGGGATTGACTTCTTAATTTCTCTTTCTTCTGTCTCATTGCTAGTATATAGAGATGCAACTGATTTCTGTGCATTGGTTTTATATCCTGCTACTTTGCTGAATTCCTATATGAGTTCTAGCAGTTTAAGGGTGGAGTCTTTTGGGTTTTCCGCATGAAGTACTATGTCATCTGTAAAGAGTGAGAGTTTGACTTCTTCTTTGCTGATTCAGATGCCTTTTTCCCTGTTGTCTACTGGGGCTAGGACTTCTAGTACTATGTTGAACAACAGTGGTGAGAGTGGACATCCTGTCATGTCCCTGACCTTAGGGAAACGCTCTCAATTTTTCCCCATTGAGAATGATATTTGCTGTAGGCTTTTTCTATATGGCTTTTATGATCTTGAGGTATGTTTCCTCTATCCCCACCCTGTGAAGAGTTTTAATCAAGAAAGGATGCTGTCCTTTGTCAAATGCTTTTTCTGCATCTATTGAGAGGATCATATGGTTCTTGTCCTTTCTTTTATTAATATAGTATATCACATTGACTGATTTTGGATGTTGAACTACCCTTGCAGCCCAGGAATAAATCCCATTTGGTCATAGTGAATAATCCTTTTAATGTACTGTTGGGTCATTTTGGCTAGTATCTTGTGAGAATTTTTGCATACATGTTCATCAGAGATATTGGTATATTGGTCTGTAGTTCTCCTTTTTCGTAAGGTCTTTGTCCGGTTTTGGGATCAAGGTAATGCTGGCCTCCTAGAATGAGTTTACAAGTTTTCCTTCCATTTCTGTTTTTTGAAACAGCTTCAGAAGAATAGGTATTAATTCTTTAAATGTTTGATAGAATTCCCCTTGGAAACCATCCGGCCCTGGACTCTTGTTTTTTGGGAGATTTTGGTTACTGCTTCAATTTTCCTGCTGGTTATGGGTCTGTTCAGATTTTCTCTTCCTTTCTGTTTCAGTTTTTGGTGGTTTATATGTTTCTGGGAATGCATCCATTTCTTGCAGTTACCTAATTTGTTGGCATATAGTTGCTCATAATATGTTCTCAATATCTTTTAAATAAGATGATGTTTATACCCAGTATCTTTCATTGCCTGGCACGTAGCAAGTTGCCTGCAACAAGGAATTTCCACAAGATGCAGAATGTGCAAAAACTGAACACCAGAATAAAAGGAAGGGATATTCATTGCTAAATCTAACAGGCTAATGGTGGGAATTTTGATACCATGCAGTTCAGGGCTTAGTTCAGAATCTTCCCATTCAGGAGATGGGGCTATGTATGGTAGGCCAGCAGAAGATGGTACTTTGGAGACTTTTGGGAGATCAAGGAAGGCTTGCTTTTGGTATGCTTGACCCTTGCATTCCTGTAGTTTGCCCATACACTGTTGTTGGGTGGCTTTCTTTTCCTTTAAAAACACTGTCTTGGGTACATTGGGACTGGAAGATTCTGCAAGTGGACTGCCTAGAGAGGAAATAACCCACCATTATGGGAGAAGATTCAGTTCTGTACTTAACTGCCTTTGGGAAAACTCATGATGCAGTAACTGCAAAGACATACTAAACACTCCAATACCAAAACTTCCACAACACCATGTGTTTACTGATATTTTTTTGTTTCCTGTATTTATGATTCTTTGATGTGTTGGGCCCTTATGGACCCAGGGAGGGATTGTCCCTCCCCAAATTAGCTAATTTTAGAGATAAACAACTTGTCTGCAGCACATCTTTGATATGTAAACCAACTAATCCTGAGTCCATACCCTACCCTTCTCCTTTTATCAGGCTTTTACAGCCCAGGACACTATCCCTCTGCCCTAAATCACTCCATGGCTAGGTACTAGTTGACTAGGGACCACCTTATAGCCCAGAGCCTTTCAACATTATTCTAACTATCCAGTCCTAAAACTATTCTTAAACCTGCTGTGCTGCTTGTTTTCCCTGTTTCTTCTGTTCCCTCTCTCAGAAAACCACAATAAAGGCTTTTTCCCATGCTTTCCTCTCCTTTTGCTTCCTGACAGACTCTGGTGCTTCCCTGTGTGTCCCTGCATGATGTGGTATGTCCCCTTCTTGGAAACTGTGAGTAACAAAATATATTTTCAATGGCCATTGTCTCCTGATCTCACTATACCTGAATAATAATAAAACCTACATTTTGAAACACCATAAGAATGCAATTGACCAAACCTAGAGTGTAGGAAATTTTATAGGACAAATTGTTTGAATTTTTACTAATTTAATTGGTTAAAAATATAACTTTCATTGTTGTTGTGATTTTGTATTCTTTGATTACTGGTGAGACTGAATTTTTCATTCTGGTTTAGTAGTTGAGTTTTTTTCCTGAAGAAATAAATTGTGTATTTTTGTTCTTTGATCATTTAATTCAGAATGTGTTATAAAGTGAACTTGACCAAAATGGTGCACAGATATAATGGTAAAATGTAAAATATAAAACTTTTAAAGGAAATCATAGGAAAGAAATATCCAGATCAGGGGCTTGGTGAAAAATTCTTAAACTTGATACCAAAAGCATTATCTACAGAACAAAATATTTATAAATAGTAACTTATAAAATTTAAACTTTTTTAAAAACTTAAAATAAAAAACTTTTGCTCTGTGAAAGACCATGCTAAGAGAATAACAGACAGTCTACAGACTGGGAGAAAATATTTGCAAACTACATATACAACAAAGGACTAGTATCTATATAAAGAACCCTCGAAACTCAACAGAAAGAAAGCAAATAATGCAATTGGGAAATGGGCAAAATATATGAAGAGACATTTCACTGGAAAGGATCCACAGATGGTAAATAAACATATGAAAATATATTAAACATCATTAGATATCAGGAATGCAAATTAAAACCACAACGAGATATCAGTACACATCTTTTAGAATGGCTAAGATAAAAAAAATACTGATAACATCAAATGCTAGTTAGGATATGGAGAAACTAGAACTCCCATACGTTGCTCATGAGAATGTAAAATGGTATAGCCACTCTGGAAAGAAGTATGATAATTTCTTATAAAATGAAAAATGCAATTACTATATGACCTAGCTATGGTACTCTTGGGCATTTATTCCAGATAAATGAAAACTGATGTCACATAAAAATGTACACAAATGTTCATAGTAGACTTATTCATAATAACCCCAACTAGAAACAACCCAGGTGTCTTTCAGTGGGTGATAGATAAACTCTGGTACATCCATATTATGGAATACTACTCTACAATAAAAAGAATGAATTTCTGATATGCACAAAATCCTGGATGGATATTAAGGACTTGATACTTAGTGAAAAAAAAAACTATCTCAAAAGGTCAACAATGTATGATTCTAATTACATAAGCTTCCTGAAATGACAAAACATACAGATGGAAGATAGATTAGTGGTTTCCAGGAGACAGGGGCAGGGGTGACAGGTGTGTGTGTGACTATAAAGTAGTAGCATCTGGGAGTGCCTTTGTGGTGATGCAACAGTCTATTATCTTGATTATGATTACATGAACCTAAAAACATCATAAAATTGCATAGAATTATACTCCTCTTACACACATGTGAGTACATATAAACTGGTGTCGACTGAATAAGCTATAGTCTAGGTAGCTGTATTTTACTATAATCAGTAAGATGTCACTGTGGGGGACAGCTGGGGTAAGCAGTCATTGGACTTTATGAATTATTTTGCAACCTCCTGTAAGTCTATAATTATTTCAAAAGAAAAAATTTAAAAAGCAATGCTAGAGTTTTAATTGGAATAGCATTGAATTATACATTAGGTGGGGGTCATTTATACCTTTACAACGTTGTCTTCACATATTCATGTATTTATTGCCTTTGAAAAATGCTTGTCATTTATTGTTTTTATCAACCAAGATAAGACAAGGGACTTTAATGTTTTCCTACATCAAGTTTAGGGCAAACAAACTTTACTTTTCAGCATTCTACTCCAAATTTTCTGCATGACATGAGTTATTGGCTTCTTAGATGTTCCTCTTTACAATAGTTTTTAGTATGTGCTCTCCAGATTACTACATATATCTCTAACTTTTCACATTCTAAGTAAAGATATTATAACACTTTATATGAAATGTAGAAACCTTGCAAAATTAGAGGTTAGTTTAACCCCTCTCTGTCCATTTTTCAGAACTTGTCATATGTATTACATCTACATATAAAGCCTACAAGATGACATCATTTTTGCTTTAAAAAGTACCACATATCTTAAGAAATTAAGAGGAACAAAATTAGCTTTTTAATTTACCAAGATATTTATTAATTTTGCTTTTTTAGAAGTTTTTTTCTCTTTTTTTTTTTTTGAAGATTTTATTTTTAAGTAATCTCTACACCTAACATGTGGCTCAAACTTACAACCCCGAGATAGAGAGTCATATGCTCTACTGATGGAGCCAGGCTTTATTTTTTGAATGAGTATCCTGCCTCTTTTTTTTTTAAAGTAGGCTCCACACCCAGTGTAGAGCCCAACATGGGGCTTAAATTCATGACTTCGAGATCAAGACCTGAGTTGAGATCAAGAGTTGGATACTCAACCAACTTAGACACCCAGGCGCTCCTCGAGCCTTTATTTTTCAAATGAGTATCTCATTTTCATTGGGTTCATTTCCCTTCAGCCTGATGAAGAACTTTCTTTTGTCAAGAGGTCAGGTAGTATCTAGGCAGTAGTGCTATAGCTAAGCCAGCAGGATCACTACTGCAACTGCTAGGTTGGTTTGTCACACTTAATAGATCAGTTGGTAAGGAGATGATACGCCCAAATGGATTCAGTTGATTAGACAACAATGGTTTAAGATCAGCATGGTATTAACATTCCATATCTCTAGTACCATAGGATGACCCTGAACCATAGAGTCCAGATGAAAGGTGGCACAGTGAGTTGCTCTGCCACTGAGGAGTCAATTCTAAACTACAACAGGCATTTTTATAGCGTGCAGCTATAGCCTGAGGGAGGAGGGGCAAGGTGATCAACTGACGTTCAAGAGATGGAGAGAACAGGCTCGTGATAGTTCTTTACCAGGTGGCTTATCTCCCTTGCTCCAGAAGAGTTGAAGGTGTTCCCCGAAGGCACAGGTCAGATTGTGGTCAAGCCCTGATTAAGTGGTCCATATGTGACAAAAATATCTTTGAGGCTTTATGTGGTGGAGTTAGTCTTCTACACCTTTAGCATTTCTTACAGTTCAGGTCTTCTGGCATATAAGTTTTTTACTTATGTTTCACCTGAACATGTCTTTGTTTTGCCTTTATTCTTGAATATATTTACTGAGTATAGAATTCTGGGTTGGCTTTTTCTACATCACTTTAAAGATGTTGGTCTTTTCTCTTTGGTTTCCCTTGTTTTTGATGTCAGCCATATTTGAAACTCTTTTCCTCTTTGTATATAAAGTGTTGTTTTTCTCTGGCTAATTTTTTTATTTTCTAATTATATTTGGTTTTCAGCAGTTTGTGATATTTTCAGAGTTTTGTTTTCTGTCCTTTAGGGGTTTGCTATGCTTCTTAAATCTTTAAATTTATGTCTTTCTCCAAATTTGGGGAAGTTTAAACTATCACACATTCAGTGTTTTTTCTACCCCATTCTCTGCAACCTCTCTCTCTAGAACTCTAATTTCATGTATGTTAGACCTTTGAATATTGTCCCATCTGTCCCTGAGACTCTGTTCATGTTTTTGTTTCCTAATATATTTTTCTTTCTGTTCTTCCCATTGGATATTTATATTGAGTTTACTGAAACTTTTCCTCTTTCATTTCCATTCTGCTGTTGAACCTATCTAGTGAATTTTTTAAATTTCAGATTATTTTTCAATTCTGAAATTTTTATTTGGTTCTATTTTTTTTCATGGTTCCTGTTTCTCTGCTGTGACTTTCCATCTTTTCATTCATTATAAGCATAGCTTCTTTTACTTTCTTGAACAGAATTATTACTAATCACTTTAAAATTCTTATCTGCTAATTACAGCCTCTGGGTCATCTCAGGTTTGTTCTCTGTTGATTTGCTCTTGTAAATGGATCAAAATATCCTGGTTCATCATAAGTTGAATAACTTTGGATTATATCATGGATATTTTAAATGGGGACTTTGGATTCTGATTTATTCCTCTGAAAAATATTGATTTCATTGTTTTGGTAGATAGTTAATGTGTTTAGATTCAAACTGTGAACTTTGCCTCTTAGGTAGTAGTTGAAATCTTAGTTCAGGGCTTTCATTTTCAATTGAAGTCTGTGCTATGTATGTGTGATTTGGGAGTCAGCTGAGATTGAGATAGAGTCTATAGACAGAAATTGGGGCTCCCTGGCTCTGGGTTTCTCCTTTCCAGGATTCCTCCTTAGTTTCCAGTGGCTGTGGTTATTCTGAGCTGTGCCTATAGTTCTTCATACCAGATAGATTGTGTGTTTGCTATTGTTGTCTTACTGTTGGTGTCTTAGCTACTTGGCAGCTTTAGTTTGCCCTTAGTCTAAAATCTATAAAAATGGGTAATCACCTTGTGCTAACTCCCCTTCAAAATATGCTTACTTCTGTTCACTCTCTAGTCTCTTCATATTGTTGTTTTTAATATTTTCCCCAGAGTTTATAGTTGCTGTCTACAGGAGGATCAGGATCAATAGGAGTTTACTCAGCCATATCAGAAGCAGAAGAAACTATCCTGCTTAATTTTTATTTTGCTATTGCCAATTTGTCCTTAACATGGGATTCTGTCTCAGAAGGGAGCCTTGGCAGGTCAGTGATGAGAGCTCATAGAGGCTAGATTCCACCAGCACCTTTAGTTTTTCTTGCTACAGCCCCCTTGTACTCACTTGCTATTGGAGAGTGTATAGCCCCTCCTAGTTTCAGCTGCTAATTCTCAATTGTCCCACCATTCTTTCCAGTGAATACCCATTAGCTGTTTTTCTTTGGGAGCACCAATTCTGCTAGTGTTATTGGCTACCTTTGGTTGTAATGTGTAACTATGGGGAGAAACTAAACTTTAAGCCTTGGCAGGTGTCCCACAATAGAGTTTGATGGGGGAAAATAGGCCTCTAGAGAGAAAACTTCTAGTGTTACAAATGGTAACTCAGCCTTGGCATTGTTTTCTTTTAAGAGAAGCCTCTTCCAGTTGTAATCCTCTAGCTTTCAGGGTACTGATGTGTGGATGCAGGCAAGAGAAAACTCTTAGGGGCCAGCCAATCTATATGTATCTATTACCTAGCACCCATCATCCCGGGCAGCCCTGAATTCCACCCTAAAGTTACCCTGCCACCCCTGGTGGACTTTAATCTACCACTAATATGTCTCCCAGTGGTGGGACAGAAAATGGTCATCTCAGGAAAATGATAAGGAGAGAAAAAGGAACACATTTGAAAAAATTACCACCTTAACTTTAGTCCATTATTCTTGTCCTTCTTTTGGGGGCTGTCTGTCCCCCCGTCCTGTCTTACTCAGTGTTCTGACCCATCCACCTTTTGTTTTCTTAGAGCTTTCCTTACTGTTTTTATGCTATTTTGATAGAACCATCTATCTCTGGATTCTGTGACATGTCCAGGGCTGGGTTCTGGAGAGAGGGCCAGCTTGTAATTTTTCAATTTTACTAAGAACTGAAATAACTTATTTCTTTTCATTAAAAAGTAAAAATACCTAAAAAAAATTTAGGTGTATAGTTCAGGACATTGGAACTTAACAACAAGAGATTCCTTTTGAGTCCTAGAAGACCTTTGAGAATTTCAAACAATGAAGAATAACTAACTGATCATCAGCTTTGGGTACTTCCTCAGTTAATGACATAGACATGAGATCACCGTCTGGGGTATATAAAATGCGCCTCTGCCGACATACATCCTAATGGTACAGAAGACAACTTTTATTTTCATAAAATGTCTCATCAATAGGCTGGAAAGTAATGAAGACTTTTCCTGTGGCATTATTGACCAGACATAGAGCTGTGATTACAATATATTATTTTTTATCTAATAAAACTAACAATATCTGATTATTTTTTCCTTTGCTTATGAGCTTTGCATATAGGCTTATGAAGATAAGTTGCAATTTATAGCTTCTAAGGAGATTAGGCTGATAGAAAGTTTGAATGAAAAAAAGCCATATCAAATTCCTCTAGTTCTTAATTTTGTCTGAGCTATTAAAACCCAATTAGAGACAGACCAAATTCTTGTTTATTAGAAGCTTCAGAAGTCTTATAAATGAGTGCTAACATAGTTATGGGAGTCCATTGCTTTCTACTACATGCAGTCTTTTGCAAAAAAACATCACATCATTTTAATAACAAGTGTGTGTTCCATGCATATACTCATTCACATTGAGAAAACAGCCCCAAACATTTACAATCTAGTGATTCCAACTGTTTAAGCAAATGAGTGCATGAGCCATTAACTAGCTTCTTTCCTTCTTACATCTTCTCTCTCATTAGTACTCCATCCCCACCCCCAAGCCTGTTGAAGCACTATTCATGTCCTCTAGGACCAGCTCAAATAATATCGAGCCCAGTGCTTCCTCCACAAAACAGAATTGATTGCTTCCTCCTTTATTCTTCTCTCTGTGTCTAACACCAAGCTCCGAACCTAGCTTGTAGTAAATGTTAGGTGAATGCTGTAAGAGTAAAACCAACTGTGAAATGTTATCATTGTTGGATATTGGCCACAAAGATGGTGCTTTCAAAAGGGCCGTTCTCTATTACTGCCAAGACCCAAGCAAGCATGCTAACTGAGACAGACCGCTTGTCTAAGACTTGCTGTGGCTATTTATATCAGGAGCAGAGGGAACCAAGAAGCATGGCATTTATTGAGCCTGTGGATAGTGGCATTCGCTTGCCTGTGCTTGTGGGAGTAGGGCAAGGTACTCCTGATTTGTGTGCTTGGCCAGGGCGCACCATGGGCACGGAGACAGCCTCTTCCATCAATCACATGCTTCTACAACTGCCACTGCCCAACAGCACAAGGGTGGATAACAAATGTGTTTTGGTGATATTTTCAAGGGGAAAAAAAGAGTGCTATTAGAATCCAAGGTGTTGATTTTCTTCTATAGAAAACATCCCCCTCCTGTTTCATCAGAAACCCTTCGAATTTCGAAACCTTTTAAATTAGAAGTATTGGAGATCCCTTTGTTAGTTACACTGACAAATGAGTTCCTCACCTTTGTCCCCTCCCCATTATGTTCTTCATTTGAGGCAAACACGATGCTCATTTAACTTTTGCATCCTCAGATTAACCGCAAGTGGAACAACCTAATACATCTCCTCAGTTTTGGAGCTTAAATTCTGAGGATATCATTTTTCATTTTTGAATGAAGCTGACATCAAGAAAGAACAGCAGACCAAGCAGCAATGCTGTCCTTCTCTGTTTTGCAAAGTATCTCTTGCAAGAAAAGAGCTTGTGAAACTTGGCTTCATTTCCCACAGCCGTGGGATAAGGGTTGCATGTAAACAATAATATCCTGTGCTACTTGGGCCTCATTTAACTGTCTTTGTTGCTTTAGAAGGAAATGCCAAGTGGGGTGTTTCTCAGAGCTCATGCTTGACATTCCAGAAATATTGTAGGGTCCACTTCAAAGGTGGTACTTCATGTACAAACTTTGTGACTGTTGGTGCACTCTTGATGGTCATGGGGCATCACGTTGACACATTCTTTCAAATTACATAGGAAATGCACCCCCCACGGTGAATTGATCTGCTATTCTGAAGGTGACCGTGTCATTGCAGGAGACCTTTGCACTTACCACTTGGGTGTTTTTCTGAAAAGCTGTGGTAGTTTGGGGTTTAGGATGACCATGTTTGCTGTACTAGTAATAGTGAGATGATTGCTACAAGATAAGCTTTTGGATGGTTGACAGAGCACTAAGCTGGGAGTCAGGAGACCTGCGTTCTACTGCCTGTCTGACAAACTCTTTGGCCTTGTGAAATGTCCTAAGTCTCTCTGACCTCAGTTTTCAATTTTTGAAATGATGGGATTATACTAGATAATCTCCAAACTCCTTTCTGGCTCTAAATTTGATCAGGTGACATAAAACGGTAAATACCAAACAGGAAGTCAGGAAACAGAAGTTTCCAGTCCAGGCTCTGCTACTTACTGTGACTTGGCACAAGTCACTTAGCCTCCCAGCCTCAGGTCTCCATCTCTGGGGAGACTAGTATCTTCTCTACCTGCCTCACCTGGTGGTTGTACCAGTCAGGTAAAGAAACATCTTTTTCGTTGAGCATTTCCTGAGCAACTGCTCTGGGGCATCAGCTTGATAGATGGCAAAGATGTAGATGTTATTAGATTATTTGTTACTACTAATAATATTAGCTACAATTTAGTGAGCCCTTCCTATCACCAGGCACTTAGGTACAATATCCCATTTAGTCTACATTATATGAGTGAGGAAACTGAAGTTCAAGGAGGTTGAATCACTTCCTCAGAATCATGTAGCTAGGCAGAGCTGAAGCTGAAATTTGTACCAGGGTTCTGTTCTTTATTTTAAAAGTTAAAAACATCTCACCTCCTGCCAAGGAGCTCGTGTTACTATTATTATTCCTTTTCTGGGCCACAGTGCCTGAATCCCATGACCTGGAAGCCGTGCGCGTATGGGGGGGAGGCAGGGGAGGAGACTGGCTGGGCTGGGGCTGAAGGAAAGGTTCTCTTTGCAGACACTGCCCGAGACAGCACAGTCAGTGAAAGGACCTGAGGGGCAGCCCAAGTGCACAAGCCAGAGGAAGCCCAAGTGCATTGCCTGTGCTGAGGAACCAAATGCAGCAGGCATTCAGGTGGTAGCTGGGTGGGAGGTATAGTTGTGAAAGGGAGCAGTGAAATGCCTGGGGCCTAGTTGTGGAGACCAGGTATTCTTTGAGGCTAGTTTTGATGTCCTGTGCATGGCCTCTGGTATGAATAGGCCCATTCCATTGAAAGAGCCAGGCAGAAGGCAGAACCAGCCTTCAGTTTGCTTATGTGTACAAGAAGGGCATTGGGCTAAATGAGCTCTGCAGGTGCCCTTGTGTCAGACATCCCCTGGGGTCAGCAGTCTGCAGAACCAGCTCCTCCAGGGCTCTGAGCAGTAAACAGTGCTTTTTCTAGGGTGTCCTTCTGTCTTAGAACGTACCTCCAAGTCTCTCAGATGCTAGGATTTTGTTTTAATTATATCAGGAGCTGCATTGGTAGAACCCCTGTCCCCCAAGAAGCACATAGCTCAGCTGCCTTCCTGCTCTCTTTGCAAACTCTTCTCAGGGTGGCTCTACCATCAGAGGAAGTGGTCTTTCAGGCCTTTGCAAGGTTGGCTAACCACACCTAGTTCCCAGAGACATGACCCAACTCTTGGTGCCTCTGATTTACTCCTCCAAGTCTGCTGATTCCCTGAACCATACTGGTTCTTTCTCTTACCTCTGCTTATTCTATGGACTGCCCAGCCCAAGAGAGAACAGCCTGATCACTCAAACTTAGGTTTTTAGAAGTGGGTGTCCCTCCTAACGTTGCACTTATACACCTGGAATTAAGGGATCAATGGCAGAAGCAAGCCAGGTGTGGGGGGGTGGAGGTGGGGGGTACTGAGCCCTGGTGCTAGATATGGCTGCCAACCAGTACTCGTGCTTGCATTAAAGGCCTTGTTATAGGAAGAGACAGGCTAGTGGGTAGGAGAGTGGTATGACAGTGATACTCTGGGAAGTAGCCAACACTGAGGAGTCCAGGGTAACTAGCTTAATAACAATGGTAAGAGCAGACACTTACGTGGACAGTTCGCTAAGCACTTAAAATAGATTCACTCTTTTAATCTTCACAGCAATCCTGTGGGGTAACAATGGTATTTCCCACTTTATGTATGACGAAACTGAGAGACCAAGGTGTTAAGCATCCTGCTCAAGATCACATAGCTAAGGAGTGGGTACATGGATATTGCTTAATAGTCAGCCAATTGGCAGTCATCATCTAGAGGACCTGTCCATAGTATCCAAACCCTTGTCACTGGGAAAGGTACCAGTTCCAGAGAGAAGGGTAGACAAGAACAAGGCAGGGCAGAGGGGCTCATCCACCCAACAGTCAGGCATTGAGGACCATCCTCTGTGCCAGGTGTTGGGAGAAGACACAAGTAAGATAGTATCTCATTCATGCCAGGGCTCATTTTGAAAGGGGGCTGAGGTTGTAGGTAGGATAACATGTGGAACTTAGGGGTGGGAATCAAGGCAGAAGTTCTTCTGTTAAGACTGGGCCAGTATCAGAGGTGGGCTTGGGAAGAGTTATGGTCTGGGAGCATCACAGCCTCTTAGGCAGCTGTTTTTGGGGTACCAAGTCTGGGAGGGCAACCTATTCTTAATCCCCCAGCCCTGGGACTGAGGCTGAGCATTTACCCTATGCTTGTAGATGGGTTGGTCTGAGAACTGCATTGGGCCTGAACCTCTAGGTGAAAGGATCAGTGGGTCCAGCTGTGGGGATCTGAGTAGGGTAGAGGAATTGAACTGGGGGCTAATGGAACAAAGCCCAGGAATGAAGCCCCAGGTCCTGTGGAACCTGTTTTCCTTCTACCATTCCTTTGGAAGTATTGGGCCCAGCTGTGGTTGAAAGGGAAATGAATTTGGAGCCAGGGGATCTGGGCTCCATATGTTGGTAGAAACTGTGATGTCTGAACATTCTTTTTGGGATAGCTGAAATTCTTTGTAGAAATTCCAGGAAGACCAGAGGACATCTTGGAAATACATGTGGATTGGAGTGGAGAGAAATACTTAGTCTTCTGGGGGAAATCTCTGATATCAAGAACCAGATTTTTAAAACTTGGTTTTCCAAAGTGACATATTAATCAAGTTATGTATGTAAGAGGCTTTGTAAGCTATAGGGCAGGACCCCTGTGAAAGACCTTGTTAACATGTTCATTGTTACAGATCAATGGACAGGCGCTCTCAGCAGTTCACAGGAGGAGATGGAAATATTGCCCCTCCCTACACGAGCTCCTTCTTTCTACAATCCGAAAGAGTCAATTGGAACAGATTTTTAGTTCTCTGCTCTGTTTACTAGTCTCCCGTACAGCCATCAGCCAAGGCCACTACTACCTGCAGGTAGGGCCCAGATAAGTGCTGGAAGAAGAGGGTAGAACCCCTCGTCCCCAGCAAGCTCAGTCCATCTCAGTTAAGACCCTGAGACCCAGTGAAGTATATAATGCATTAGAGCCATGCCTAGGGGGTCAGGCCTCCTGAATTCAGATCCTGGCTCTGTAATTGCAAGTAAGTTATTTAATGTCTCTGGAAAGCATCTACAAAGTGGGGAAGTTTGTATTTCTCTGCCTCATAGGATGGTTGTGAGGATTACCTGACCGCCTGGGTGGCACTCAGCCAGCCCCTGGCCCACAGGCAGCGTTCGGCGTTAGCTGCTACCGTTCTCCTTTTCCCTCCTGCCTTCCGCCTTCCTCCTTCTTCTCCCCCCTCTGCTTTCTTCTCCTGTTTTTCTTCCACCTTCATCTTCAGAAGGCTTTCCAGAACCTCAAGCTAGTGGCGTGGTTGGCCTGGCTGGCTGTCACTCCTCTGAGCTGACAGAGTTTGAATAACTAGATCGGAGTCCCTGAACCCCTGTGTTCAGAGCATGAGCCCTCTAGGGTGGGGACTTTGCCTGGCGCTCGCCACTCGCCCTCCCAGCCCCCGTGACTGAGGCCCTGTCCCCTTACGTCAGCGCTCCTTGATGCCAATCACTAGCTATCCCAACACGCTTGTTGGATATGTTTTCTCTTTTGGGTATTACCTGCCACCTTACACAGTGATTCCACACAGTGACTCCCCGTGAGCCTGGTACTTACCTCAATGAACCTTTCCAACAGCCCTTTGAAGTTGCATAGCTCATTTATTCGTTTGGCAAATGCTCATTGAGCACCTGCTCTGTGTCTCTAGGCGTTCAACCAGGGTGGCACAGTGGAAAGAGAATGGGGAATTGTGGAAGAGGCATTCAGGCAATGTGACAGATTAGATAAAACCCAAACTCCAAAGTCTCACAAACTGGCCCTTAAACTGGCTCTGCCACTCACAGCTGTTTGGCCTTGGGCCAGTCAACTCACCTCTCTGTACTCCATTTTCTCATATGTAAAATGGGCATATGAATAGTCCCCATCTCACAGGGCTTCCTTACTAGCTTCATTTCCTGCTCTGCACTTTCATATAATTTTTACATTTATTTTTAGTTCATATCTCAATATATTGTGATTCCGTCTGCCTTCCAAGCTATATTCTGAGCCCTGGTGGGCAGGAACCACTTGTTTATGTTTGTATCTCTAGCGCCTCCCATAGTGCCTGGCCCAAAATATATAAGCTGTTGCTGAAATGTTAACACTATGTGATAATTATTTTTCCAGGTCTGTCTTCCTCAGTAAGCTGTGAGCTTCTGGAGGGCAGATATTTTGTCTCAGTATATGTGAAACATAGTGGGTCTGGCAGAATGTAGTGGGTCTGGCTTAAAGTAGGGACTCAGAATGCTGGTTAAATAAGTGGGGGAGTGAGGGAAGGAGTGAAAGGAATAGAGGGAGACTGATGACTAAGACACTTTCTTACAGGATTACCACTATTACTGAGTCCATGCTCCGCTTGGAGTTAATTTGGAAGGATAGTAGGAATGTGAGATAAGCGCTAGCTTCATTTTCTGAGGCCTGATTCTCCTCAGTCTTATTCCGGAATTTAACACTGCTGACCACCTTTTCCTTGAAATGCTTTCCTTCTTTAGCCTCTTTAAGAACAAAGTATTTTGGATTTCATCATGCCTTTCTGACCCCACCCTTGTTCCTTGTTTTGTTTTGTCATTGTCGAGCCTTATTCCTCTTGCTTCCTCACCAAAACCTCTTCCACCTCCACTACCAACACCCCACTGTGATGTAAACATTCTCTAGGCTTTGGGCCTGGCCCTGTCCTCTCCTTTCATAGTTAAAATTAATCTAATCCCAAGGTTTTGCTCTTGAGAGTCATTTATATGAACAACTTCCAAATCACCCTCCAGCTCTGACATTTCCTCTGAGCTCCAAGTCTGAATCTGCAAGCTCCTGATGCATCTATACCTGGTTCTTTGTCTTCCTGAATATCATGTGTAAAACTTCTTATCCTTTTTCCCCAAAACTGATCTTTCTCCCCATCTTCTCTTTTTCTCATTAGCCTTTCAGTATTTTTTGGTGCATAAGGAATAGGTATGGGTATATATACTTTTAACTACTATGCTATTATCACATTTAACAAAATTAGCAGTAATTATTAATATCATTTTATACCCAATCCATATTCAGATTTCTCTGACTTTCTCAAAGATGTCATTTTGTGATTAGCTTTTTAAAATTAGAATCCAAATAGGGCCCACACACTACATTTGGTTCTGTCTCATAAGTCCTTTATTGCTTTTGAGTCGTTGGAGAAACCAAGTCTTTTGCCCTGAAGAATGTCTCACATTCTCAATGTATTTGTTTTCTCATGTTGTCATTGAACTTGTTTCTCTATCCCCTGTATTTCCTATAAACTGGTAGTTATGTCTAGAGGCTTTGATTAGATTCAGGTTGAAGTTTTTGGGTAAGAATACTTCACAGTCAGTAGTATGTACTTTCTATTACATCACCTCACGAGGCAAATCATATCTGGTTACCCCACTTTTTGTGTTACTAGATTGATCAGTGGGTTTAAATGGTATCACCTGGAGCCCTCCATTATCAAGGTCCCCATCAACCCTTCACCTAATGGTTTTAACAACCATTGATAATTATTGTTTGGGTCCATTATTTCATTAGGAGTTGCAAAATGTCATTTTTCTAATTCTGTTATGGCTTCTGCCATACTTGGGATTTTTGTATAAAGAAGAATTTTATTCTTCAACCATTTAGTTACTTCGAGTTAGTCTATGTAAAAAAAAAAAAAAGGCAGGATAAATATTTGATACCTTCCCTTATAAAAACATCAATTTTCAGAATGAGTTGGTATCCTAGCAACCTCCAATGGTGACCAATCAAGTATTGTTATGAATTCATAGATTTTTATATATTTAGTGTGTATCAATCTATTGTAGTCATTATTCAATTTGTTGCTAAAATTATTTCGTCTTAGGCCAGTGGGGGCCTTTTCAAGTTGGCTTGTTTCCTTTTGTCATGATAGATTTCTTGATTTTTGGTTTGTTTTCAGGCTCATCTTGTACAATTCCAAACCCAGACCTGGAGTCAACCATTTTGCTAAGGGGTTCTTGTTCCTTTTGATGGGAAATGATATTAAGAGAGCCCATTTGAAGGGCTGGGTTTCCTCATAGCAGCTAGGTTATAAGGGTCTTTTCTTTTTAGTGAAAGAGCTAGAAAATGCCTATTTTTTTTTTCAAAAGGAAGCATGATGAATTCCTACTGATATTTCAAAGCTGAATTTAAGAGTATAGGACTTTTTCTTAACATTTTTGATTTTGTAACTGTATCGCATTTCTCTCACTCTGAAAGTCTTGGTTCCTAATGACATTATGTAATTACTTGCATTACCCTATATTATATCTGTAACAATTTCAAAGGAACAATTCCAGTGTTACTACTAAGATTACTGAATGCAGTTTAAGATTTCTTTGCTTTTCCTTTTGCCCTTAGAATAAATCCTACTAAGGAGGTAGTCAAAGTATCGTGTTTCAAAGTCATTTGAAAAGTTATTTCTTTCTCTGTGTGGTTATCTTACCAACTTGATACACAGTCTGATTCATATGCTTCATTTTTTTTCTCGGTTTATGGATTGTTTTCTTTCTTTTTTGAAATTTAATTTTACGTTGAATTTATGTAAAACTTTTACAGAGTTCCAGAGTCAAAACTAAATAACAGGAGATATTCTAAATTTCTTGTTTCCATCCTGCCCCCATTCTTTTTTCTCCCTCCCTCAATAGTAACCATGTTTAATTAGGTTTTGGCTTATCCATCCATTATGTATTTGAATATTAGACAAAAGAGAATAAGTAATTATATTTCACCCCCATATATTACACAAATGTAGCAAGTACTGTAAAAACTGTTCTGCTCCTTTTTTTTTTTTTTTTTTACTTAACATTCTAGAGATCATTCTGTGTCAATGTATGGAGATCTTCCTTGTTCTTGTTTTGTGACTGTGTAGTATGCTATCCTAAAGAGGAACTGTACTTTGTTCAACTGGCCAGTCCCTGTTGACAGATACTTGTATTGATTCTAGTCTTTTTCAGTTACAAAGAATGCTACCGTAAGTAGTGGAGGTACTTGTCTCATGATTCTCCTTGCTCCGAGCCTCAGTGGCATTCTTAACTCTCCTTTCGGCCTCCTTTTGTATACCTATTCACTTCTGAACCCTGGCGATTTTTCCTTTGCCCTCTTCTCTGTTTCTGCCTTTCTATCCCTTCTGCTGTCCCCCAGTCTTAGACACTAGTTGTCTTTGCCTGGATCATAGCAATAGCAGTGGAATCCCTACTTATTTTTCTCCTCAGTCCAGTCTGTGCTGCACACCATGGCCATATTTATTTCCTGAAATATTGCTTTCATCATAATCTCTTCTCACTCTACTCAAAAATCTTTAATAGTAGCATAAAATCCAAATTCTCTAGTTTGGCATTCAAGGGCCTCCATGGACTGAGCCAAATCCCCTTTCCTGATATTTATTCCCTCTGCTTTGGTCTATGGATACATTGCTCTGTATATTTGATTTCCCAAATATCACATTGATTATTATCTTTGTACCTTACCTATGCTTCAAAGTTACACTTAAATTCCAGATCTTTGGAAACCCTGCTGGAAACCTCTGCCCAGGCGCTCTCTAGCGCTCTCTCTCTCTCTCTCCGATGAGCTCCTACTCTTTGTGATATCCATTTGAAACTAAGCAGACTTAGTGCCTCGCCAAATGGAAGATCTGTTGAGTCCATCTGGTTACTACCATAAGATGTAAGAAATTCATTAATACGTTCATCAAGCATTAACTGAACATCAAAAAAGCATCCAAAGTTGAGGGACCTTTGGATTGGTTACGGTTCTTTCTGATAGTGACCAAGAAGAATGTGGGATTCTAACTGCAGCACAGCTAGGAATATGTTCCAGGGTGGCAATGCATGACTGAGAGATATAATCATAGCCTATGTAGATTGTGTGGCCCTTCCAAAGGTAGATTTAATTCCACTTGAAAGAGAAGAAATCAGGCTTGATTCTGGGGGAAAGGACATGTTTAATAGGTACTGAGTCAAAAGGTCTCAAATCCTAGAAGGGCACTGCTTTTTTTCCACCTTCCCTCATTAGATAAAACATGGCATTTTGTTTTTTTAACCTAGAACTCATATAAGCCTGACATCATCTTAGCCACCAGCTATGTGACAGGCTGGTTGGCCAATCTCACGTTACAGAACAGTGCTTCCTTTGTGTACTTTTGTTGTTTGGGTTGCATTCACCTTAATTTCTCAAAGTTTCTTTTAAAACTTCACCATCTGGAGCTAGAACTATTTTTGGTTTATTTATTTACAATTTATCCTTTTTGCTTCCAAAAGGATTTGAAAAAGCTTGCAAGTTTAAACATAATGCAAGGTAAGGCATAGAACAGAATTGTCTGTTTTAAGGAGGAGGTATTACCAGATACCTTGGATAAGGGGAATGCTATGGCTGTTGAGCACTATGACTCTGAATTTTTTGGCAGTCAAGTATAAGGGTTACACTGGTATATATTTACCTGAGAATTAGAAAGTTGATATATTCCTCTTTAAAGATCGACTTCTCCCTGACATGAAACTCAAATTGGGGTCTGTCATAGGAACCTTGTGTAAGCATATTAGGTAACACAGTGAATCATGTTTTTAACTTTAATTTTTACAAGTTAAACACAGAATATAACGTGGAAATACCCACCAAATCATCACTGTTTATGTTAATTGAGTTAAAGTTTTGTTTTTGTTGTTATTTGTTTGAAAAATTAATTCAACTTTCATATACTGCTAGCAGACCCCCACTTGGGGAAGCTATTTGGCAATATCTACTAAAGCTAAACAAATGCCTACCCAATGACCCAGCAATTCCACTGCATGTGTTCACTGTAATATATATACAAGAATGTCCATTAAAACATTATTTAGTACCAGTCAGATAATGAAAACAACTCAAATATCCATTAGTAGTGAATATATGAATAAATTGTGGTACATTTGTACAATGGAAAACTCTATAGTAATGAAAATGAACAAATTAGAGCTACATGCAAGAACATAGAAGTTGCTTTTTTTAAAAGATTTTATATATGTATGTATGTATTTATTTGAGAGAGAGCAGAAAGAGAGAGAGCACAAATGGTGGGGGGAGGGTCAGAGGGAGAGGCAGACTCCCTGCTGAGTAGAGAGCCAGATGTGGGGCTCCATCCCAGAACCCCAGGATCATGACCTGAGCTGAAGGCAGACGCTTGACTGACTGAGCCACCCAGGTGTCCCCGGAAGACTCTTATGAATATCATATTTATTGAAATAAATCAGACCCTAAATAATACATACTGTCTGATTTAATTTCTATAAAGTTCAAAAACAGATAAAACTAAACTGTGATATTAAAAATCAGGATAAGGGGCACCTGGGTGGCTCAGTGTGTTAAAGCCTCTGCCTTTGACTCAGGTCATGATCTCAGGGTTCTGGGATCGAGCCCTGCATAGGGCTCTCTGCTCAGCGGAGAGCCTGCTTCCCCCTCTCCCTCTGCCTGCCTCTCTGCCTACTTGTGATCTCTCTCTCTCTCTCTCTGTCAAATAAATAAATAAATAAACAAATAAATAAATAAATAAATAAAATCTTAAAAAAAAATCAGGATAAGGGTTAACTTGCACGACGGAGGAAAGGAAAATGATGGGGACATGATGGGGCTTCTAGAGATGGTGATATTCTGTTTGGGTTCCTGAGTAGTGCTTACTGAAGTGTGCTCATGTTATCCTAATTTATTGAGCTATACAAGTATGAGCTATGCACTTTTTTACATGTGTATTATACTTCAGCAAAAGTTTAAGTGTGAATACATGTACATAATAAGATTTCAAACTATATAGAAAAGTATATAATGAAAATGAATTCACTGTTCTATTCCAAATTCCCATTCCCTCTCATCAGAGTCTGTAACTATTGTCAGTTTCTCGTAACACCTCATTATTCTTCTAGAAATGTCCTGTAATAAAAATAGTGGTGTCTATATATCTATGGGTATATCTCTATTCCTTTTTGTTATTTACAGAAATGGAATCACACTGTATACATTATTCTGACACATGTTTTTTTCATGTAACACTGTGTCTTGGGTATCTTTTTCTATCAGTACATAGAAAATATCTACCTTCTTCTTTGTAATAACTCCATAAAGTAGTCCATTATGAGGATGGACCATATTTAACCAATCTTTTATTAGTGGACATTAAAGATTTTCCACTTTTTAAAATATTACAGTGATACATTAAACATCTTTTTACACATGTCTTTGCACACATGTATGGGGTATGGTGGACTTTTGCATCCTTTTGTTACATTGTCTAACTGTAGGTGAAAATCTCAGAGTCAAAACCATCCTTAAAATTCCCTTAGGAAGGCTGGCATACCATATCTTCATCATTCCTGTTTGCCCATTTTTCCTCCAGTATTGAAGTAGATCTTTGAGTCTGATTTAGCACCTGATGAAGAGAAGACCTTGTAGGTATGAGCTAAATTGAGTGACATATATGCATCTTTAAACACCAGAATCACAGTGAGATGATCACTCTATGAGAAGCACGTGGGGACCAAGATTTACAAGGGAGCAGCAGAACCACAGCTTCCACATTACATTCTCTCTAAGGCATAGCAGGGTCTTTGAGCAGAATGGTGGATATAACCTGCTACACCATTTTAATTGTTGTCTTTGTCTCTCTAAACTCTGTCTTCTATCTTTCTGTTTATGTCTTTGTCTCTCTGTCTCTCTTTCTGTCTCCCCTTTTCTCCACTCCCTCTCTGTATGCTGAATGCCTGTGATTGAACTGATATAACTCATGTATGCATATGCTATGCTTCCCTTGTCTATCCATTCGTTCAATTCCAAGAAGTGGGATTTGGGCACATATATATGTATGCATGTATTTTCAAATCATGTGTGTGTGTGTTATATAGATTCATCTTTTTATTATGAAAATTTCAAACATATACAAAAGCAGATAGAATTCTATAACAAGGGGCACCTGGGTGGCTCAGTTCGTTAAACGTCTGACTCTTGATTTCAGTTCCGGTCATGATCTCAGGGTTGTGAGACTGAACCCCATGTCAGGCTCCCTGCTCAGTGGGGAATCTGCTTGAGACTCACTCTCTCCCTCTCCCTTTGTCCCTCCTCCCTACATATGCATGCTCTTTCCCCCGCCCCTCTCTCTCTCTCAAGTAAATAAATCATCTTTTAAAAAAAGAATTCTACAAGACTCCTGTACCTATCACCCAGGCTCAAAAATGATCAACCCATGGCACTGTCATCTATACCATACATGCTTTTCCTCTTTTTGTAATATTTTGAAGCAAGTCACAAGCATCATAACATTTTATCTGTGGTTCAGTATGTATTTCTAAAGGATTAGGACTAAAAAAAAAAAAACGTCCACAATGCAATTATCACACCTCAAAATGAACAATACTTCATTAAAATCAACAAGTATCCAGTCAGTGTTCTAGTTTCCAATTACCTTGCAGTTGGGATAAATGGATTCTTATTTGTTTGACTAAAACTCTACATAAGGGCTAGATACTATAATTGATTGATAATAGCCTTTTAGTCTTTTTTAATCTATAGGTTCCCCTTCAATCTTTTTTCTTCTTGCAATTGATTTTTGGAAGAAAATGGATTGTTTTTCCCTGTGGCATTTCCGACACTCTGGATTTTGCTGATTGCATGCTCATTGTTAAGTTTAATACTTATATAGACTAAGTATCCTCAGACTTCTGTGTTTTCTCTAAATTAGTAGTTGATTTTAGAGATTTAATTAGATCTAGGTTTAAGGGTTTTTTTTAGCATTTTGTTTTGTTTTTGATAAGACTACTTCATACATGATTTTGTGCTCTCCATGAAGTGACACACACTACCTGATTTTCTCTACCTTTTTTTTAGAAGATTTTATTTATTTATTTATTTATTTATTTATTTGAGAGAGAGGGAGAGAGAGAGAACAGTTGGGAGTAGGAGCAGAGGGAAAGGAGCGGAGGGAGAGGGACAAGCAGATTCCGTGCTGAGCACAGAGCCCAATGTGGGCCTCAATCCCATGACCCTGAGATCATGACCTGAGTCCAAATCAATAGTTTGACACTTAACTGACTGAGCCACCCAGGTTCCCTGTTTTTTTCTACTTTTATGTTAGCAGCCATTGATGACCAAGTCTAGATTCACTTATTCATTAAGGGTTGAAAGATGGTGACGTTTGTCTTTTATTATTCCTTCTTTATTTATTAGCTAGAATATGTCTGTACATCTATTACTTGGTTATCCCGAGTACTGTTTGTATAAGAAGGCAAGATAAATGCCTGATTCAAAATAATCAGCTCATTTGCCAACATCCACTAATAAAAGCAATGAGTGATTATTTTTGAAAGCATAATCATGAATTAATGGACTTAAACATATTTGATGTGTTTTAATCCATTGTTCTTATTCATATTGAGGCTTGCATTCACCATTGGGAAACTCTAAGTTGGTTCATTGAGTCTTTTTTACATGACTCTGGTAGTCTTTGAAAATTTTCTTGCTAGGTATAAGATAGTCCAGGATCATCATGTACATTTCCTGCTCTAGATATGAAGAACCGTATTTATAGATGTCAACATAGTATAGTGAAAATGGTACCCAGAGTGACTGGGATGAAATCCTGCTCTACCTCATACTGCCTGTATAGCCATGGACAAGCTACTTAGTATTTCTCAGCTTAAGTTTCTTCATGTTCAAAATAAACTAATAGTACCTATCTTTCATGGTATTTAGGAGAGTTAAAATTACACACACACACACACACATAGTAGGTACTCAGAAATTCATGTTTCTTCTCCATTTCCCATTCTCTTCTTACTCAAGTGACAATATT
The DNA here is from genome assembly GCA_028533885.1 of Nasua narica. Taxonomy (NCBI): domain Eukaryota; kingdom Metazoa; phylum Chordata; class Mammalia; order Carnivora; family Procyonidae; genus Nasua; species Nasua narica. The sequence goes on from CM052801.1 coordinate 99,088,026, forward strand.
ACATCCTCTAGGATTACTTAAGCTTCTGTGTTTACAGCATGGAGTATTCTCTTTCACATGTGGTAGACACTCAATACATACTTGCAAATTGACTTTGAGGATAAATGTCATCAAATAGTTGATGCCAGCATATGTTAAGCTCTGTGAAAGTAGGCATTATCTCAATGACATTGTTTTTAAAAAGTCTTTTTCCTTTATTTTTCAGAATGCCCATTCACAAATATTAATAAATAGATCCCTTCTCACCATCTCTGCCCTACTCCCCAGAATTGAGGTGTAATGATGATACCAGCTTTCAGTTGTGTTAAAGAAAGTAGAGAAGCGTGGATAATTCAAAAGGATAATCCAAGTTCGTGAGTCACTCCAAAGACACTCATTTCAGTTTGAAAGACATTATCTGATATATATAGCAGATTTCCCTTCTTAAATTAGCTTTACTTACACTACTTACACTACGATTAAAATGGCATTTCATTCCTCAAGGCCACAGCAGCTAGAGAAGGTAATAAGTCCAAAATGTACTGAACAAGCCACAGAGGCCAACATGGGATGAGGTGTTTATTTACCCTAGAAATTCTGTCCTGATACTCACCTGTTGCTATGGTGCTATCCTCAACTTAGGATCAGAATTAGGAAATTGTCGGAGTGCCTGGGTGGCTCAGTCAGTTAAGTGGCTGCCTTCAGCTCAGGTCATGATCTTGGAGTCCTGTGTCGGGCTCCCTGGTCAGCAGAGAGTCTGCTTCTCCCTCTCCTCTGTGCTCTCTCTGCCTCTCTCTCTGTCTCTCACTCCCAAATAAATAAATACATAAAATCTTTTTAAAAATTTATGAAATTGTCAAGCAGGCTCAATGTTCCAGCCTTGGCAGCCAGGGGAGCAGCAGCAGCTGCAAAGGGCACAACCTTTTGACAATTAACTAAAAGATAGTGAATAAAGGTGGAAAGCGTGGTGAGGAAGAGCCTCCTCAATTAAGTAGTATCCTGTGATGGTCTTCAGCTCAGAATCTAGTATAGGTTGATTTGAATTTTGAGAAAGCTTGCTGGAGAATTCTTTTGCCTCGTGGCTGTTTCCCCCAAAGTACCCAGTAACCAAGGCATTATGTGGCACTATTCACTCAGAAGGTATTAGCCTTTGAGTAGGGAAAGCTGTTTGACCACCTACTCATAGGTCCCATTCTCCAAGCTCTTTGTCTTGTGGTGGGGCAGAAGCAGTTGGCTGAGGTGGCTGGAAAGCCCACTTGTGCTTCCTGAGAGATAAGCTCTGGGACTAAGTCTTGTCTTGGGCTGGCTACCCAGGATCCCTTTTCCCATAAGCCCCAGGAGTGAACTCCTAATAAACATAAAGATTTTCTTTGTGCCAGAACTTTTAGAGGCTCTTTCTGTGCATTCTGACATTGAATCCTCATAACCAATTATGGCAGTGTGGATATTAGATACAAATTTGATAGATGAAGAAGTGAACATTCAGAGAGATTTGCCTGGCTACTCTTATCCCAGGTTCCACCTCCAGGCTAACACCTTCTTTCATTTTAGGGACTTCTGCCAATCAGCCTCTAATGGGAAATAGGCGGGGGAGAGCAAGGATACCAAATAGGGAAAGGTGACCAAGGTTTTGGAAGCCTCACACAGTTTTTGTCTCATTTAATCCCTGTTCCATCTATTCTTGTGGATCTGAAGTCGCTAGCCCTGAAGTTAAAATCCTAAACCCATGATCTGACAACAACAAATGTATTTAGGGCTGGATTAGTGATGCCTACTATTGGAAGTGGGTCTGTCCAGGAAGTCTGGTTTTCTTGGTTAACATAGTTTTGAGTCCTTGCTGACTCTTTTCCTGCCCTCCTGTTATTTACTCCAGTGCCCTCCCAGGAACAGTGAGTGACCCCCTAGGACTCATGGGTACAGTATGGTTGGGCGGCTAGCTGAACCCTAGACAGACTGAACCTGTATTCTGCATTGTTCTAACCAACTGAGCCACAGTACTTCAGTGATTGATGATTGAACAAAAAGGTGTGTCTCCATGTAAGGTTGTAGTCTAATAGAGAAGGAAACAGAATGTGGATATGAAATACTTGTGAAGCAACAAGCTAATCAGACCCATGGAAGCATTATGTCAATGTCAAGTAATTGTCAAGGGTAGAAATTATTTAAGTACATGCTCCATATATTTAGTATTTTTCTTGTTTGTTTTACTTTTTGGGTAAGGACTGCAGATGAACAAGGGGAAAAAATGGGAAGGAAAGATACCACTGAGGTTTTACCTCATCTCAAAAGATTATTTTCATCACAGGACTTCTGTAAAATAGGCAATAACCATTATTAAATAGAAAAAAATTTTTTTGAAAAGAGTCAACTTAGGAAACATTTTCTTTGGAAATAACATTAAACATTGTATTTTTAAAATACTCTTTATCCTATTTTCAGCCTGCTCACTCATGCCTGCTTTCTGTCAATACTAAACAGAGTTATAATAAATCTTGCTCTCTTAACGGAATTACTCTTTTTACTCTGTCATTTTTTCTAACCACTTTAGATCACAATACTTTGCTTGTGTGTGTGTGTGTTTTAGCTTAAAGACCAACTATTTTGAAATTAGATTTAATTCATTATCTTTGAAACCTGAAAGCTCCATAGCTCTGGGTGTTTCTGTAGAAAGTCCCCCACCTTGCCAGAACATAATGAAATGTCAGAGGGGTGGCTGTTCATCTTTCTATTTATGGCCTTATTGTCTTTGACATCCTTTATACTACTTGATTATCCTGTGTTTGGGCCAACTAACACAAAGGACAAACAAACCCTATTGCCATTCTTTAATCATTTTATAAAATCTCACCTTCACGACCTTCTCTTCTGTACTGTTGCCCAGCTGGGGACATGTACATTGGTTCCACTCACCGTACTACATGAGATGCATCTTAGGTGCATAACCTGAGTTAACAAAGATCTTTCAGCAAAGATCTAGAGCAGGGGTTGGCAAACTATGGCCCACAGGTCAAATCCAGCCCCCCTCCTGCTTTTGTAAAGTTTTATTGGCACACAGCCACACACATTTGTTTACATATTGCCCATGACTGCTTTCATGATACAAGAGCAGAGCTGAGTAGTTGCCAGAGACCAAATATCTCCCCCAAACTGAAATATTTACTGTGTGGCTCTTCAAAAAATATTTGTCAACCCCTGTTCTATAGAACAGATGTACATAGCATGTACCCAAGACATCTGGGGGTGTGTTTGCAGGTATTTTAGAGGTAACAGCAAAAGACTGTGATGAAAATATACCAAGATCTCTCACCGGGGAGCAGCAAAAGGGGTTCCAGTCCCTGTTCTGTCACTATTTGAATCAGTTTGGGCAGATCCCATTTCTTTCCTGTCCCAACTTTGCCCCAAAGGTAAAATGAAAGAATTGAAGTAGGTGATATACAGGGGCCCTTCCAACTCTGAGATTCTATGGTTCCAATGCTTAGTAAGATTTTTTGTAATATACAGATATGTATATACTTTGAACTACAGGATGCCCCATTTTTTTAAACCTTTTTATTTTGAGATAATTTTATTTGATTCTTTAGAAGAGTTTGTTTGTTTATCAGAGAGAGAGAGCACAAGCAGGGGGAGCAGCAGCCAGAAGGACTCCCCGCTGAGCAAGGAGCCTAATGCAGGCTCGATCCCAGGACATAACATTAAACATTGAGCTGAAGGCAGATGCTTAACTGACTGAGTCACCCAGGCTTCCCCTGAGATAATTTTAGATTTACAGAAAATTTATAAAAATGCCACAGAGAACTGCTGCACACCCTCCAGCCAGCTTCCTCCATGTTAACTTGTCACACAACCATTGTACACTTCTTAAAACTAAGAAATTAACCTTGGTACAATACTATTATTTAAACTACAGACTTTATTTGTATTTAACCAGTTTTTCCACTGATGTTTTTTCTACTCTAGGATCTAATTATGGATACCACATTGCATTTAGTCAACATATCTCCTTAATCTCCTCTAATTCATCAGCCTTTCATGTCTTGACGCTTTGAAGATTGCCAGTTATTTTGTAGAATGCTCCTTGATTTAGTTTCATCTAAATTTTTTTCATTATCAGATTGAGACTGCGCCATTTGGGGAAGGCTAACACTGAGGTGAAGTGCCTTTTACCAGTCCATAATATCAGGGGATACATGGTATCAATATGGATTACTGAGGATTACCGGAGATATATATTACTAATTTTGGTCCCTGGATAAAGTGGTTTTTGCCAGGATTCTCTACCATAAAGTTATCATTTCCTTTCCTGTCTCTGTAATTACTAAATATTTTAGGGGAAATATTTTGAGATTATACAGACATACTGTTTCTTTTTTTTTTTAAGATTTAATTTATTTGAGAGAGAGACAGAGAGAGTGCAAGTGGGGAAGTGCAGAGGGAGAGGGAGAGAGAAGCTGAAGCAGACTCTGCACTGAGAATGGAGCCCAACATGGGACTCAATCCCACTACCATGAGAGCATGCCCTGAGTCTAAACCAAGAGTTGGACCAAGAGTTGAAACTGACTGCACCACCAGGTGCCCCAGACATACTGTTTCTGCTCAAACTTTTGCCCATAAGACTTATTATAGCACCACTGGTAGATACCTCCTACAGAATTTATCGCTGTTGTGTTCTAATGGTGATTTTCTATTTCCCTCATTCCTTCTATGTTTATTGATTGGAATTTTTCTATTAGGAAGCATGAACCTTCTCCCACATTTATTTGTGTCAGTATGAATTCATGGATTTTTTTTTTCTCATTGATCAGATTGTTTCAACTTTGGACATTGGGAACTCTTTCAGGTTGGCTTCTATGCCCATTCAATATTCGCCCGTTACGTTTTTTAGATTTCCCAACTTTTATAGAAAAGGGGATAGTGTCTGAGTTGCTATGAGGTTGAAAGTTTGGTTCTCAATAAAGGGCAATTTAGATTCCCCCAACCCCAACCCTTAGGGACATTTAGCAATGACTAGAGACATTTTGGTTGCTATAACTCTGAAACATCCTACAGTGGATGTGTGGTATGGCTCCCTATGTTCAAGAATTTTACAGTCCAAAATGTCAGTAGTTCTGGGGTTGAGAAACTGGTTTAGATCATTCATTTCTTTCTTTTTTGTTTTTTAAGTAGGATCTATAACCAACGTGGGGCTCAAACTCACAACCCTGAGATTGAGAGTCATATGCTCTACCAACTGAGGCAGCCAGGTGCCCCTACATCATTCTTCTCTTGATGGCCAGATGTATGGAACACACACACACAATACTGTCAGAAACAAAAGAATTGTCTACGGCCATACCACCCTGAACGCGTCCGATCTCATCTTATCTCGGAAGCTAAGCAGGGTCGGGCCTGGTTAGTACTTGGATGGCAGAAACAAAAGAATTGTTTTATTAAAATATATTTTTAAAATTATTAAACATTCTGTGCTTGTAAAAAATATAAAAATTAATATAAGGTGGGACTTCCTCTTCCAGCCATGATGGAAAAACAGGGACTAATTACCTTCCATCTTAACTAGGAAACCAAACAGAATATATGAAATAATGGCTTTCAGATGTTGGAAAACAGGCAGTACAAAAGTGTGAAATGGTGATTCCTAACAGAGGGAAAACAAGTAAGGTGAGCCCCATGACTGTCAGAGCTTATTGCCCAGAGTCATTATCTAGGCTTCAGCAGAGAAAGGGGGAACCCAAAACAATCCTAGAGAGTTTGCTTCCTAGGTGAAACAAAGATAAGGGTTCATAATATGAAGGTGCGGGGAACATGGACGTGATAAAGAGAAATGGGAGATATAAAAAGGCTCAAATCAAACTGACAGGGATGAAAAATACATGAAATAAAAAAGTACTGGATGGTATTAATAGAATAGAAACTGCAGTAGATTAGATAACTTGAAGACATAGCAAAATAAACTATTCAAAACAAAGTACAGAGAGAAAAGACTTGTGGGGGGAGGAATATAGTAGCATCAGTGACTTGTGGATAACATAAAGTGATTAAACATAATGCACAATTGGAGTATCAGGAGAGTGGGAGGGCAGAAAATATTTGAAGTAATAAGGCTGGATAATTTTTAACCTTCATGAAAATTAAGTATTCAGTGACCCAAGAATATCAACAAACTCCAACAAAATAAATGTAAAGAAAACTACATCATTACACATCAGAATCAAATTGCTGAAAAAACACTGAAAAAGAGAAATATTAAAAGCAACCATAGGAGAAGAGACATTAAACGAGGACAACCATAGGAGAAGAGACATTAAACGAGGAGCAGAGATAAAAATGGGCAGAAGACATGAACAGACACTTCTCCAAAGAAGACATACAAATGGCTAACAGACACATGAAAAAAATGTTCATCATCTTTAGCCATCAGAGAGAATCAAATCAAAACCACACTGAGATACCACCTTACACCGGTTAGAATGGCCAAAA
>CM052801.1:99094978-99122007 GCA_028533885.1 Nasua narica
AGTTCCATCCACGTCGTTGCAAATGGCAAGATTTCGTTTCTCTTGATGGCTGCATAGTATTCCATTGTATATATATACCACTCTTCTTTATCCATTCATCTGTTGATGGACATCTAGGTTCTTTCCATAGTTGGGCTATTGTGGACATTGCTGCTATAAACATTCGGGTGCATGTGACCCTTCGGATCACTACATTTGTATCTTGAGGGTAAATACCCAGTAGTGCGATTGCTGGGTCATAGGGTAGCTCAATTTTCAACATTTTGAGGAACCTCCATACAGTTTTCCAGAGTGGTTGTACCAGCTTGCATTCCCACCAACAGTGTAGGAGGGTTCCCCTTTCTCTGCATCCTCGCCAACATCTGCCATTCCCTGACTTGTTAATTTCAGCCATTCTGACTGCTGTGAGGTGGTATCTCACTGTGGTTTTGATTTGTATTTCTCTGATGCCAAGTGAGAAAATCCCCAGTTCTAAATCACAAAGCCCTCTATGCCCAACCATAGTCAAGGACCTAGTTGAACAAACAGTTCATTTAGACTCATTTTGTGGTTAATGCAAACAACTGATCATTTGGGTAAGAAAAGAAATTAGCCAAATTAGTGGTCAATGACTTTACCAGATGATTTTATCAAGATAGCCAAACTGATTGGATGTGTGGGTCTTTCCTGAGAGACAGGCTGTATGGTCCAGTGGAAGGAGCCTGGGCTCGGGAGTCCAGGGCTCTGAGTTGTATCCACAGTTCTGTTGCCAACCTTGCCCTCTGTGGACCTGTCTTTGACGGCCTTACCTGCTCTGCTGAGCACAAATTCCAGAAGAGCTCTAAATTTTCTCCCAATGATCAGCCCTCTCATCTGTAGCATAGGGTGTCATTTATATGCCGGAGCATATATACTAGGGCACAGGACCAAGGACTGTGCTCACACAAAGGGTGCACACACCCTTTGTCTTATGGGCATCTTGCAGAGACTTAATGTCTTTCCAGGGCATGGGGTTCATGGTGCATGCCCCTCAGGGCATTGTAGAACTTCCACAGAAAGGGGCTCCTGGGACATACTCATCCTGGGGACTTGTTGGAGTTAAGTAAAGGGCTTTTTCTGAAAGCAGAATCTTCCTTGACCCTGGGAAGGCCTTTTCTTCCTGTATTATTAGGCCAAAATAGATGCCAAGTCATTGATGATTAATGTTGCTAGATGGAGCTGGTTCACTTTAGATGAACTTTCCTCCCCTTCTGCATGACAATGTAAATCACAATGAGCTATTGCATTTCCTAAGTTTAAACTCCTCCTTGGTATCAGGAACTGACTTCCATGAGTGGTTCTGAGGTGTGGGATTTAAATATTGGCCACTTTTCACAATGAAGTTTTCCCACTTTTCATCCTCTGTGTCTTTTGTGGGGCAGAGCATTTTTCTGTGGTGTTAAAACAGAAGCTGAGCATTTGTTCGTTCTTCTGCACATGAATTTGGTCTACAAACTTTTTCTGAGAGATTCTTCACTCTCTGCTGGGCCCTTGAGCTAAGCTTAGCAGTAGGCTCTGTGGAGAGAATGGAAGTTCCTCTGACATTGGAAAGCATGCAGGCAGGGCTAGATAGTTTTAGATCTTGGCCAAGAGGCCCACCATGTCCCCAGCTGCCCAATTAGAAACTCCTCACTCTCCCTCAGCTGCTACTTACCATGTGACTTCTGGGGTTCAGACTACTTATGTCTTACAGAAGCCCCCTCACTTGTCTCTATTGCTCCAGACTATCCTCGACAGTGCCTCCAGTGTGAAAGACCTCTTTACCATTGCAAATTCATGCCACCCACTCCCTAAGCTGGATCTCCACTGGCTTCAGGATGAAGTCCTAGCCAAGGGCTGGTATTCAGAGCCCTCCCTTGTCCATCATTCTACTTCCCACTCAACTTGCCAAGATCTTGGCCACCCTCTTTCCACAATCTTCATGCTTCAGCTGTCCCAGACTTGGTTCTATTACCTGAGCATCCCATATACCTGCATATTGCTTTATCTTGTTTGTTCAGTCCCTATTGTCTGGAATTCTCTTCTTCCCCACAGTTGTTTCCTATGAATTATTCAAGCTGCAGCTCTGACATCACCAACTTTGTGAAGTGTTCTCCAATCCCCCAGAGAGTTTGTTTCTTCTTAGGTCAGGGAAGAGTGAGACCAGAACCTGATCCTCAAAGCCCTTACTCCATGCTGTTTGGTGAAGAGAACTGAGACCGAATATTTTCTGGAATGACCTGGGGTCTTCAGGAATATGGGCTACGTAGGCTCTGCTAGCTGCTTGTTCAGCAGGGGACTGCTCACACCCTCTTCCATGAGGAAAGATGCCTAATTTGCCTGGCAGAAGATCTAGGGAGGGGGCCAGCAGGCAGGCCCCCCAGACCTGTCCTGAGAGTAACGGAGCAGTCAGCCTCCCAGGCTAATGTCCTCTCTGCTCACCTCAGGCAAGGTCACTTTCAGCAACTCTTGACCGACCACTCACTGGACACCAGGCACTGGACTGTTGCTGGGCTTCTGCCCTCAAGGAGCTCACAATCAAGCAAGAAATATAGATCTCTCTAGATGGGTATATTTATTTGCTAGGGTTGCTGTAATAAAGGACCATTTTGGGTGGCTTCAAAAACAGAAATGTATTGCCTCCCAGTTCTGGAGGCTGGAAGTCCAAACTTAAGATGTTGGTAAGGTTGGTTCCTTCTGAAGGCTGGAAGAGAAGGATCTGTTCCAGATCTCTCTGTGGCTCCCCACATCATCACATGGCCTTCTGTCCGTGCATGTCTATTTCTTAATCTTTTCTTCTTAAAAGGACATGAGTCATATTGGATTAGAGCCTATCCTGATGACTTCACTTTAACGTAGTTACCTTTTTAAAGATCCTGTCTCCAAATACAGTCGCATTCTGAGGCAATGAACTGTAACATATGAATTTTGGGGATACACAATTCAGCCCATAACAATGGGTAATGGCAGTTTAGGGTACGGGCCCACAGGGGGATGGGAATTCTACACAGAATACTATTGTCAGTTTGGCCATGGCATCTTCCAGTTGAGAAGCCCATACCCCTTGTTTCCTCTGATCTGGCCCAGATACCCTTTGAGAGAGGGAGAGATCCCCATAAACATTTTGCTGTTCTCTCCTTCCCTGTCCAGTCTGATGAGTCAAAGGAACATAGGCTTAGGGCACAGAGACCTGATTTCAAATCCCAGCTGAGCTACTTACTGGTTTTGTGATTATGGACAGACAAAGCTCACCCTCCACGAGCCTCTGTTCCTTATTTCATAATATGGGATGGTAACTCGTGCAGGTGTGATTACGGAGCTAAAATGAGAAGATCCAGGGAAAGGCTGCGGAGCCAGCCAAGCCTAGAGTGTCTTGATCTCTGTCCTGGAAGGGCCTGGCCTGGGGGCTGATCTGGAACTGCACTCCCTCAGTTAGGGATTGATATGCAAGTGACTGAATCAGTGGCAAGGGAAGCACTGTTCTTCTGTGGCAAGTCCTTCTCTCAGCTGTGCCTGTGAGTTCAGAGGGAGGGTCTAGGAATTCCTTCCACACCCCAGGCTAAGGGGAAAAGGATTTCCTTCCCTTATGAAAGAGAAAAAAAAGAAAAGCCAAAGGTTGGGTGTGGAAGGTGAGTAGAGGCTCAGGAAACATCACTGACCTGCTTCTCATCAGTGTCTGCGTGGAGGGGCCCAAGCAGGATCAGGCTGCGGAGCTGAGCCCTGGGCCAGGGCTGCCAGGTGTGGGAACAGAGGAACGGGGCCAGGAGCCTGAAGGCCAGAGTAATGTGTGGGGGGAAAGGCAAGCAGCAGAGAGGGATGTCTAGGGAGAACGAGACAAGAGCTGTGTCTCCTATCCACATCACCCCACCTTGAGTGAAGTGACCAGAGTGCTGATGCCGGGAGGCTAAAGGTAATGCTGGCAGTCAGGCTTCCCTCTGACTCACCTTCTGAAGGGCAAGAAGGGTCTTTGGGCCTTCTGTTAAGTATATACTGTCATCCTATATTGTTTTATTTAATGGTCACAGACACCATATCAGGTCAGTATCCTAGGAAGTAGTGGAACTGGAATTTGAACCCAAGTCTCTTTCTCTCTCTCTCTCTGGTTCTAGAGTCTGCCTCCTATTCCCTACACTATACTGTCTAATGAAAAGAGAATGGTATAAGGGATGCTGAAGACCTTGATTTGAGCCCTGGCTCTGCCACCTGCTGCCTGTGTGGCCATGGGGAGTTACATAAACTCTCTGAGCCTTGGTTTCATCATCACTTAAATGGGGGTAACATGCAACCCCCACCCCAGCACACACATGTACACATCCATTCAGCATCACTGGGAAAGTTAAGCAAGGGGGCATGTCAGGAAGTGCTTTGTCAAGTGTACTTTCCCTAAGTTAACCCACAGCCCTGGTGTCCAACATTCGTGCCTGGGCCAACTTTTAGATATCCCCTCAGTTCCTTCATGAGATTCCCACCCTCATTTTAAGTTACTTCACACTGCACATCCTGTGAATCCCTGCCTTCTCAGAACCATCTGGTTCTCCCTTCAAAATTCCCTTTGGGTTATCAGCAGCTACTTCCACTTCATTCATATTCTCTCTCCCTCCTTCTCTGTCTCTATATGTCTGTCTGTCTCTCTCTCTCTCTCTCTCACACACACACACACACACACCAGGAGAATAGACCCAGTCTGTCAGCTACCTACTCAAAAACCACCTTCCAAGGGCCACCTGTTCATTCCATCCACCAGAAGGCTGCTGCCTGGAGTGAAATGTGGACCCATCAGATCCACAGTAAGGCCTGGTTGAGCCAGACCCCAGGAGTGAGGTGTAGAATTGGTGAACTTTGAGCATAGCATGTCTGAGAAGGAAGGGCCAGTCCAATGGGAGAGGGCTTCCCCTGAGGTGGTCCTTCTTTTATTTTTGTGGCAAAAAGGTCTTAGGTCCTCTCCTTGTGCCTCTTTGCTGGGGCCATTGTCATCAGTGCCATCAGTTTCTTCTTCCTAAGGCCTGGGAAGGGGCTCCCCTCAGGACAAGCCACAAGAGATAAGGGAGGTAGCTCATCTACCCCAGCCTCTGTGGCCACGTGGCAGGGGCAGCCTGAAGCAGGGAGAAGCGCTATGGCCCCAGGGTCTGACAGCCTGAGCCCCGGCCCCAGCTTTGCCATCCCTGGCTCCTGACTTGGCAGAAGTCCTTGTCCATCTCTGGGTCTTGGCTCCTCTAGCTTCAGACTACGGGAGCTGACCCATCCCATCTCTAAGCTCCCTTTTCGTTCCGGCCTCCCTGCATCCAGGCCTATAATTTGAGCTCTGTGACCAGGAAGCTGGAAGGTCAGGGTAAAAATCATTCTCCTGTCAACCCAGCTGAGGGTTTCATGTGGGTTTTGTCCATGTCAGCCCTGTGGCTACTGCCGGTCAACCACTAGAGCAGACACCCATTCGTTGTCCTTAGAGACAACTGCCAGGTGGGAAGACTGTCATGCTTTTAGGCAGCCAAGCAGTAGTTAGGCTCAAACCTGTTTCTTCACAAAGAGTTTCTGCCTCTTCGCTCATCTGCTTCTGAGTAACCTGAGGCACAACAAAGTGTATGTCCTGGCCTTGGATTTTGGACTAAGCCTGCCTTAAGAATCTGCATCATGCCTAGATTTCCCCCCAGTGGTAGCTCAGGCCTGAGTGACCCTAACTCCTTCCCACAGATATTTCAACAGTTAATTCTGTCTCTCTGATCTTTCTCTATTCATGCCAAATCTCAGTTTAGGAAGGAAAAGCTATTTATCACATTCTTGCTTGGCCGTTCTACGCCAGATTGAGTGGGTGACAGGCAGGAAAACTGGAAAGGAAATGCCTATAATATTTAGTTGATGTGGTCATCATATTCGATTTGGCTGCATTGCCCCAAATGCAAATACAAATGTCCCACTTATTTGCATGTGAGTCCTTTCACGGGGAGTGGGGGTGGGAGGTGGAAGAGCCAGTTCAAGTCCCAAAGTGATCTTGGAGCAGAGCGTGGCATTAGTTGGGACTTAGAGCAGTTGTATGGGGCCCCAGGTGGTGGGGGTTGTGATCTCTAGGAAGCATCTGGTGGGACGAAGTCACATGCAAATACTTTATCTCAACTGAGAACAACTTGGAAAACACTGTAATTCAGTTTTGCAGAAAACCATTTCACTGGTATCTCTCACAGAGAAGGCTGTGGGGAATAGAAAGAACACTGGGCTTGGAATAGAATTACTCAGTTCAAGTTTGAGTTCTACCACTCGACCTTGGGTGAGTTTCTAAGCTCCTTGGAGCCTCCAGTTTTCTCCTTGGCAAAAAAGGGCTTAAAACTCCCAGCTCTGCTGACCTCATGGGGATGTTGTGAAAAGTCCAGGGAAACCTACGTATGTGTGCTGTTGGCAGCTGTGTTTAGGAACATGGTGTGTTGCTATTTCTATTATTTTTGTTGTTGTTCTGTGAGGAAGCTAGAAAATGTCTATAGCCCAAAAACAGGCACAAGTTCTCTTTTTAAGTGATTTGAACTAAAAACAAAACAAAACAAGCCACAAAAACAACAACAAAAACTCATCCAAAAGTCATTTGGAATACGTAGAGCTGTTCTTAAGAACCTAGGAGTCCTGGGCTTTAGGTCAGAAAGCAGCTTTACATACTCTGTGACCTGGGGAGATCCTGCTGCCCTCCCTGGATCCTCTCCTTTTCGCTTCCCTTCCCTAGCCCTCTCGAGTCTAATGCAGCTTGCTATATGGTGCACATTGACCACACTTTCTAGAGATTTCACATTTTACTAGGCTTTTGCAGGCAGGAACTTTCAGGTTTCGATAGGCCCGATCTTTTGACCAGAAGGTTTATCTGTAGTTCTGATTTTCCATAGAGCAGACCAAAGTTGGGGGCAAAGTTGTGAGATCCACCATCCTGACCCCAAGAGGTACAAACAAGTGCTATCACATGGGGCCTCTGCCTTGGACAATTCTAGGACCCTGAGATAAAATAAACACAAGGCCACAGACTCAGGACAGTTTCCCAAAGAGCTTCCCAACCAGAAGGACCAAGGTGTTTAGCTGAAAATGGACGTCTTTCTGACAGGCCTGGTTTAAATACACAGGAAACTTACTGTTGATCATTATGAATCATATCTGAAGGGCTTATGTTTTTCCTCCATTTGGCAGCTCCTAGACCATGCTAAAAATTGCAGAAACATCACTCTGGGACTCCCCTTAGCCTTTCTTTGGGGTTTGGCTTTCTAGAAGGCTTCTGCTCCTCACCCCTAGGTCCTGATAGAGCCCATGTCACAGCCATTTTGACAGTGCCTTCCCGCTCTCAGGTTTTGTACCCGTGCCCTCCTGCCTCCCAAGAGCAGGGCCTCCTCCACCAGACACTCACGGCCTTCCCTTACTTCATCCATCCAGTTTAGAACAGTGGGGAAATGGTTGGTTTTAGATCTAAGCAGATCTGAGTTCGGATGCCATCTGTATCTGTGACCTTGGACAATTACTCTACTTTTCTTTCTGAGCCTCTGTTTTTTCACCTGTCAAAGGGAGATAATAATGCCTCATGGAGCTACTGTGAGGATTGAAGAGAAGATAATAAATGCAAAACATCTGGCCCAGTGCTTGACCCATCATGGCTGCTCAGCTGTCAGTGGCTACAAGCACTGCAATTCTTTCTGCACAGTCTGGCCCCAACTTCCCTCCAGCTTTTCATTTCCTCCCCCACATACCCTGTGCTCCAGCCAGATTGAGTCTTGCTATATTACCCTACGACTCTCCGAGCCTTTGCTCATGCTCGTCCCTTTCCCTAGAACATCTTTCTTCATTCTGTTCACCTGTCTAAAATCAGACCTGTACTTCAAGACGCAGCATCTGAACCCCCAGCCTGCTGTGATCATTTTTCCTCAGAGTCCCTGTAGCACTTCGGCTCTCCCTTGTGCTCATCATAGATCCTGCCAAAAGCTCTACTCTGTCTCAAGCCTTGTACTCGGTGCTACAGTGGATCCTGAGGTGAATCAGACCCATTATCTACTTTCAAGAAATTTAGTGTGTTGAGCCACCAGAGAAATTTGGCATATCTGTTTGAATCTTAAGTAGCCCCCTCATGCTTGCTTACCCACAGAGAGGCCCACAGGTTGCTCTGGGGGAGCTAGTAGCTATCAGAGGTGCCCTCTTCGCATATTCCAACATCTTGAATCACCAAGGACTTCATCTCTCTGTGTTGCTTGGAAGCTTCTGATTTAGACAGTTCGAGCTAGCCCAAGGACATGGAGATAATCTGTGTGACAGTGAGAGCTAAGACTTTGGGGTCAGAATCTTGATTCTTCTCCCTACCCCCCTTACTCGGTGCCCTTGGGAAAGTCACTTGGCCCTTCTGTAAAGTGTTTCTGAGGAGTAAATAGGACAGGCCAGGCGCAAGGGGGCACATGGCAGTACTCAACCAAGTGTCGCTATCGGGCTAGTGGTATAGAGGGGACTCGAGCACACGTGGACTTTTCTCGGGCCCCATTCAAGGGAATTTGTATGCCGAAGCACCGAAGGATTATTGCACAATGAAGCCTTGCCCATGAAGCTGCTCCTGAGACATGGGTCCTGAGGAGAGTAGTTCACAGAGGCCCAGTGGCTGGAAAACAGTAAGTATCACTGAAGATGTGTTGATGTGCAGTCAGTCTGCCAATGATCTCATGTAGTGCTCTGGTGAAAGCCGTCCACTTGGATCTCACTGGTGTGTGAGAAAGAGTGTGTATCTTCCAGAAAAAGCAGTTTTTAACCAATGTGATTCGAGTGGTGGTGGGAGGCAACGAGGAGGAAGTAGTGACAGGTGTCCTATTAAATCTGACGTAGGAATGAACTTGGTGGTACTTTGTCCTCGGTGGGTTTTGGGTGCCAGTTTCCAGTCCCTTGGCAGGATCCTAGATAGGTAGTTGTGGGTTGGGCTGCATCTTTAATAAGTTGGACTGGTGAAGACAAAGAGACAGCCAAGACTGTAGAGATAGGTCCCTTTAGAAGCTGCTGAGAAGGCCCAGGAATTGTCAAAAGTGTTGGAGGGGCCAGACAAAAGCTGGGAAGGGAGATGGGACCCAATGCAGACACACTGAGGCTTAGGGCAGGGCTTCAGGTCCAGCAAGGAGCTGGAGTAGTCAGCAGGGAAACCGAAGCGGAGCCCACCCATGTGGTCTTGGCCAATGTCGCTGTGGAAAGGCAGTGGCTTTACAGCGTAGGCACAGGGGAAAGGGGTGCCCGCAGCCCCACTGGCTGCCTGCTGTGGGGCAGCAAGATCGAAGTTGCCGAGTGGACCCTGCTGGGGCTACGGTAAGTTCAGGCCTGGGACCCGGGGAGAAGGCTTTGAGCGGACTGTGAGGGGCAGGTGCTGACAGGGCCTGACAGACTGGCTGATCCAATTCTCTCTTAGTTCTTTGTTAGTTTTCACTTGGGCCCCATACGTAAGATTCCTTGGCTACATCTTTCCTCATTCACTTTACCAGTATTTATTTACTTGGTACACGCTCCAGTCAGGCTCTCTGCTCTATTCTGAGGAGACTGGTGACACTGAGATCATGACTGTGTCCTCAAAGACCTCCCTCTGTCAACCAGGGTGGGCAGATGAGTGGGCAAGTAGAACACAGGACAGCAAGGGCGATGATGGAGTCAGTGCAGGGCAGCACTGGAGCCTGGCCGACGGCTCCCCACCCGGCAGAGGTGCCTTCCTGGCAAGAGGGGAAGTCCTCTAGCACTTTCAGCCGTGATGCGGTAGGGAAATTGATGCCTACGCTTTACGCTCTTCGCTTTACCTCCTTCAATAAGCACAGTCTTCCCTCTCTCTCTCTGTCTCTCTTTTTAATTATTCATTTATTTGCCAGAGAGAGAGAAAGAGAGAGAGAGAGAGAGCACAAGCCAGGGGAGCAGCAGGCAGAGGGAGAGGGAGAAGCAGACTCCCCACTGAGCTGGGAGCCTGATGCCGGACTCTGTCCCAGGACTCCAGGATCACGACCCCAGCCGAAGACAGGTGCTTAACCCACTGAGCCACCCAGGCATCCCAAGCATAGTCTTTTCACACACAGAACTTTCTTTGAGGGGTGGAGGGCATGTCGAGGCTCCTCACCAGGACTGGTTTGATGTCATTCTCATAGCTGGGACTGAGGACTAAGCCCAAGCACAGGATGGGAAAGAGCCTTGGGTGGGAGTGCAGGCAACAAAAGTAGACAACTTCACTTGGGGCCCAGCAATTTCTCCCAGTTGGCAGCAAAGTCTCCTGGGAAAATGAAACTCCCAAGTTAGGCCTGGATACCTTTTCCCTCTGGGATGAGGGGGGTTTTCCTGCTCATCCTCGATTATGTGAAGGATATGTGAAGGCCCTCGGTCCTCCCAGGAGAAAAGATTTTCCTTTAATGATTCAGAGACTAAGATTTTCTTCTGAAATGGGATGGAGAACGGCAAGCATCCTGAGGATTGAGAACTACAGGCCCCAGGAGATTCAGGAAAGGACAGTAATGCCCTGCTGCTCAGGCCCCAGTGGAGGAATAGCATCCTTAGGGCAGCTTAGCACCCGAGGAAAAGCACTGTCGTCTCCTTCCAGAGAGGATGCTTACAGCGCAGGAAAATTCACCAAAGGCAATAATAGAAGCCACTAGTGGGAATGGTTGTTTTGCTTTTAAAAATGGTTCGACAAGTATTAGGAGGGAAATGACGCTGTGCCAGAACTCAGGGCTTGGAAAAGAGGAGGCAGCTCTCTGTGGGCTTTCTGGCCTCTTTCCATCCTAAAATGTCCTATTTTTCTGCATAGAATGAGAAAATGCACTTGTGCCCCTCCCCCTTGCTTCCCTCCATCTCTCACTTTGTTCCAGTTTCATAAAGCATCGTGAGGAGCAGCCTTGGTTCCTCCTCAGGAATCGTGGGCACATCTCTGCGGCTGTCCGCTCTCTGGCATCTCCAGCTGGTGCCCCATCCAAGCTGCCAGGACTCTGAGCACCACTTCCTTCCTGGGCCAGTGCTGTTATTCGTAGGATGGCTCAAAGGTGCCCCTGTTAGCCCCACTGGAGAACACTTCCAATGCTAATCTTTGGAAAGACCAGGGTTCACAAAATCCATCTGAGGCCAACCTTCTCTCTTCTGTTAGCACTATGTCCATTTTACAATGGACAGAGGGAAACCTAGGACCGTCAAAACTAGGAAACCTTAAAGGCCATTGGTGCCGTACTGTGCTGGAATCTCTTAGTATTAGCACACAGGGTTGGTTGCAAAGCAAAGCACCAATCTCAGCTTGGAGCACGTAGCAGACTGATCCCAATTTTTCCCAAGTTTAGACTGGGAATGAGGACAAAGTAGACAATCAGAAAATGATTTTAAACATGTAAGAGATGCTTCTAAAGGAATGGGACTCATTTGTGTTCATGCTGGGGTGGCAGAAATATTGATGAATTTGGAGGCAAGAAGTCTAACTTCAACTCTGCCCTTCACCATGGACTAGTCATGTGACCTTGGAAAAGTCAGTCATGGAGGACAAAATGAGGTAAGGGATGTGACAGTCAGTACTGCAAAATGGCAGCAGGCTCCCTGTCGTTGAACCCCCCATGTGGGGTTTTAAGTGGGTGCTCAGAAGCTATAGCATTTGTGGGCCTTGACTTAGGGGTCTGCCTTCGTAGCTGGCCAGCCATTCCTGGAAGGGCTCTTTCTCCTTTGAGGGTGACTGTCAGTCACCCAAAGGGCTTTCCCAGAGAATGTGGAGACGGCGGATGCTTAAACCAGGACAGGCTAGATCTGACTATGAAGGCTGGTGTGATTCATAAACTGTCTCTGAGGGCCGCCTCCACAGCCCCCCGGGCTTTGAGCAACAGTGTGCGAAAACGTGTAAAACCTCTCAAGGGGATGACTGAAGGGAGACATTTCCTTGATGGTGTAAATTCTGGTTCCTTGGCCTGAAAGCAGTCTCATTCTCATGACATCTATATCAAAGGCATCCATGTAAATGGCTAATGCAACCCGGCAGCCTCCATTCTTCTGTTGACTGAGGCTGCTGGGGAGTCCATAGCTTCCAGGGTGGCTTCTAGCTCTGCTGCCTTCCAGTTACAACTCTGCTTCTGGATGGTAGGGGTCGCCTCAGTAGCGATCACAACAGGGCGCTGGGAACAATGGCTAACACTTACAGAGCCTTCCTCCTCCTATGAACTAGGCACTGCTATCATCTCTATTTTACAGATGAGCAAACTGAGGCTCAGAGATGTGAAGTGATTTGCCTAGGGCCACATGGCAGCTAGGAAGCGACAAAGCCAGGAGGCAAACCCAGGGAGCCTGGCTCCAGAGTTCATGCTTTATTGGAAGGGGTCCTGTGAGCTAAGTCTTCCAGAATGCTCTTGTCCAACAGAAACGATGAGAGCACTGACTGCCCAGGCTGGAATCTCTCTTTGCCTGAGTGCTGCCAACTGGCTAAGAAAAACACAGTGCCTTTGAGGAGGTATAGTGCACTGAATGGTGCCCACCCCCCAAAGATATGTCCACCCAGAACCTGTGAATGTGATCTTATTTGGGCAAAGAGTGTTTGCAGATGTAGTCAAGTTAAGGATCTGAGGTGAGATCATCCTGGATTTAGAATGGGCCCTATATCCAATGACAAGTGTCATGAGAGACAGAAGAGGAGAAAACACACACAGGAGGAGGCCATGTGAAAATGGAGGCAAAAATTGGAGCAATGTGCCTACAAGCCAAGGAACACCAAGGATTGTTGATGGTCCCACCAGAAGCTAGGAGGGAGCCATGGAACAGATTTTACCCCAGAGCCTTTGGAAGGAGAATGGCCCTGCTGACACCTTAATTTTGAACTTTTGGCCTCCACAATGTGAGAGATTACATTTCTGTGGTTATAAGCCAGTGAGTTCGTGGCAAATTAGCAGCCCTAGGAAATGAATACAAGGAGTTAGCCCCCAGGAGTCTTGATGTACTATAGTTCCTCAGAGGCATTTGAGGGTCAAGGTCAGTATGGGGGTGGGTATCAATATCACCAACCTTTTGGAAGTGACCACGAAGAGTGGTAGAGGGTAAAATCAGCTCCTTCTGGGCCCACAGCCCTCTCTACTCAGGGGCTTCTAGCCCAGTGCTCAGAGGCCATCCTGCGTGGCAGAACCTGCTAAGCTGCTCAGGAAGGGCTTTGGTTCCCAGTGGTATCCCAGAAACCCCAAGAGTAGCCAGTTATGGCCCTCTAGAGGGCTCCTGCGTTCCAGTTAATTTACCTCTCAGTTCACTTGAGCTGGATTTTATCCCTTCCGGTGTACTTTGTTTTGTGTTTCCGGATAAAGGGGATGGGGCAGTGGTGAGAGAGAGGGATATCTGTTTGTTGGATGGACATTTTGAGATCATCAGCATTGGCATCGCTCTTGCATGGGGACATATTGGGAACAAGGGTGTCTGATTGATGTTCTCAGGACTCGAGGGCAGCAGAAAGTAGTTTGGCCACCTACTAAGTTCATCCCTTTTTCCCAGTCTCCATAGTTCCCACTCAAAGGTTGAGCTAATGGGGGCTGCTGCGTGGTTGGAAATAACCAAAGGATGGCTGAGAGGCTGGGGATTTGAAGCGCAGACGTCTGGGACCCAGCTCAGGCCTTCACCCTGGAAGTGCCTGTCAGGTTTGTGAGGTCCAAAGCTCTTAGCTCGCACTTGAGAAGACAGGCCCAGAGGGAAGCAGGGACTTGCCCCAGGCTGCACACTTTGCCTGCTGCCAAGCTGGGTCTGGCAAGCAGGACTCTTTCCGGCCCATGTTGCCAGGTAGGCTTAGATCCTTTTCCTGGTCATCGTGAGAAGCCAGGGCTTGGACAGGCCTCCTAAATTCTTTTTCTAGCTGCAAGTCCTCTGTCCCTCCTCAGAACCTCCAGCTGAGCACCCTACAGTTTGTGGGGCACGGTGACCACGTTCCACTTGATTATTTCGGTCCTTGCCTTGTCTCCTCCACTAGACCACAAGGCTTCAGGTCAGGTCCTAAGCATGATGCAGGTCGGTATTCTGCCCCTCTCCTTCCAGGGCCCAGCCAGGGCCTGGTGTGCAATAGGAGCCCAGCGCATGTTTATTGGATGAATTATGAATAGGTAAATGAATGAAAGAAAGGAGACGTTAATGGTAACAGTAAAACGTCTTTGGTGTTAAAGCACACACTAAGAGTGAGTTAGAATGGGCTCGTTTTTATATTCAGTGATGTTAGCATTTCAGGTGTTAGCAGAGAAGAAATTACCAATTCATGCCTTCTCATTTCTCAGTGATGGCTAACCTCCAGAGACGTGAAGGAGAAACAGTAACCTAGTGTTGTCGTTCTGTTTTGCTCTCCTTCTCTTTTGTTGCTGTGATACTGTGCGTGCTTTGAAAGGCATTTTTTGTCATTTCAGCCCTCTTACATGAATCCATAAAATTAACTCCCAACCTTCTCTTTCTTCCTCGCTCTGGTATTGTGTGGTTAACGCATCCTTTTACCATATTTAAAAAGCAGAATGTATTAAATGGTACAAGCCCCACATGTGGCTACCTAGCCAGCAGATCCGGGCTCTGGGGCCTGGCAGCCCTGGCACTCTTACCTGGGCTTTCCACACTACCAAATCTTTGGTAAGGCGGTTTCCACAGCCAAGTTAGTCATTGGTGGTAGTGGGGAACAATATAGCAGAAACAGCTAGGAGAGTGGGCCCTGGACTCCCACATTTCCTAGCTGAGAGGTCCCAGGCAAGTTACTCAATGTCTCTGAGCCTCAGTTCCCTCCTCTGTGAATCCGACGCAGTAGCACCCTGTCATTGGGCATCCTGGGTGACATTCCGGGGCCGTCTTGAGGGCTCAGAGAAGTAGCAAAGGCCACAAAAGCCAGGTCTCCCAACACTTTCTTACTTGCTCTTGCCTCTTCGGGGCCATTTCGAAGAGCAGCACTGAAGACAGGCCTCGCCTCCAGCCTGCTATTCAGTTGATCTGGAATCTCACTGGGGCTTGAGGGAAGGTTTTTCCTGAGAAGGGATGCTCCACAAGCTGTCAATGAACTATGTGCACCGTCAGCCAGCAAGGGGTCATAGCTGGGACTGTCACTTGTGTTTGCTCAAAGAAGGGAAAAATTATACCTCACAGACCTTCAGTGTCAGACTGACTTAAACCCGCCTAGCAGTTGGCTGACCACATTCTTCCCCACACTGGCTTTCCTGGGGAATGGAGTTTGGAAGCAATTTCCAGGCCAGAAGAAACCAGGAAGGGGAGGGGGTGTCTAGAGAAGGGAGGGGAGGCATTCAGCTCTTGGGTAAGAGGAATCAAGTTTCCATGAGTTCTAAATCTCAGTTAGGTTATGCACGCATCTTTCGGAACTGAGCCAGGGCTTGTCTGGTATTTAAGGTGGGGTTCTTCTGAGGAGATAAATCAGGGCAGGTTGAAAGTTGGGGAGGAAGGCCTAGCAGGAGAGAGGCGGTGCTGTGAGCCCAGTGACAGACTTAGCTTTCTCCTATGCAAAGGGAGGGCAAGAGATGACTCCTCCTGGGCCCCTTTTACTCTTATGTGGCATGATTTTGTGGGCTGTTTAGCAAGCCAGGATAGGTCACCATCTGAGCAACCTCATGTCTTCCTCCTGACTCTGGCATGTTCTCTAACCTCCTGGCCTCAGTTTCCTAATCTGCAAAGTAGTCTAAGTCTGGTGCCTGTGGCTCTTATTTAATAGGCTGTATTCGGCAATTCCACAGAAGTAGAGGAACATAAGGTAGGCCCCGGCCTCAGGATGACCCCACTCTGCTGTGAAGTTAATTTGTGGGGCAGGAGGTAGCACTGGTAGGTCATCCAAACAGGTTGAAATGAGGGGGAAGCTGGGTCAGGGCAGGTGTCTGGCTTGTCCCACCATAGCACCAACCTTGAAGTTCCCTTGTCCTCCATCCTAGCCATAGTAAAGCCCCTCTTCTCTTGGCACTTGCCTGTACTCCCAGAATGCAGTGCTGCAGAGATTAATCCAAGTGTCATGGTGCCACGGCCCATCCAGGCAAATCTGTTCACCTTTATTTTAATTCCCAGGAGTGCTGAGGAGTTGTTTGAGGGGTGATATCCACGGACTCATTTCAAGCTTCATGGCTTCAGGGTGTTCTCTGGTGATGCCTGCATGGGGAAGCTGAGAAGAATTGGTTCCCAGACTAGGAATCGGTCCTAGTTTCTTTCTTTAATTCATGTCCAGATTGACTCAATCCTCACAAAGCTCAGAAGGTATGTGACACAACCTAGAATCTGGAAGGGGCCTATCAGTTCCAAACGTCTCTGCCGGGTGCAGGATCCCCCTCTCCAGAATTGGGTCTCCGCTGGAATACCTCTAAGGACATGGTTCCCCCTGCTTCCTAAGGCAGCCTGTTCCAAGTTCAGACAAAGCCAATTGTTTGTCATGTTTTCCTGACGCTGAGCTGGAATTTATCTCTCTGAAATGTCTACTCACCAGTCCTGGTCCTGTCTTCTGCGCACTCTTCCCACGAGAGCTCTGGATGTAGGAGGAGGCAGCAAACCATGGACCTCCCCACAGACAATCTTGTTTTTTCCAGGCTTATCGTTCATTCTTTCTCTGTCATGATTTTAAGACTCTTCACCGTCCTGTTCTCCCTTCTAGTCTCTCCTGAAATATCTCATTCTGTAACCCACCTGGAATAAATTGGATTATCCAAGGAGAGGTAAAGATGTAGGTGGATCTCCCTTTGTGTTCATATTCAGGTTTCCCCAGAGCACTTCCTAAGTAAGTTTGAATTTCCCTGAGGTTTTCTTTCACCCGGTGTGGTGCTGTTCCTAAAATACATTTTTATACATGGCTTTACTTTTCCTTTTTTTGCCTCAGACTCTGTATGAGACTCCTACTGCTGCTGTAACAGAGTACCACAAGCTTAGTGGTTTAAAATAACACACATGTATTCTCTCACAGTTTCAGAGGCCAGAAGTCCAAAAGGAGTCTCACTGCACTAAAATCAAGGTATGGCAGGGCTGCATTCCTTCAAAAGGCTATAGGGGAGAGTCTGCTTCCTTGCCTTTTCAAGCTTCTAGAAGCCACTTGGCCATCTTTCTCCATCTCCAAGGCCAGTGATGCAGACTGTTGAATTTCAACTCCCCCACCCCTTTCTCTCTGACTCTGCTTCCATTGTGAACTGACCCACTCTTCTGCCTCCCTCTTTCACTTACTAGGAGCTTTGTGATTATATTGAATTCACCCAGATCATCTAGAATAATCTCCCCATCCCCAAATCTTTAATTCAATCACATCTGCCAAGTACCTTTTTCCATAAAAGGTAACCTAGTCTCAGGCCCTGGGGATTTTGATGTGGACATCTTTGGTGCCTATTATGTGCCTCCCACAGACTCCTTCTGCCTGCAAGACCGTGGTGTTAACAGAATGAGCTTTGTTAACTGTGGATAGATTCATCTGGGCTTCCACTCTCTTGTGCCTACCCAGGCCCCGGGCTCCCATTGCAGAGGGGTGCTGTACTACCAGGGGAAGGGGTTCAAGTGCAGACAGCACAGAATCAGCCCCACATGTGGTATTTGAAGGATCTAGTTCCCCCGAAACTCTTGTTTTGTGTTTATTATGGGCCCTAGCATGAGTAAGAATTTAGTGAATGGATGACTGGCTCAGTGGAGAGCAGAGCCAGGATTCAAACGTAGGAGGTTAGCTTCAGAGCCCATGGCTTTAACCACTGTATTAGACCACCTCTTGAAATATCCTATGCTGCTCTGTCCTGTGTCCTCTGTGCCTTTGTCCTTGCTGCCCTGACCTTTCGGGAGCCAGTTTCTCTTTCAAGGTACAGTCCACTATGCCTTGACTATCTCTTGCCTTTGCCACCCCCCTCCCCCACCCCGACTATTCTTTCCTCTAGTCTCCAGTCAGTGCACCTATGGGTCATTCTGCCCTGCAGTGTCAGTTGTTGCCACATCTGGGTCTGGGGCCCAGCCCAGGAGCCCCATGAATGGCTGAGTTCTTGTGTCTCAGAGCCCCATGCCGTGTTGGGCTGGCCCAGTGAGGGTCCCCCATGAAAGAAGTAGCTGATTCTTGACTAGGTTCTACACACTTCGCTATTGGGAGGAAACCCTCTAGATCAGAGGTTCTTAACCTTTGGTGGGTGATAGAACCTCTTTGAGAGCCATGGAGTTTCTATCCAGAACAACACTTGTATGCACACAATGTAGGCAATCTAGGAGGCTTCCTGGCACTCTGAAGCCTGCCTGGGACCCCTGGTTAAGAAGCCCTCCCCATGGAGGGAAAATTGGCATTTATAGAGCCCCTGCTGGGACAAGTCATATTGCCAGAGCCTTTTAAATGCATTGTCTCATTGAGTTGTCTCAGCCCCATGGGAAGCAGGCCTTTTGTTGCCTGCCTTAGGTCACACAGTGGGTAAGGGCGTGGTGGGCACTGGCATCCTGGCCCTCTAGTCTCCAAAATTCTTGCTTTCCCCAGCGTTCATCTCACAAGCTGAGAAGCTGTAGGCATGGGCCCTACAGGGAAGGAATTGGCTACAACAGAACGGCAGTGACCCAGCTGTCTCCTCAGAACCCTGGGGCGGAATCTGGGAAGCAACTCTGGTTGCCGGCAAGGGCACTGGGGACCCTGAACCAGCTTTGGCCCAAGGGTACAGCAACTGGGGGATGGGCTGGTGGAAAGCCTGTCAGAGCAGAGGGGCCCAGATGCTGGGAGGAAGCAGATAGTGGCCAGAATGGGATTTCCTGAGGTGCCTGCAAGGTCAGGGAGGGAGGACCTGAAGCCAGGGTGGAACCTGAGGCCTCACTGGGCAATAGCTCTGCTCCTCTTCCAGCCCCACACCCAGCACACAACTTCCAGGGGAGGGTGTCAGTGCTGTCTGCTTGGGGTCAGCTTGGCCAGATCGAAGAAGGTCAGAGCACTGGACGGGGTGCGGGGTCACCCAAGGTCAAGAGGCATGAGGTCTGAGTCAGGCTCTGTCCCTAGCTTGTTGGCTGGCTTTTGACTATCTCTTTCTATGACTGAGCTGCAGATTTCTATCTAGTCAAAAACTGGGCCATGTCCAAGGGCTTCTTCCTAGCTGTGACATATTTAATTCTAGGATCTCTCTCCCTGCCTCAGTCAGGACCTGGAATAATCCTAACTCTCTTGAGCCACCATGGAAGTTAACTGTCCAGAGGGCAGTTCCCCATGAGAAGCTCATTGCCAGCCCTTGCCTCCGAAAACCATTGGCCTATGCCCACCTTGAAGCTGATGCCAGGGTGGTATGGACTTCCCCTGCATGCACCAATCCCTAGTCCGGACTGTTGTCTGGTCCCTCAGGAGAAGATTCCACTGGCTGGGAGAGCAATAGGCAGAAGTAGGAATCAGGAAGACGGTGGAAGAAGGTAAAGGGATTAAAGGGGTTAAACTTTTCCCACTCACTCTCCTGCCTTTCCTTAGCTGGGAGAGTGATGAAAATCCAATGGACTTTTCATCTGTGCTGTGCATTAGCCATTATCAAAAGCTCTGATCAATTTGAGGGTCCTTGTGGCTTCAGCTTGTGTGGAGTGGGAATGGGGTTTGTAACAAAGAAGAGTCATCTGATATACTGCTTCACACCCCGCATTTCTGGGCACTAGCTCCCAGGCCATTGTCCCAGGCAGGTGGCCTTCTTGGCTTCAGAATAGCTTTTCTTGGACTGGCTGGCTGACATTAGGTGAACACTCCCAAGTGGAGATCTTGTTAATGAATGAATGCTGTGTGGGCTTATGACTTACTGCTGTTCTCCATTCAGACTAGCATAGCCTCCACAAATAACTAACCAAACTGCTAGATATGTGCGTGGTCCCAAGGAAGGCTTCGACAAGCATCTTTTCCATGCTTCCTGCTGGTGGCCCTGGAAAGGGCAGGAGAACACTGTGTATCTAGTTTACCTAAAGATAGGGTCAACGAGTGAGTAGTAGCATTTGACCCCTTTTGGTCACCAGCTGTGAGACCAAGTTCATGCTGTTTGGCCTTCCCTAGAATGTTTTTGCGTATGCTGCATAGTGTAGAAGGAGCACAGGCTCTAACTCTTGAGAAAGAAACCATGATAGGCATGCAAATTCAAGTCCTAGCTCCAACACTAGCTGGCTCTGTGACCTTGAGCAACTCCCTTCACCTTCCCCAAGCTTCCATGTCCTCATTTGATGAGTGAGAATGATACGACCTCCTCTCAGGGATATTTTTGAGGATTGATTCCTACATAGTAGATGTACCTAACCCAGCACAGTCCTGGACTAGGCCAGAGACAAAGTGTTGGGTCAGTCTGATTATGGCAACATGTCCTACACTCAGAGATGGCATCAACGTGGCTGTGCTGACTGTTGTTATTATCGTTGATGAGTGTCATAGGCACAGTGGGCCCTTCCTGGGGTGGAATCTCCCAATCCTGGTCACAACAGAATTGCACAATTTGGGGAGCTCACCCCTAACTGGTAGGGTAATAGAGGTGCCTTCATATGGTCAGGAGCTTTGTGTCTATCAAGCCACTTGCATATGTGTGTATTGAGCCATTCTAGAATCACTCATCAATAAAACCATCTGAGGAATTGTAGCTTATTGTTCCCTCATTGGCTACAACTTTTCACTCTTCGTCCATCACAGTAGGGCATCATTTTTTGAGGGTGTGAGGAGCTGGTGACCATTTTTATTGATGATATAATTTTCGTAGGTAAGAAAGCTGAGTGAGTTACTTTAGGTTTGATCGTCACGACAGCTTCTTTCTCTAAGTAGGTGGCATTCCATCTGAGCAGCCACTGGGAGTTAAGGCAGAATGATCTGCTCTGAAGATGATGGTACAGAGGAGGATGGCAGAGTCCTGGGTCGGAGTCCCTATTCTGCCATTTGCTGTTCTTGACTGAGCATGACTTAAGCGTAGATAGCACTCTCCAGGCCAAATAGAGCTTTCAACGTGGTGTTTACCCTCACAGCAGTTTGGGGAGACAGGAAGGACACTCAATGGTTTTCCAGATGAGGAGGCAGAGCTATAAGGAGTTTAACTGACTTATCCAAGGACCTGCACTTGGTTGGTGGTGAGGTGAGAGAGTGGTTTTTAAAGAACTGCTCTTGAGCCCTCAGCAGCATTTGAATTGGGCTGAGAACCTCACACTGGACTTAAAGCAGAGGGCTGTCTGCTAGCAGCCCTCATAGAGTCGCAGGAATCATTCATGAAGTCCATTGGGACATCACACCATCCATCATAGCATCCTTCATGTGTTTATTGGTCATTTTAATATCTTCTATTGTAATATGCCTGTTAAACGGTTTTGCTATTTTTTATAGCAAGTCATTTGCCTTTTTTCTCATTGATCTGTAGGAACCTTCATATATTCTGGGATACTACTCTTTCATCTTTTTTATATGTTCTCCCAAACTGTGGATTTATTTTTGAAAAATGTGTCATGAAAATTTACAAACATACAGAAAAGCTGAAAGACTTTTACAGTCAGCGCTCCTATATACCTCCTAGATTCTACAAACATTTTACTCTATTATAGTCTATCAGTCCATCTTATTGTTGATGCATTTCAAAGTGATATTCAGTATGAATACCATCAATACGTGTTCAGAATTCTTTTTTATATTCTGAGATGAAATTTACATACAATGAAATGCATAAATCAGAAGTGTTTCACTTGACAAGTTTGGAAAAATACGTACAGCCATGTAACCAAACCTCTATCAAGAATTAGAACATCACCATCATCTGGCAAGTTCCCTCATGCTCTTTCCCAGTTGATCCCGGATCTCACATTCGATAGCCCCTGAATGTTCTGATTCTTTCCCATCAAAGACTAGATTGGCCTGTCCTAGAGTTTCATATAAATGGATTCATACAGTATGTACTTCTTAAAATGTATTCTTTCCTTCAACATGATTTTGAAACTCAACCATTTTTGTTGCATATATCAGTTATTTGGTTCTTTTTATTGCAGAGGTTTTTTCCATTGTATGAATTTACCAATTTGTTTATCCATTCTCCTACTGGGGGGACACCTGGGCTGTTAACAGGTCTTAGCTTTTGTGAACAAAGCTGCTGTGAATATTCTCGTAAAACTTTTTGTGGACATTTGTTTTCATTTCTCTTTGGTAAATACCTAGGAATGTAATTGCTTGATCATAGGGTAGATATATGTTTAGGTTTATAAGAAACTGTGGGCTAGACCATTTTCCAAAGCAGTTGTACTATTTAATGTTCACATCAACAATATGTAAGAGTTTTACTTGCTTCATATCCTTGCCAACATTTGGTGTTTTTATTCTTTTTAATTTTAGCCATTCGAGTGGGTGTAATATCTTATTGTGGTTTTGATTTGCATTTCCCTAGTGATTAATGATGTTGAGCATCTTTTCACATGCTTATTGGTCACTTCTTTTTTTTTTTTTTTAAGAGTTTATTTATTCATTTAACAGAGAGAGAACACAAGCAGGCAGAGAGGCAGGCAGAGGCAGAGAGAGGAGCAGGCTCCCTGTGGAGCAAGGAGCCCGATGCGGGACTCGATCCCAAGACACTGGGATCATGACCTGAGCCAAAGGCAGTTGCTCAACCAACTGAGCCACCCAGGCGTCCCTGGTCACTTCTTTAATGAAGTATCTATATAAATATTGTGTCCATTTTTATGGAGTTGTTTGTCTTTTTATTATCGACTTTTAAGAATTATTCTTTTAAATATCCTGGATACCAGTCCTTTGTCAGTTATATATTTTGCAAGTACTTTCTCCTAATCAGTGACTCATCTCTACATTTTATTAACAATGTCTTTTTTTAAAACAAAAGGCTTTGTTATTTAGAACAGTTTTAGATTTATAAAAAAAAATGAGAAGATAGTACAGAGAATTCTTATATACTTCTTATGCAATTTCCTCTATTGTTAATACCTTACATTGGTATGGTACATTTGTGACAATTAATGGACCTAGACTGATACATTATTATTAACTAAAATCTATACTTCATTCATATTTCCTTTTGCTCTTTTCTGCTATGAATCATATTACATTTAATTATCTTGTCTCTTTAGACGCCTCTTGGATAATGACACTGTCTCACTTTTCTTATTCTTGATAGTTTTAAGAAGTACTGGTCAGGTGTTTTGTAGGGTGCCCCCTAATGGGATTTATCTCATGTTTTTCTCGTGATTAAACTGGGTTTAGAGGTTTATGTAAGACCACAGAGGTAGAGTGCCATTTTCATCAACTCATATCAACATGACATCATTATTGATGTTGACCTTGATCCCTGACTGAGGTAGTGTTTGCCAGGTTTCTCCACTATAAATTTACTCTTTCTTTCCTCATTTCCATACTGTCCGCTTTAGTAGGAAGTCACTATGATTAGCCCACACTTAAGGAGTAGGGAGTAATTTTCTCCCTCCTTTAGGTTAGAGTATCTACATACATTATTTGGAATTCATCTGTACACATGAGCAGAAGTATTTAATTTTGATGAAAAAATAAATAGTATGGTTATTACTTCCTGTGCACTAAGAAATCTTTGCTTACCTAGAAGTCATGAAGATATTCTCAATCCATACTTCTATCATACACAAAAATTTAGTTTGAGATGTTTCACAGAACTAAACATAAGCTAAAACACAAAGCTTTTAGAAGAAAACATAGGTATTAAGGTTATGCTGGCCTCATCAAACAAGTCAAGACAAGTCTTCTCCTCCTCTCTTTTCTGAAAATATTTGTGTTACATTGTTATTTCTCCTTTGTTGTATGCTAGAATACACCAGTAGAACCACTTGACCCTGGAGTTTTCTTTGTGGGAATGTGTTTGATGACAAATTCAATTTTTTAAATAGATATGAAATGCGTATTTTCTATTCAATCTTGTGTCCATTTCAGTAGGTTATTTTCAAAGTATTTGTTCATTTTATCCGAGTTGTCAAAATTTATTGGCATAAAGATATCCATAATTCTTTTTTTAAGAGATCCATAATTCTTAATTATTGTCCTTTTAATGCTGTAGGGTCTGCAGTGATATTCCCCTCTTTTATTCTTGATAGTACTAATTTGTGCTCTGTCTTTATTTTCATGATTAATCTAGCTACGGTGTTTTTAATTTTTGTTGATCTTTTTGCTTTATATCTCCATTTTTTAAAATTCTATTTCATTGACCTCTGATCTTCTCTTTACTTTTTAACTTATACTTATTTCGAATTTACATTGCCCACCTTTTTCTACCTTCTTAGTGTGGAAACTTGGTCTTTAATTTTAAACCATTTTTCTTTTCTTTTTTTAAAGATTTTATTTATTTATTTTTAGAGAGAGAGCATGTGATGGGGGGGGAGGGGAGAAGGAGAGGGACAGAGACTCTGAAGCAGACTCTGTGCTGAGCATGGAACCTGAGGCAGGGCTGGATCTCAGGACCTCCAGATCATGACCTAAGCTGAAACCAAGAGTTGGAGGCTTGCTTAACTGACTGAACCACCCAGGCTCCCCAAACATTTTTCTTCTCTAATCCAAACATTTGCAGTTGTAACCTTTTCTTTAAATACTGCTTCACCTGCCTCCCACAAATTTTAATATATTGTGTTTTTATTGTCATGCACTGCAAAATATATTTTAATTTTCTTTATGATTTCTTCTTTGACCCCTGTGTTATTTATCTATGTATTGCTTAATTTCCAAATATTGTGGGGTTGTTTGGCTATCTTACTGTTATTGTCTTCTTATTTAATTCCATTGTGGTCTGAGAAAATCCACTGTATGATTTCGTTTCTGTGAGATTTATTTAGACATGGCTTATGGCCCAGCACACAATCTATCTTCCTGAATATACCATGCGTACTTGAAAAAAATGTATATTCTTCTTTTGGGGGTATAGTGACTTATAAATATTATTTATGTCGAGGTGGTTGATAACATTATTTGGATCATCTATGTCTTTACTAATTTTTGTTTAGTTATTTTAACTTCTGCTGAGAATAGTTTGTTAAAATCTCCAACTCTGGTTTGTCTCTTTAATTCTTCCAATTTTCACCTTGCTTATTTTGAAATTCTGTTATTAGGCACATATGCATTTATGAATGTCATGTCCTCTGATAAATTAATCCTCTCTTTTTTTATGAAATGTCTCTCTTCATCTCTGATAACACTCTTTGACTCGAAGGCTATTTTATCTGATGTGAATACATCCATTGCAGCCTTCACTGTTTTCATAGTATATGTCCTTTTCCATCCATTTACTTCTAGTCTGTCTCTATCTTTACAGTTAAAATACATCTTTCCTAGCAAGCATATAGTAGTGTCTTGCTCTTTTAATCCATTCTAACAGACTGCCTTTTAATTCAAGTGTTTAGACCATTAACATTTGTTATTAGCGTCCCTGGGCTGCCATAACAAAATATCACAGACTGGGTGGCTTAAACAACAGAAATTTATTTCTTCACCATTCTGAAGGCTGGAAATCCAAGATCGAGATATTGATGGTTTTAGTTTCTCCTGAGGGCTCTCTCCTTGGCTTATAAGTGGTTACCCTATTGCTGGGTGTTCACATGGTCTTTTCTTTTTGTGTGCACATCCCTGGTATCTCTGAGTATCCAAATTTCCTCCTCGCAAGGATAATAGATTGGATTAAGGCTCACCCTCCCAGCTTCATTTTAACTTAAGAGACTCTTAAAAGTCTCTACCTCCAAATACAGTCACATTTTTGAAGTACAATGGTTAGGACTTCATCATATGAGTTTGGAGGTGGCTGAGACAAAATTGAGCTAGTAACAACATTCAACAGAATGATTAATAAGTTCAGAGTAAGGTATTTTTTTAAACTATTTGTTTTCTATTTCCCCCTTCTGTTTGCTGCTGTCTTCTTCCTTTTCTGCCTTCACTTGGATTATTTGGATATATTATAGATTTTTATTTTATTTATTCATTTTAGCTATACCTCTTTACCGTTATAACTTTTCACAGTGTACTTAGATAATATTGTACCACTTGATGTCAAACATGGAGAACTTGCAATTGTGTATATCTACCCTCTCCCAATTTTTATGCAATAATTGTCATATGTATTACATTTTACCAACATTATACACTCCATAATACAATGTTACAATTTTTGCTTTGAAGATTTTATTTATTCATTTGTCAGAGAGATAGAGAGAGCACAGCAGGGGGAGCAGTAGGCAGAGGGAGAAGCAGGCTCCCCACTTAGCAAGGAGCCCAATGCAGGACTCAATTCTAGGACCCCAGGATCATGATCTGAGCCAAAGGCAGATGCTTAACCAACTGAGCCACCCAGGCATCCCACAGTGTTACAATTTTTGCTTTAAACAATCATATGTATTTTAAAGAAATTAAGAGGAAAAATCACTTTTTATATTTACCATTTCCAATGCTCTTAATTTCTTCTTTTGATCCAGTTTTCATCTGGTATAATTTCCCTTCAGCCTGAAGAATTTCTTGCAGCATTTCTTATAATGCAGATCTGCTGGTGATTAGTTCTGTTTGTTATCTTTTATCTAAAAAAAAAATTAACCTTTATTTTATCTTCATTCTTGATTTTTGCTGCATATAGAATTCTTGGCTGTGTTCTTTCATTGCTATGATGATGTTGTTCCCTGTATTTGAGCCTTTATTATATTTTATGTGTATTGAGTTGTAGTACTTCTGTATGTCATTTCCCTCTAGCTGCTTTCAGAATTTATCTTGACCTTTGATTTTTAGCAGTTTGGCTGTGATGTAGTAGGTATGCTTTTCTTTGTGTTCATCTTGCTTGGGATCCACTGGGCTTCTTGAATCTGTGATTTTATGCCCTTCATAAAATTTGGGAAATTTACTTCCATTCTTTTTGTCAAATAAATGTTTTTTTGTTTTTGTTTTTGTTTTTTTCTGGTTCATTCCCTCTCTTTTCCTTCCAGGACTCTAGCTACATATATTTTATTTTATTTTATTTTATTTTATTATTTTTTTTATTTTTTATTTTTTTTTCCCCAAATTTATTTTAATTTTTCAGTGTTACAAGATTGATTGTTCATGCACCACACCCAGTGCTCCATGCAGTACGTGCCCCTCTCGATACCCACCATCAGGCTCACCCACCCCCCCCACCCCCTCCCCTCCAAAACCCTCAGTTTGTTGCTCAGAGTCCACA
>CM052801.1:99122507-99191073 GCA_028533885.1 Nasua narica
TTTCGCTTGTGTTTCCTTTGCCTTTAGAGACATGTCCTGAAAGAAGTTGCTGTGGCTAATGTCGTAGAGGTTACTGCCTATGTTCTCCTCTAGGGTTTTGATAGAACCCTGCCTGACGTTGAGGTCTTTTATCCATTTCGAGTTTATCTTCGTGTATGGTGTAAGAGAATGGTCAAGTTTCATTCTTCTACATATAGCTACATATATTTTAGATGTTTTCACAATGTCCCAGAGGCTCTGGTTGTTTTTCATTTTTTGTTTTTTTTTCTTTAATTTTTTTAAATTTTTTTTCTTTCTCTGTTCTTCAGAATGCATAATTTTTTTTTAAGATTTTATTTATTTATTCGACAGAGAGGGACACAGTGAGAGAGGGAACACAACCAAGGGGAGTGGGAGAGGGAGAAGCAGGCTTCCCGCTGAGCAGGGAGCCCCGATGCAGATGTGGGGCTTGATCCCAGGACTCTGGGATCATGACCTGAGTCGAAGGCAGAGGCTTAACGACTGAGCCACCCAGGCACCCCAAAATGCATCATTTCTAATCATTTATCTTCACCTTTTTCTGACTCTTCTGTTATTTCTATTCTGTTGTTACATCTATTCAGTAAATTTTTATTTCAGATATTGTGTGCTTCAACTCTAAAATTAAAATTTCCATTTTGTTCTTTATTATAGTTTTTATTTATTTTCTGACATTTTATTACAAGCATATTTTTCTTAATTCTCTTTATGTCCTTCAGCATAGCTATAATAGCTGCTTTTAAAAAACCTTTGCTAATCTCAACATCTGGGTCAGCTCAGTTGATTTCCTTTTCTCTTGAATTTTTCTCACATTTTTCTGGTTCTTTTTTATATGTGGATTTTTTATTGAGGTAAAATTGGTATATAATATTATGTAAGTTTCAGGTGTACAGCATTATAATTCAATATCTGTATACACTACAAAGTGTTCACTATGACAAGTCTAACTACCATCCATCACCATACAGTTGACCCCCTTCACCCATTTGACCACCTCCCAACCCCCTTCATCTCTGTTCTCCATATCTATGCATTTTTCTTCTATTGTTTATTTTGTTCATTTGTTTTGTTTTATTTTAGATTCCACGTATAAGTGAAATCATATGGTATTTGTCTTTCTCCATCTGACTTATTTCACTTTGCATGATACCCTCAAGTTCCATCCATGTTGGCACGAATGGCAAGATTTCATTCTTCTTTGACTGAACGGTATTTCATTACCTATATAGTATTCCATTATATATACAGTGCATATTATATATATTAAATATATACATAATGGAATACTATTCAGTCATAAAGAAGAATACACACACACACCACATCCTCTTTATCCATTCATCCATTGATGGACGCTTAAGTTGTTTATCTTAGTCACTGTAAATAATGTTTCAGTGAACATAAGGGTGCATATATCACTTTAAATTAGTGCTGTGAAATGTGTAAGCCTGATGATTCACAGACATATACCCTGGGGCAAATAATACATTAGATGTTAATAAAAAAATAAAAATAAAAAATAAAAAAAGGAATATAAAAAAATAAAAAATAAATAAATTAGTGTTTTCATATTCCTTGGATAAATATCCAGAAGTGGAATAGCTGGATCATATGGTAGATCTATTGTTGGTTTTTTGAGGACTCTCCATACTGTTTTTCCATGGTGGCTGCACCAGGTTACATTCCCACCAACAGTATACAGGGATTTCCTTTTCTCCACATTCTTTCCAACACTAATTATTTCTTATTTTTTGAAGCTTTTATTTTAATTCCAGCTAGTTAACATAGTGTTATATTAGTTTCAGGTGTACAATATAGTGATTCAACAGTTCCATATATCATCTGGTGCTTATCATGACAAGTGTTCTCCTTAATACCTCTTTAATCCCTGTCACCTATTTAACCCATCCTGCCACCCTATCCCCTCTGGTAACCATCAGTTTGTTCTCTATAATTAAGAGTCTGTTTCATGGTTTCTTTCTCTCTCTCTCTCTTTCTCTCTCTCTTTCCCTCACTCATTTGTTTCTTAAATTTCACATATGAGTGAAATCATTTGGTATTTGTCTTTCTCTGATTTATTTCACTTAGTATTATACTTTCTAGCTCCATCCATGTCATTGCAAATGGCAAGATTTCATTCTTTTTCGTGGCTGAACAATATTCCATCACATCTTCTGTATCCATTCATTAGTCGATGGACACTTGGACTGTTTCCAGATCTTGACTATTGTAAATAATGCTAATATAAACATAAGGGTGCATGTATCCCTTTGAATTAGTGTTTTGTATTCTTTGGGTAAATACCCAGTAGAGTGATTGCTGGATCATTATGATAGTACTATTTTTAACTTTTTGAGAGACCTCCATAGTGTTCTCCACCATGGCTGTACCAGTTTGCATTGCCACCAACAGTGCGCCAGGGTTCCTTTTTCTGCACATCTTTGCCAACACCAGTTGTATCTTGTATTGTTGATTTTAGACATTTTGACTGGTGTGAGGTGATATCTCATTGTACTTTTGATTTGCATTTCCCTAATGGTTAATGGTGTTGAACATCTTGTCATGTGTGTGTTGGCCATCTGTATGTCTTCTTTGGGAAAATGTCTATTCAGATCCTCTACCCACTTTTTAATTGGGTTCTTTGTTTTGTTTTTTATTGTGGAGTTGTGTGAGTTTTTATATATATATTTTGGATAGTAGCTTATCCAAGCTTATCTGATAAGATAAGCTTATCTTATCAGACATGTGATTTGCAAATATCTGCTTCCATTCTGTAGAATGCCTTTTCATTTTGATGGTGGTTTCCTTTGCTGTACAGGAGCTTCTTCTATTGATATAGTCTCATTTGTTTATTTTTGCTTTTGTTTCCCTTGGCTTTGGAGTCAGATTCACAAAGACATTGCTAAGACCAATGCCAAGGAGCTTACTGGCTATGTTTTCTTCTAGAAATTTTATAGTTTCAGGTCTTACATTCAAGTCTTTAATCCATTTTGAATTAATTTTTATGTATGGTGTAAGACAGTACTCTAGTTTCATTTTTTGCATGTAGCTGTCCAGTTTTCCCAGCACCATTTATTGAAAAGACAGTCCTTTCACTATTACATGTTCTTGGCTCCTTTGTCCTATGTCATGTTGATTGATTTGTAAATGTTGAGCCATCCTTGTATCCCTGGAATAAATCCCACTTAATCATGGTGTATAAATTCAGTCTTCTAATATTTTGTTGAGGATTTTTGCATCTATGTTCATCAAGGATATTTGCCTGTAATTTTCTTTCTTTCTTTTTTTTTTTTTTTTTGCGTGGTGTCCTTATCTGGTTTTGGTGTCAGGGTAATGCTGGCCTCATAAAATGAGTTTGGAAGCATTCCCTCCTCTTCGATTTTTTGGAAGAAGTTGAAAAGGTTCGGTATTAAATCTTCTTTAAATGTTTGGTAGAATTCAAAAGTGAAACTGTCTGGTCCTAGGCTTTTGTTTGTTGGAAGGTTTTTGACTACTGATTCAACCTCCTTATTAGAAAATGATCTATTCAAATTTTCTTTCCTTTTCTAAAAAAAAGATTTATTTATTTATTTGTGAAAGAGAGAGAGGGAGTGCGGTGGGCAGGGTTAGAGGGGGAGGAAGAGAAAGAATCTCAAACAGATACCCTGCTGTGCATAGTACCCCAACAATCCCACAACCCTGAGATCATGACCTGAGCTGAAATCAAGAGTTGGATGGTTAACCAACTGAGCACCCAGATACCCCCATTCATATTTTCTATTTCTTTATGATTTAGTCTTAGAAGATTGTGTGTTTCTAGAAGTTCATGCATTTTTTTTTTTTAGTTTGTCCAGTTTGTTGAGAAATAGTAGTAGTTGTTTCTTTTTTTTTTCAAGATTTTATTTATTTGACAGAAAGAGATCACAAGTAGGCAGAGAGGCAGACAGAGGGGGGGGGGAAGCAGGCTCCCTGCTGAGCAGAGAGCCTGATGAGGGGCTCAATTCCCGGATCCTGAGATCATGACCTGCGATGAAGGCAGAGGCTTTAACCCAATGAGCCACCCAGGCGCCCCATTAGTAGTTATTTCTTATGATCCTTTGTATTTCTGTGGTATCATTTATAAGTTCTCTTTCATTTCTGATTTTATTTGAGCCCTCTCTCTTTTTTTTTTTTTTTTCTTGATGAGTCTAGCTGAGGTAAGTGCTAATTGAGGGGAACCTCAAAGGAAGGGTAAAGTTTAGATGGTCAGTTCTTTGGGGGCCAGAATTGAGTTTCCTGTCCCGTCACTTGTACTCCTTCTACAAGTTTTCTCTGGGTCATTTCTTCCATTCTTGTGTTTTAATTTCCATCTGTATGCAGTTATCTTCTTGATTTTGGTCTAGCTTGAACCTCTCTCCATGAAGTCCAATGTTGGATATCTACACTGAACATCCCATAGCCACTGGAATGGAAGTCTTCAACACCCTCTAACCCCATCCAACTAGCTCTTTCTGCAGCACATGACATCAACATCTACCTGGTCACCCAGGCCGTATTTCTTAGCATCACCCTTAATCTCTCCCTCTCCCCCACCTAATCAGCCACCAAGTTCTGACAGTTTGTCTCCTAATTATTTCTAGAACATATCTCCTCCTCAAAAACACTCCCATCACTGCTCTAACTTAGGTCTTTCACCTGTATTACTCTAATTGTCCCTTCACTGGCTCACTTAGATCCTCCTTTACACCTCAGTCAGAGTGATTTACCTAAAATGCTAATTCAACCATATCACCATCATTCTTAAAACCCTCTAATGGCTCCCCAACCTGAAAATCTGAGGGTTTTACTATTTTATTAAAGATTTTATTTATTTATTTGACAGAGGGAGACACAGCGAGAGAGGGAACACAAGCAGGGGGAGTGGGAGAGGGAGAACAGGCTTCCCATGGAGCAGGGGGCCCAATGCGGGGCTTGATCTCAGGAGTCTGAGATCATGACCTGAAAGGCAGACACTTAATGACTGAGCCACCCAGGCACCCAAAGCTGAGGGTTTTAGAGATGGCATTTTTGAAGGTGCTAAAAGCTGAAGTAGTGTGGCCCTGCCACAGATTCCCTGGGTGAGCTCAGGAATGTCCCTTTCATTCTCTGGACCTCAGTGTCTTCATCTAAGAAATAAAGGGGTTGGAATAGTTCTGTGTTTCCCAACAGGTATCTGGACTGCTAGTCTCATGAAGTGCTTTTTCCACATGCATCTGGAGTTCACTGTGTTTAGGGAATGTGGCATTCACTAGCCCGTATTAAAGAGTCATGATACACGTTAGCATGTCAGAGGCTCTGGGAAATCTGGCCATCATGAAAACCTACTAACTTTCCTTCAGTAAGCTTTCCTCCAAAGTTTTGTCACCACACAGCCCTTTTAGAGCTGAGCATTGTTAGAATCTTGTGGAACCAACATTTGTGGGATATGCTTTGGGTAATGCTGAAGTGGATGATTACCTAAGGACTGCATTGCTCTAATAAGTGGTGATTTTGCTAAAGTTGCTTTTGAGGGACGAGGAAGACATTTGTTTCAGGTCTGCATCTTCCATAGTAGTTACCCAGACAAAGGATGTTAAAGAGAGAGTTCAATAAGAAATGAGTAAATTGGATAGAAAGTATGGCTAGTTTGGATGCAGATAATAATTACCAGCCATGAGAGGAGACCAGATTGTTCCCAGAAAGAAATGAGTACAAAGCTTTGATGCAGAAAGCATGTTAACCACAGTAGTGATAGATACTTTTGTGACCTATATGCCTGTGCTGCTGGTCATGATAGTTCAAGGCCACTCTCAATTGATTTTCCTTTGGGAAAGTTTACCTCAGGGACTCTGGAGTGGCAGGAGGAGAAGCTGCCCCACTCATGTTCCTTTCGTTGCACATAAGGCATCACTGGCTCTTGTAAATGTTGACTCTAAGTAGTTCTGCTATTAAATCAGCTCTTTTATATCTCTGGACCATGTTCTGGACAAGGCAGAAGGCTTCGTGGCACTGGGCATGGGGCCTGGCCTGCTGTATTCCTCAGCTGGGCCTTGCATTAGTACTGATTGCTGGCAAGGCTGTCGGCCCAGGGCTGTGTTTTTCTAATCAAGAAGGTCAATTTAGCACTTGGGAAAGACTAGTCAGCCGGGTCACATTACTTTCCCCTCCTGGTAGAAATAACATAGGCAGAAACAGTGGAAGTTTCTGTGAATGGTTTTTTAGGCAGCCCCAACTCACTGAGGCCCTCTGCTCCCGAAGTCCTCAAGGCTGCTCCCTGGAGTTCACTAACATACTTCCCTATCCTGGGTCTGATGGGAGAGACTGGATCCCCTTGCCTATGGTGTCTCCCAGCACCTCTCACTATCAGGGGAAAGGGGGAGCAAAAAAGCAATTCCTGGTGCTGCAAGCTGGGAGACTGGGGTCTCTATGTACTTTATCAGAGTCCCTCTTAGGAAATATTTCACTTTCTACTTTGTTTTAGTAATCCAATGCCATTACTAGTAGTTGAGATGCATTGAACACTTACTCTACTACACGACAGGCACCACACTGCGTGCTTTTCACGCACTGGCTCATCGACTCCTTTTAATGATCCAACAGGAGTCAGTATTAATATTATCCCTGTTTTGTAGATGGTGAAACCAAGGCAAAAAAGTTATAAATTAACTTGCTCAAGGCCATGCAGCAAGGAGATGGCAAAGCTGGGATCTCAACCCAAGTCAGCCTGGTTTGCAATGCACCTTCTCTTGGCCATGACACCACATTGCATCGCTGCTGGTTGTTTACCCATTTGGCTCTGCCAGAGGTAGTGGGCTCTTGGAAGGCAAGGGCTGTGTCTGGTTCATGGCAGGACCTGGCATATAGTGAGTGGTGAGGGGAGCCTGGTAGTCAGTGCAAAGCTGCCTGTGTCGGAGCATTATGTTCACTTGTAAAGGGTATGGGGAAAGTTCTCTGCCAGGTAGCCTCAGAGAAATAAGCGCATGTGCTCCTTACTTCCCAAGACCGGCATCCCCCAAAGAAAATTACTGCGGACTCTCAGCTGTTGGAGCTCAGAGACTATTCCACATCAGCTCAGTCTGTTTCCCAAAACAGGTTTGCATTGTTTTGAAACCATGGTGCAGGACACCCAGAGAGCAAATAGAAGTTGATCCCCTCACAACAGGCAGTAACTAAGGCACCAAGAGTGTGTGGGACAGCTTTGGGGGGCTAAAGGAGAAGGCTTGCTAGTGCTGAGGGCATGCACATTTCAGAAAGGGACCCACCCCTGCAGAAGGCAGCCCAGTTGAAGCAGGAGCCCTGGGGTTGTTCCTACCCTCCAACCCAATAATTTCCTCTCCTGAGATTTTATTCCTCAGGAGGCATTTCAAAAGAATTGAGAAGATACATGCATGGAGATGTTCATTATGAGATTGGCTGTAGTAATATAACACTGGGAACAAATGAATTGCCCAGCAATAAGGGGTTGTTAATTAAATTATGGCACATCCATTCCATTGCATATTATGAGGCCATTTAATATGTTCTTTCTGAAACATGCAGCAGCCTGAGGAATACATGGAACAGAAGGTTTTGTAAAGGAAGAGGTGTCGCTTTATTTATATTATGATCTTGCAACTTACAAACACTTACTGCACTTAAATGCCCAAATATAAAGAGCTGTGTTAGAGTGACAGGATTTGAATAATTTCTTTTTTAAAAGTGTCTTGATCGTTGTTATATAGTTTTCACATTTCCAAATGGAATAGTGTGTGTGTGTGTGTGTGTGTGTGTGTGTGTGTGTGTGTGTGTGTGTTAGAGGAATCAGCACATAATTTCTCCCCAAACTAATTTTATTTGCAGTGGATTTCTATATCTACTTGAGGGTAAAGTGTATATATGAGGAACAGGAACAGGAAGAAGACAGGTGCTGGTGCCACTTGATGCATGATCAGGACCATGACATGTTATTAAAAAGAAGCCTGGATCCTTCCATGATACAGCTGGCTCTTCAGGAACCTTTGAAATGGATAAGGCTGTAGCATCTGGTCCATTGTTGCCATTCCTATATTGCCAGCCAGCCCTTAAGTCTTTAATTTGCAAGTGATTCCTGGCTATCAGTGAACAAGGATGAATCCAGAACCTTCCTCTCAGATGAACAAAAGTAAGTGGGCACTCTCCCCCAAATAGGAGAAAAAAGCTTGTCCCAAGTTCCAAGCTTGAATGTCCATTGGTATTGTCAGAGTCCCCGTAGTCAGAGAGCTCCTAATCCCTGCAATCAGACAGGGTCCCCTTTAGCCCAGACGTAGCAGAATATGTAACAGAACAATTTTAGGGAGGCAGCAGTGATGACCCCAAATGTCATGCAACACCTTTGGTATCGATGTTCTGCTTGGCCTGGCAAATGTCAGCCTTGTATCACTTCCTCCCACCTCCAAGCCTGACACATGGGTAATTACACCTTGGGACTGTGTGCAGTGAAGTTAGCAGAGGTTCAAAGCATTTGACTTTCATATTTCCCCACTCCCCCATTCCTGCTACCCCCTTCATAACTGGCACCTTTTCAGATATTCAGCTTAGAATAGCTGTCAGTAGCCGCTCACATCATCATGCTAATTCACACCCAGGGGGCAGTTAAACCCAGGGATGACCAGATTAGTAGAGGGGGACCAGCTGGCTGCCTTAAGTTGAGGCCTTTGGTGTTCCTGCGTCAAAATATTAGTGCACTGTCCCTAATTACAGGCTAGGTTAGGACGCAAAAGGATATAGATATATAGATATGTCCATTCTGCCTCTCATTGCTCCTCACAGCCAAGGCCAGTATAAGGAAACTAATGCTAAGAGCTGAAATGACCTGTCCAAGGTCGTGTAGCTAGAAGTGACATTGCTGATGCCTTAACGCAGGACTCTTGCCTTCAAGTCTGATGCTTTTTAGTAGATGGGCCCTGGAGAATATGGTCAGATATGGGCACATATCTAATGGCACACCCTAATACCACTAGTGTATGCACAAGTCTTGGGTAGGTATACTGTATACCCATCCCTGTGCTAGGTATATGATGGGGCAGCACTTAAGGAGATGCGTTATCCAGGCTGGCACGCACCTGCCCCCACCAAGTTCAAGGATTGCCCTAAAAATCCTTCACAGGCCCAGTCCCACAGCACTTGCTGTTTGCTCTGTGCAGCTCTCACCTCATTCCCTTGTAGCAGTCTTTGCTTGCTCTCGGTTACTATTTTTGCTCTTCTTTTTATTTGAATGTCTTTAGTTTCAAATATAGCAAACAAACAAAAAGGTACATAGGCAAAACATTACCGATGAACAAATTGCCATAAAGCAAACACTCATGTAACCACCATCCAGATCAGATAGTGTTGCTGGCACCCTACTTCGCATATGTTCCTTCCCAAGCACCGTAAGAGACCGCTAGCATGTCTTTTCCAGCAATCACTTCCTTGCTTAACTTCTTAGTTTTACCACTTACATGTGGATCTCTAAGCATAGCGCTTTAGCTTTGCTTATTTTTTTTGAACCAAATATAAAGGAAATCATGCAATATGTATTCTTTTATGTATGGCTTCCTTCTATTGTTTGCAAGGTTGGTCCATGTTATTGATAATAGAACATTCCCATCACCTCAAAAAGCTCCCTCGTGCCCTTTTGCACTCAAACTGCTCCACCCCAGCCAAGGGCAAGTACTGATCTCCTTTCTGTCACTATAAATAAACCCTGCCTTTTGTAAAATTTCATGTCAATGGAATAATACACTATGTACTCTTTTGTCACAGACTTTTGTTTTGCTTGCTACAACTTTTTGAGCCCATTCATCTTGTTGCATGAATCAACAGGGGTTTGCTTTTTTTTTTTTTTTTTCCGGTACTGTGTAGTATTCCATATCGTGGAACATTTGTTTATCCACTCAGCTCTCTGTTTATCCATTGATGACATTTAGGTTATTTCCAGTTTTTGATTACTAGAAATGAAGCTGCTATGACCATTTGTGTACAAATATCAGTGTAAACATATATTTTCATTTCTCTTGGCTAATATTTAACAATGGAATTGCTGGGCTCCAAGGTTAGTATATTTTAAACTTTATAAGAAACTGCCAGAGTATTCCATGTCATCATGCCATTTTGCATGCTCACAGTGCAAAGTGTAACAGATCCAGTTACTCCACATCCTTGCTAACATTTTTTGTCTAGCTTTTCAATTTTTACCATTCAAGTAGGTGTAAAGTAGTATTTCTTTGTGCTTTAATTTGCATTTCCCTGCTGACCAACGATGGTGAGTATATTTTCATGGGCTTGTTTGGCATTCATATGTCTTCTTTTGTGAAGTGTCTATTTAAATTGTTTGCCCACTTTTAAATTGGGTTGCTTGTCTTGTTATCAAATTGTAAGTGTAATACATATATTCTGGATATAAATCTTTTTTCAAATATATAGTTTGCAAATTTATCATTTAATTTTCTTGTTGGTTCTCTCATAGAGCAAAATTTGATGAAATCTAATGCATCATTTTTTTTCTTACATGGTTCATCCTTTTTGTGTCCTATACAGAAAATGTTTGCCTATTCCAAACTTGCAAATAATTCCTTCAAAATTTTTAA
Source organism: Nasua narica (assembly GCA_028533885.1). NCBI lineage: Eukaryota > Metazoa > Chordata > Mammalia > Carnivora > Procyonidae > Nasua > Nasua narica. The sequence goes on from CM052801.1 coordinate 99,133,088, forward strand.
AATTTTAGCTTTTATATTTAGATTTATCATCCACTTCAAGTAAATTTTTGTAGATGTTGTATGATAAAGGTTAAAGTTCATTTTTCCCTATATGAATATTCAGTTGTAATCACACCATTTTTTTTAAAGTCTGTGCCTTCACCTGTTGAATTACCTTGGATCCCTTATTAAAAATCAATTGGCCAAGGTGCATGAGGCTATTTCTGGACTTTCTGTTCTTTTCCATTGATCTGTTTGTCCATCCTTACAACAATACCACACTTCCCTGATTATTCAATCTTAATAGTGACTCTTTAAGTCTGTTGGCATAAGTCCTTCAAATTTACTCTTCATTTTTAAACATTTTATTTGTAAATTGACATTTTTGGATACAGTTTAATTACAGTTAAAATTGTGAATTTTAACACAAATAAAGATTAGTGTAACTACCCCCACAATCAAAATACAGAATAATCCAATCTAGGGGCAGCCCAGCAAGACAGGAAACTTTTAGACAATGACTGTTCTACTCTAGCCAAATATCATAGGAAAAAATGTGGCCCCACCCACACCCACACCATCATAGACTGAATGGGAAAACCTAGATTTCCACCCTTTCCAAACTCTTATGAGGCTCAGAGAAGGCTGAGTGGGGAGCTAGGACTTACATTCACTTCAGCCATAGCAAGATACTTCCTCCCACTGTAGTGTCAGTGGAGAGCACCTGGAGAGCCTGAACTTCCAGCCCCATAAGAAAGTAATGAGGCCCCCCAAAGGCTCCATGCTGTGGCCTAGGAGGTCTAGTGGAGACTCAGGACATTTATCACCACCCAGTGGTGACCTTGTCACTGGAAACCAGCTATATAAGTATTGATGGAGGCCTGGTTGGGAGCTGGAACTCCCACCCCTGCCCAGCAATAAGAAGGAGCCCCTTACCTTGGACACCAATAGAGATTGAATAGGGAACCTGCACTTTTAACTCCCTTCTGGCAATAAAGAGGTAGCACTTCATTCCCTCTTCTCCTGCTGCATTGGTATCAGAATAAGCCAGATAAAACAGGAGGTTTAAATTAGATCTAAAGTCTCATAATATACTTCCCAAAATATCCAGGTTTCAATTCAAAACCATTCATCATACCAAGAACCAGAAAGATCTCCAACTGAATGAAAAAAACAGTCAATTGATGCCAACACTAAAAGATATCAAAAGGAACCAAATGGATGTTTTAAAGATTTATTTATTTATTTGAGAGAGAGGGAGCAAATGAGTGGGAAGAGGGTGAGAGGGAGCGGGAGAGAGAGAATCTCAGGTAGACTCCACACTGAGCCCAGAGCCCCATGCAGGGCTTGATCTCATGACCCTGAGATCATAATCTGAGCCAAAACCAAAAGTCAGTATTTAACCAACTGAGCTACCCAGGCACCCTGAACCAAATGGATATTTTAGAACTGAAAAATACAATAACCAAAATAAAGAGCTCAATGGGTGGATCCAACAGAATGGAGGGGACAAAGGAAAGAATCAGTGAACTTGAAGATACAATAGATATTCAATCTGAGCAACAGCAAAAAAATAGACTAAAAAAAATTAACAGAGCCTCAGAGACTTGTGGGATTATAACAAAACTAGTTTCCAAAAAAACTAGTTTCCTAAAAAACTAACCTTTGTGTCTTAGGACTGCTGGAAGGGGGCTGGGGATGGGCTGAAAAAGTACTCAATGAAATAAAGGCTGAAAACTTACCAAAGTTGGCAAAAGGCATAGACCTACCAAGAAGTTACATAAACCTCAAACAGGATAAACCCAAAGAAATTCATGCCAAGACAAATCATAATTAAATTTCTTTGTAGACAAAGAAAATGTCTTGAAAGCAGCAAGAGAGAAATGACACTTTAACTGTAGGGGGAAAAAAAACAAGTTGAATGACAGCAGATTTCTCACAAGAAGCCATTAAGAAGTTGCTCAACAGCCAACCCCAAATCTGATATCCAGCAAAATTATCTTTCAGGAATGAAAGGGGGAAACCAAGACATTCTCAGATGAAGGAAAACTGGGAGATTTTTGTCACCAACAGACCTATCCTAAATGAGTGGCTAAAGGAAATTTTCCAAACAGAAAAGAAATGATAAAAGAAGGAATCCTGGATATCACCAAAGAAGGAAGAACAATGGAAAGAGCAGAATTATGGATAAATACATTTTCCTTCTCTTGAGTTTTCTAAATTATGTTTAAAGCAGTCACTGTAACAGTCTGACATGGTTCTAAATGTATGCGGAGGAAATATTTAAGACATTACAAATGAGGGGGAGAGTAAAGAATTGTAGAAGGATGTAAGGTTTCTATACTTCACTCAAACTGGTAAATATTGACACCTGAAGACTGATAAATTTTATACATACATATGTATATATAATTTACATATTTAAATTATATAGCTAGCTATATAGATATAGTAATACTTAAAGCAACTACTAAAAAAGCTATATAAAAAGATCTACTCAGACATTACGGGTGAATCAAAATGGATGTTCAGTATCATTAGCCATCAAGGAAACACAAATTAAAATCACAATGAGTTATTGCTACAAACCTGTACAAATAGCTAAAATAAAAAATGAGGACTGGATCCCTCATACATTGTTGGTAGGAGCATAAAATGGTACAGCCAGGCATTCTGGAAAATAGTTTGGCAGTTTCCTAAAAAACTAAACATGCAACTACCATACAACCTAGCAATTGCACTCTTGGCATTTATCCCAGAGAAATAAAAACTTATGTCCATATAAAACCTGTACATGAATGTTATAGCAACTTTATTCATAATAGCCCCAAATTGGGAGTGATCCAGATGTCCTTCAATAAGTGAATGGTCAAACAAACTGTGATACATCCATGTCATGAAATACTATTTAGCAATAAAAGGAAAGAATTATCAGGGTACCTGAGTGGCTCAGTTTGTTGAGTGTCCAACTCTTAATTTTGGCTCAGGTCATGATCTCAAGGTCATGGGATCAAACCCCATGTCTGGCTCTACATGTAGTGGGAAGTCTGCTCCAGATTCTTTCTCTCCCTCTCCATCTGCCCCTCCCTCCACTCTCTCTCTCTAAAATAATCTTTTTTTAAAAAAAGGAATTATCAATACATGCAACAACCTGAATGAATTATGCTAAGTGAAACTGCCGATCTCATTTGTGATTGGTCTTTTTAAATATGTATGATTCCATGTATATAACATTCTTGAAATGACAAAATTATAGAAATTAAAAACAAATTGCTCATTACCAGAGTTAAGGAAGAGTGGGGGAAAGAGGAAAGTGGATGTAGCTATAAAAGGGCAATGTGAGGAATCCATGTGGTAATTTGGGGTGGAGGGGGCTGGGATGGCTATCGATATCCAATTGCTCCAACACTATTTGTATCATCGTTCCCTTGTATGTATGTATATTTTTCCTTCTGACTTCTTTTGAGATTTTCTCTTATCTTTGGTTTTCAATGGTTTGACTATGATGTGGTTGGGCATGGTTTTCTTTGTATTTATTCTGCTTGAGTTTCACTGAGTCCCTTGGTTCTGTAAGTCACAATTTTCATCAAGCTTTAGGAAAATTATGGCCATTATTTCTTAACTTATTATTTCTTCCTCATTCTTACTCTCTTCTCTGTCTGCGACTATAATTGCATGCACATTATACTGTTTGATGTCCCTCAGGTCCCTGAGGTTCTGTTCATTTTTTTTCTCTCTGTTCTTCACGTTGGATAAATTCTGTTAATTTGTCTTCAGAGTTACTGAGTCTGTCTTCTGCCTTTTTAAACTACACTTAAGCCCATCCAGTGAATTATTCATTTCAGTTTTTGTCCTTTTTAGTCCTAGAATTTAACTTGATTCTTTGGGTAGTTTCCATTTATCCGCTTAGATTTTCCGTCCATTTACTCATCAATGCCACGTTTGCCTTTTGTTCTTAGGATATATTTTTTTCATAGTTGCTTTAAAGTCTTTGCTAAACCCAACATCTTGACCATCTCAGGGTTGATTTCAGTTGACTACTTATTTCACAGTTTCAGGGTTCCTTGTATGTTTAGTAACTTTTTATTATATACTTGGCATTATAGGTGGTATCTTGCCCTGCCTGTTTATAGCCCATACTTAGCCAAAGACTTTCTGGGTAACCCACATGAACTCTTATCTGTTGAATTGTTTCCTCCAAATTTGTAAGTTGAAGTCCTAACCTCCAGTATGTCAGAGTGTGACCTTATTTGGAGATAGAGTCTTTACAGAAGTAATCAAATTAAAGTGAGATCGTTAAGGTGGGCCCTAATCCAATATGACTGGTGTCCTTACATGAATAGGAAATTTGGACACAGGGATACCTGTAGAATGAAGGTGACTTGAAGAGATAGAAGAAGAGAGCCATCCACAAACCAAGGAGAGAGGAGTGGAACAGATCCTTCCCTTGCAGCCCTCAGAAGAAACCTGCTATCACCTAAACTTTTGACTTCTCCAGAACTAGGAAACAATCCATTTTAAGCCACTCAGTTTATGGTAGTTTATTATGACAGCTTTACCAAACTAACAAATGGACTTTTTGTGCTTCCTCCAATGTGTAGCTCTCTACTCACTAGAACCCTATTCCAAAGATCGCAGCCATTTTATCCTTCCCCAGTTCTGATCTCTGCCTCCTAACCTCTCAGTAGGACCACCATTTGTTTGGATTCCAGCTTGCTTGCTTGCAGTTGGGAAATTTTCCGCACATAGAGAACCAGAGCAATTGTGGATCTCATCCCTTGCTCTCAGGGACTGAAGTCTTATGCTATCTGTTGCCTAAAGTCTAATGTCTATTTTCCAATGCCTGAAAGCAGTTGCCTCATATCTTTTGTCCAGTTTTATGGTTATTTACTACGGGAAGGCTACGCTTGTACCAGTTATTCCATTACTTCTGGAAGTGGAAGTTCCCCATATTTTTTCATCTGACCCCACCAACTTCTTCCAGTACTATTGTGTCATTCCAGAGTAAGCCTCAAACACCATATAACTTAATTCTAGTGGTGTTGGTATTTTCTCTTTGTCTTTTATTTCATCTGTCTTACTGTGATGTGCCTCAGTGTGGTTTTCTCTGAATTCATCCTTGTTGAGGTTTGTAGGCATCTTGGATCTGCAGTTTGATGCCTTTTTATCAGTTTTGGAATGTCCTTAGCTGCTACATCTTCAAATATTTCTTCTGTTCCCATTTTCTCTTTCCTTTCCTATTTCCTCCTTGGATGCAAATTACACATACATTAGATCTTCTCATTCTGTCCTCTGTGTCCCATTCTGTTCAGTTGTTTCTCTGTGCATATTTTATTTTCTCCTAACTTATTTTCCAGTTACCTAATTCTTTCTTCAGAAAATAATCTAGAGCTAGTATCTATTGCTTACAACCAAGAACTCTGACTAATAAAGGATCAGTAAGTCATTGTTGAGAATCTGGAATAAATCCCTCCTTATTCTCTCTACAACCCAACCATCCTCTGGGGTCTAACACAAATCTCCTTTCTCCTAAGAACCACAGCCTAAATATTCCACTCATTCTGACAGTATTTCCTAAGTATTTGTTGTGAGCCGGGCACTGTGCAAAGTGCTGAGGATATGAAGATAAATTGGGCCCTGATCATTTACTCGAAAAGTTCCCACTACAATGATAAATGGACAATGAAAAAGAAATTGGTAAGATCTATACTAGAGGCTACGTAAATCTCTGGGTCATGGCTACCTGTCTGTGATTGGGAAATCAGAGTTGAAAAGTTGAAGCTTCCATTTTTGAGAACGGAGGATTAGCCTTCCCAGTAAAAAGAAATAAAATTTCTAGTTAAAACATTAAAGAGTGGTTCCTCTAGAATATTGAAGGTCTAATAAGATAGTAAGGATTATGGGGGAAAGATCTGAAAGGACACAGAATCAGAAAGATGAATGCAACATGTGGGGCCTTTAGATAAGGGAATTTATAGGAAGGACATCGGGTGGTTCACAGAATTGCTGGGAGGATTAGCGAATCAGGCTTGTTGGCCATATGGTCAAATCCACAGACAAAATCATGGTACAGAACCAGCCTGGACCTCTATTAGTACCGCTGAGTGGTAGACCTTGTAGTTGGTCCACCAACATCATCATTGATGGTTTCTGGCACCACAGGTATAGTTGCTCCAGGAAATGGGATGCTGTGGCAGATTCTCCACTGGCCCTGCTTGTCTTCTTTAACATGGGCTCAAAATCTAATTGCTATACTGTACCCCAGCTTCAAAAGAAAGCTAGCAAAGTAACTAGTATTTTCAGCTTCCTCAGACTCCCCAGGAAGAGGAGTTAAGATGCTGGGCATCCAGAAAGAGATAGATATCCACCACAGGCCCAAATCAGGATTGCATGGCATGGATGCAATTGGCCCATCTGTGCCAATCTGGCCATTCACACTCACACTCTTCCAGGTCATGCACTAAGGATCCTTTCTCTTCTGTGTGTGGATCATGTGAGGAGGTTGGCCTTGCTAGGTCCCTTTTCTCTATCACATTTCCTACCACATCCAAAGATATGCGCTCCCCTTGGGATTAGGAAGTCAACTTGCCTCAAGACTTAATACAGAGTTCCTTGGCCAGAACATGAATCCCAGCCCACTTTCTTGCTGTTGTGCCTTTGGCCCACACAATGCTTTCCTAGGGCTTCTCTACAGTATCAAGGATCAAAGCCAAGAGCTTCTCTTACTTACAGAGCATCAAGTTCTAATCCTACAAGCAGAGCAGTTGTCTTTTTTGAAACTTTGGAGGGGCGTAGAGCAGGAGCTGGTCGAAGTCCTCTGCCCCTACCATAGTGAAGGACTGTAGCCAACTCTGGGGTTTTGGTGTTTAGTGTGATGTTTATGTCGTTATTTGATTTCTTGGTGTTCAGAATCCTCATTAATATACATTTGTGCCTCCCTGTGGAAATAAAGGAGCGTGTTCTCTGTGTATGTACTCACATTTCTTTATTTAGCCTGGCACCTGCCTTCTTCCCCAGCATGTTAGTTTAGCATCTGTGCTGTTCCCTTGCAAATCTCCAGAGAGTACAATTCTTAGAGAAAATGGTTTCTTTTCCTCTAGGAAGATTTTTCTCTTCCTCCTGGACCATTCTTTAAGGCTAAGCTCTTACCTCACAGGTGGGTAAGCTGAGCCACCAAATTCAGCAGGATAGGGCTACTGGGTGCCACCCTCAGCCCCTCCCACCACCCCTAGTTACCAGCTCTATTTGCCCCCCTCAGCAGAGAGAGGTGTCCCAGGCTAGCACGACTGCAGGTTCTATGGACCCTTTCGTGTCAAGCCCAGAAAAGTTCTCAGGATGACTCACTTGCGAGGGTTCCTGTCACCTGCACAGGGCAGTGGTTTATGCCAGCTGGGCCCCAGGCCCGCTGTGGGCAAGAGGGGAGGTGTCGCTGGACCATTCTCAGGTATTTGCCATTCATCAGGTCCCAAGGGAGCTGGACCTCAGGTTGCAGGAGTTACAAGGAGGGACTGAGACTGTCTCTAAATAGCCCTTGGGAGCTGGGCCCTGAGCCAGGGGACTTCCTGCGCGGATCACTGACCTACCAGCTGGGTAGCAGGCATTTGTGCAAGTCTTCATCTCTGGAAAGGACCCAGAGGAGATAGCACTGGGTGACGGTTCAGTGAGAATGTCCACCAAGCATGTAGGGCAGTACCTGGATCATAGTAGGTGCTCAGGAATCAAAACTCAGTGTTATCAAAATAACGCTGAACCTAAAGACTGGATTTTGAGCCTGAACCACTTCAGTCATGATGGGCAACCACTCCCCCCTTCTCTGCCGTGAATGTGAGGAGACACGGCACGTGCCCTGCCTGCCTCCTCAGAGCTCAGGGAGCCAAAATGAGAAAAAGAACATGGAAGGGCTTGGATTCCTGTCAAGTGCTGCCCCAGCAGGAGAGACGATTGTCCCAGGATGAAGTTAGGGAGACAGTTAGAACCAGTGGAAAGGAAGATGCAGTCATAATGCACCAAGGTGGCAAAGATAATCGGAACTGAAGTAGGCAGAATGCCATCCAGCTGGCTGGGAAGACACTGAGGGAGAAGCGCTAAGAAGTCAAGTTGATTTTTCTTAAAGCGATGAGGCCTGCCCTCTCCCGGCCCTGCCCCCGCCCCAGAGCACAGGAATAGTCACACACGGCTGGCAGAGCGGAGACTGTACTCTCCCCCTGGCTTCCTAGTCCTGTACCCTCCCACCTCTGCGGGCTGTCCTTTCTTCCCCTGCGCACTCAAGACAGCAGTACCCACCGTGGTGCCAGGGACTTTAGCGATAGTGTGAATGTGAAGGCGCCTCGGAGTCCATAGAGCATTTATAGAAAGGTAGATGTTGGTTCTTATTATGCATCTGCCTCAATGTAAAATACAAATGGGAAGTTGATTTTTTTAAAGGAAAGTTGATTTAAACCCAGCTAACATATTACACAAGCTCAACCCCTGATGTGCCCTGCTTCTTCAGGGCATGTGTGTCCTCTGTGTTGCAGGCTAGAAAAGGGAATTGGCACCTGCGGGGAGGGTGTGTGTGTGCGCGTGCGTGTGTGCGTGCACGTGCACGTGTGTATTAATTTCCTAGGCCTGCCATAACGAAGTACCATGAACTAGGGCAGCTTCAACCACAGAGAGGTACCGTCTCCCAGCTCCGGAGGCCGGAGTCTGAGGCTCAGGGGTCAGCAGGGTTGGTTTCCTCTGAAGGCCATGGAGGAGATTGTGTGTCGTGCTTCTCTCCTACTTTCTGATGGTTTACTTGCAGTCTTTGGTGCTCCTTGACTTCACCCCCACCTCTCCCTGCATTTTCACATGGCTTTCTCACTGTATGTGTTCTCTCTCCTCTTCTTATAAGGGCACATCATAATGGACTGGGGTCCAACCTACTCCAGTACGACCGCATCTCAACTTAGCTAATTATATCTGCAACAGCCCTATTTCCAAATACTGTCACTCTCTGAGGTACTAGAGTTCGGAACGTCACCTGCCCACTCAGACTGGGACAGAGCTCCTGCCACTCTCGGAACTAACTGCATTCTGTTTCCCGCTGAGCCAACAGCCCCCTTCTCTGCGCTGCTCTGGCCTGACCGTCTCCTGAAGGAGCACTTTCCAGCTCCCTTTCCTCTGCCTGTGCAGCCCCGCCGTGGGTGAGGCTTGGGAATGACATAGCACTGTCTTGCCACCCGCTGCCATTGCTGGTCACTTCTTGATCCAGAAACTTTCCTACTGACAGGGCTGGTCAGAATCTGGCCCTTTCGTTCCTGTGCTCTGGTTGCCAGGAAGCTCAGAGCCAAGCAGATTTGGGTGCCAGTGGTCTCCCCAGGGGCTCAGTGAAATGACCTCTGCCTTCTCTGCGTGTTTCTGACCTGCCACTCAAAAGTTAGGTCCCACCAGTCTCTTTAATCTGTGTTTGCATTGGAAGCCACTTCAGATCTTTAGAGAAGTGTGAATATTAATGGTGTTTTTCTTACTACAACTGGGGTGAAAAAAGAGGTGTTTCCTTGACTTTATTTATAAATGAGGTGGTGAGCAAGTAGGAGGGGCCTTCACAGGATATGGCCAGTCTGACATTTGAAAGGGCTCTGGGCACAGTGTAAAGACCTGGGGTTGATTCCCGGCTCTAACACTGACAAGCTATAGAAAATCAAGCAAACCACTGTATCTCCCCAAGCCTCGACTTTCTAGAAAGAGCGGGCCTCCACCTATCCCTGGGCCTCTGAGAAATGGGGCCTTGACATTATCTCCTCCCATGAGGGATTCTCTCTCAAATGGGCTCATGCTTTTTCTTCTCACTTCAGGAGGCTCTCGAGGCTACTGATAAGACCAGAACAAGAGCCAACACTTTTTTAGTCCAGATTGTGTGCCGGATACTGTTCTAAACACATTATATGTATTATTTCATGGCTCACAACCACCTGAAGAGATAGGTTCTATTATTGTCCCCATTTTGCAGAAGAGGGAACTGAGGCTCAGAGAGATTAAGAACTTGCCCCAGCTCACACAGTGAGTAAGCTTCTAACCCGTGGGGTCTGACTCCTGATTACTTGCTCTAACCGACTGCATATCCTGCCTCCCACAGCACAAATGGAAGTTCAAGAGATGGTGTGAAGGTTTTATAAATGATAAGGTACCATCCAAATTCAAAGGAAGCGCCTGTATTTTCCGTTATTCTGGGACTCGGCTGCCCCATCCCAAAAGTATAGAGTTGACCTTAAGGTCCCTTAGGCCTCCTCCCTCCCTGACAAGCTCTCAGTCCGCGTGTGTCTTGTGAAATACGCAAAAAGCAGGTACACAAATGTATTCTTTATTTTACTTCTTAAATGATCATGTTTGTTACCAGTGTAAAGTGATACTCATGTTGGAAGTTGGCACACTGCTTATATTTTTCGCTGCATGATTGGATTATGAGACAAAAATCACAAAATAGCTTGGCACCAGCCAGAACATTCTAGATGTGTGTGAGGCCCATTCCCCAGTGACCTATCAGAAGGCTTGGCTCTCCCAGCCCATAGAAGCATGCCTTGGTACCAGAGAGCAAGAGCTTATGCCGTGTGGGCATCATGCCAGGCCTATTGAGGATCGGGGCTCCTGCAGGTTTCCCTGTAGGCCGTCCCCCCAGGAGCACCTGTCTTTAGCCGTCCAATGGGAGTGCCTGGGAGGCATGCTGATTTCTAAAAAGTTGCCTTTTTTAGGAAAGGGATGAGGTTAAAGTCCCTTCGGTTTCCTCCTCAGTATCTTCTAGAGCCTCAAGGACTTGAGGCTTCCTGGCCACCAGCCCTTCTTGCGACGTAAACGGAGGCCTTTTCAGCCCCTCCTACGGGCAGCTCCCTACACACCTCTGGGTTTGGACACAGGAGGCAGGAGTTTGGGTGCTAAGCAGTAGCAGAGGGCCGCTGATGGGAGATGGGGCAGGAAGGGAGGCAGAGTCCAAGCCTGGGACCCAATTTTTGAGCTTACTTCTTGTTCCCCAACCACCTGACACGGGGCTCCTGCCACCCGTCCATCTGTGTCTCTTCCCAGTGTCAGGGCCCAGTGTGCTGGGATCCCCACCTCTGCCCCCACCTGTCCCCATGCTTCTAAGAAATGGGGCCTTGCCATTCTGGCCTCCCGTGAGGGATTCTCTAAAGAGTGCCCACAAGAGATAAGACTACGGAGGGCACTCAGCTTGCCGCTAGGGGCCCAAGTTCGGTGCAGGAGCTAGATGCTTGTGGTCCCCCTTTGGCTTGGGGTGCCTGCGAAGATGTTGCTAGGCCCCGAATTTCACAAGACAAAGCCTGCAGTGGAAGCGGGAGCCACGGTGCACTCCCCCTCGGTGTGCGGGAGGCACAGGCCGTGGGGAACCAGCAGCTCAGTGGCGCCGCTCTTCTGCCAACGGTGGCTTGGCTGTGCCGGCGTCCTTGCCAACTGACCACACTGCCACAAAGGCGGGCTCCACTTGGCCCCTCTTCCCTGGGAGTTTTGCAGGGCTATGGATTCCCAGGGCTTCTCCCCAAGTGGCCTGGCAGAAGGAGCCATCAGACCCCTTCCTGATTTCCCACCACCCGTACTGCCCCGCACAGCTCCGACCATGTCGCCCCCTGCTCAGAGCTTTCCACAGCCCCGTGTCCTGGAGGCTCAGTGCCAAGCCCGATGTGCCCTCCGAAAGCCTTTTTATCTGTGGGCAGCCTGTGGGCCCGGCCTCTTCTCTCAAGACCTAATCTCCTCCCTCTGGCCTACCTGAGCCTCACCTCATAGGAGCCTCTGCTACTTCTCTCTGCCCTGCCCTCGCCTGGATTGCCCTGCCCTTCCAAGGTCTGAGACAGCTTACCCTTCTTTTACCCTCACGTGAAACTCTACTTTGTAGTAAGGCCAAGGAGAGCTGGGTGTGGAGGGCGGGCCTTTGCGGGTTCCCTGCGTCAGCCCAACAACATAGGTGCGCCCACCGCTAACACACGGCCAAGCTGGGGTTCGTGCTTAGATCGGGCTGACTCCTGATTCCCTCTTCCTCCCAATCTGTCCCCCTTCCACTTCTTAAGGTCTACTCCAACACTTCCTCTGGAGCCACCTTCCGCCTCCATGCCCGCCCTCCCACCCACACTGCTAGGTCAGAGTCCTTGGACGCCTGTGTTGCTGGTTTCTTTCCCTCACGCGTTCCCACAGCAGCCGGCCCGGGCTTTGCAAGGTCCAGGCCAGAGTTGGGCACCCTGGTTGGAGTGAGGAGTCTGCCTGGGCTGACCTAGGGTCTGGAAAGCCGTGGGGTGGAAACAGGCAGGCCCTGCCTTGGTCAGGGTCCCTTCCATTCCTGACGGAGAGCAAAGGTGTCTGCTTTGACGCCTGCAGTCCGGGCTACAGTCAGTACTGCTGGAGAAGGCGATTTCGGAGACCCAGGGGACTTCTCTGTGACCCTCTGGAAGTCCCCAGATTGTGGCTAAGGGTCACAGGAGACTGATTCCGAGAGTGAAGCCACCCAGCCCCGACCCCGGGGCTGGACCACAAGCACCTACCAGAGCCCGCCATCAGTGGCAAGGGTGCAGCACGCTCGGTGCCTTCCCAGTGCCCAGAGAGATGCTTGGCCAGGCTGGGCCACGGCTTTGGCTCCGTCTCTGAGAAAGGAGCTGTGTTTTGGGTTTGACCACATCCTTGGCCGAAGAAAGCCACCTAGCAGCATTTTCAGAAAGGAAAGACCCATCGCAGCGGCTGGGGCGGCCTGGGGTAGGGAAAGGGCGGGAAGATTTCAAGGGGGTTTCATCAACTTTAGACCCACACTCCCTTGCCGTGGTAGCCACTGGCTGCATGTGGCTATTTTGCCTTAAATCAGAACTAAATACAATTAAACATCCAGTTCCTCCCTTGCACCAGCTCTCTTTCAAGTGCTTCTTAGCCACACCTGGCTGGTGCCCGTCATATCAGATCACACAGATTGAGAACATTTCCATTGCCACAGAAAGTTCCATTGCACAGCACTGTCCTGGACTGTTCAGACCAGGAGGAAGGAATACGGCTGGGCTCCTTCTCTAAATACCTCTCTGCCTCCTCTCCCTCCCACCCCCACCCGCCCCGACCCACACAGGATGGGCCTCGACGTCCCACGTCCGCACGGGTTTCTCTTCTCTCTCAGGGGTCTGCTCGTCTTGCTTCTCTTGTTTTACCCTGGAGCATACTTCCAGCTTTCACTGCGACTGGGCAGGAAAAGCTTTACCCGAGGAGCACTTCACAAAATGAGGTGCACTATTTGGAGCCTCTTTTAGGAGCCGGCTTATGACAGTGATTATACAGAACTTGGGTGAAGCTAACTAACTGCCCAGAGCTCTGAGAACCAGAAACACACATAGTCAAGAGACTATCACCTACTCACCTCGGAAAGAGGATCATACTGGTTTTTCGTTGTTGTTGGCTTTTTTTTTTTTTTTTGCCAAAAATGTTTCTTGAATGCTGTCATTTGTCAAGATGAACTCAAATTACTCGCTGGCACATGGGAATTTGAGAGGAAATAACGACCAGGCTTGACCACCCGCGCCCAACTGTTGACCAGCAGCAGGCAGTGGCAGTCACTGGTGTGCATAGGGAGTGCGCTACAGGAGAGAAGTGATGGTTCTGCAGAAAACCGCGGATTATCAGCCAAGTGGGCCTCTCTGGTTCTGGGCGGAGGGGGCACAGCAGCTTCCATCTGGGACACCCCCATTCTTCACATGGAGGAAAGTGGGGACAGGAGCAGGGAGGTGCGTGGGAGATGGGAGAAGGCCTGGGAGGAACCAACTGGGTAAATGGGCAAAACGGGCTACTCAGAACTCACTTTCTCAATAGTTTTGGAGGCTGCAAACCAGAAGGAAGATCCTTTTTGCAGTTTCAGCTTAAATTAAACCATATCAGATCTGGCTTTCGATGAACAATAGCCCTTTCTAGTTTCCTAGCTCCCTCCTGCCCTATCCTCTCATGCACACCCCTCCCTCATCTCAGACTCACTCACGAAAATAAGATCTAGCTTACATGGGGCAAAGACTACACGTGGATCTGTGTTATTTCTTACAACCGCATGGAATCTACTTCAAATAAAATGCTTAATTTAAAAAAGAGAGATGAAAGGAAGTAGTCTCCTGGCTGGGGGCACCTCAGGCCAATCCCTTCCTTCTTTGGGCCTCAGTCGCCTTCTTTGTAAAACGAGGCTATTGGAGTAGCTGATCTCTGAGGGCCCTTCCAGGCCTGCCGTGCCGGAATACTGGCCACTGAGGACCGAGCTGGGCCCTGGCCACGAGGTGGTCTGACCAGCGGCTGCGTCTCCTCTAGACCAGGAGGAGGAGGAGGCCAGAAGAGGCAGGACGGCTGCCTGGGGCCGCCCAGCCCATGGGCGAGGGGCTGAGTCTGAAAGTCAGGTCTGTGGCTCCGAGTCGGGGCTCCCCACCCCCACGTGGAGTCCCATCCAGAGAGCAGTGGTAGTTAGGAGTCGGGATGGGGAGAGTCTCCCCGCAAGTGTTTTCTCCTCGAGCTTGTCCCCTGCTTCGTGACTGGTGACACAAGGCAGCCGGAAAGGTGGGAGGTGAGCAGGGGGGACACACAGAAAGGCGGGATGTTGTTACCTAGCACCAGAGCCGTCCCTTGGCCACACTGGGAGCCAGGGCTTCCCCTCAGGGACAGGCTCCTTCGTCCTGCTGTGTGTGCATGCTGCCAGCAGCCCTAGGGCAGCAAGCTCACTTCCTGTCTTTGCTACAAACACTGTTCGGTCTGGTGCCTCCCTTTCATCTTGGGAGATGGCCACCGGGGACCGATTTATCTGGGAAAATATGTTCAACCCGGCCAGGTCTATTGGAAGTGACAGCACAGGTGCATTTGAAGCCCTTTCTTGAGGGAGGAAAACAGAGCAGCCTTACGTCCCCTAACGTGACCAAGTTTCTTCTAAAGCGGGGACCCCCCCCCATGTGACTCTCTGTTCTTCGGGCACTTGGCACAGCTCTCTGAGATGGTCTTCCCCTGCATCACCTCTGCGTTAGAGGCATTATGGGAAGGTCCCTGAGCACCTGTCTGCTCACAGGGCCCCCAGGGAGAAAACCTTCCTTTCTGTTCTGAGAGCAGATGGGCGGGAGCCCCACTGGGATCAGGATGGCCAAGGCATGGGCAGGTGACTGAGTGCTGGCTCTTTGCTAGCAGAGCCTGCGGCCTCTGGGACTAGGGAAGTGGGAAGAAATAAGCTCACCATTCTCCACGGACTCCTCCCTCTGCATAGTCAGAATAGCTAATAACAATGCAACTTCTGCCCAAAATTCAGCAGACGCCACAGGGACCAGCATGATCTCATCCATCCCTAGGGTGCGTCCACACATGTGGGCTATTTTTGTGATCAGCAATAAGAAGCCCCTGCATTAGTCATGCCATACACAGCAGTCAGTCTCATTTCACTCCTGGACCCTCACCCATTAATGCAACCAAGGCAAGGAGAGCCCAAAGAGAGCTCCTGAGGTGGACTTCTGCAGTGGCCAGGGCTCAGGAGCTGGGGGGGTGCCAGAGCTTGGGCTCTGTCCTCCAGGAGCCTGCCGCCTGTGGTCTGCCATGCTGAGTGCCAAGGTGGGACCGAGGGTCCCAAGGAGGGCAGGCTCACTCAGCTTAGGAAGGTGACTTAGGAGAGTGGCCGGAAGGAGCGACATTTTGCCAGATAAAGAGGCCCCGTGTGTCTCTGTTTGGGAAAGATGGCATGGGGGGGTCGGCGAGGGCCGAAAGTGACTGGGAGGGTGGGGGACAGCATGGTTAGGGTGCCCGGAGCTAAGGCGTGTTGGGGTGACAAGGCCCTCCTCCTGGAGCTCCCCTCACATTCCGCAGCACTGAGAGCCCGAGTGGGGAGGCCTGCCTTGCACCTGTGCTTTCTACGCCATCAAGTCTCAAGCTGCCAGAGAGGCTGCTGACTGCAGGCCGCACCCAGTGAGGTTCCCCGGGAGAAGGCGCCCCATGAGCACCCATATCGCTTCACGTGGGCTGTGTCTGACACCAATTGATTCCAATACAACCCAAACCTGGCAAGGATCTTGAGCAGTGTTGCATCCTTTCCTTCTCACACAGTCAGTGTTTCTGATGGGATCCCCTATGAAGAAAGGGTGTCTTTGAGGCTTTCTCTGGAATGTTTTCGAAGGTGGTGTGTTATCTAACAGCTCTGGCAGGCGCTGGTGGCAACCGGTACTCTTTGTTCCTTGAGCAGCCACGGCGTGCCAAGAACTCGCCTCTGGTTCTGATGATATCCTTAAGGATAGTGATTAAATTTTTTAAAAATTAGAATTAACTCAGAGAAATAAATTGGACATGATTGTAAAGAAGGTGCCCCGATGTTAAAACTAACTTTGGTGCAGATGACCAACGCTGGTGCAAGACTATTAACTAAGCTGCGGACCTCAGGCTTGTGCTTTTATTTTGCCATTTTCAAATGAGGAAATTGAGGCTCAGAGAAGTGAAGTGTCTTTACTGAAGGCGCCACTTCCCGGAAGTGGAGGAGCGGGGATCAAACTCGGGTTTGCCTGACGAATGTGTCCAGGGAGCACCTTGCTTCAAACAGTGACTGCTGGTGGTTGTGTGTCTGATCGGTGCTTAGAGACCATTAGCCTGGGGGTCAGTCCCCTCCTGCGACTGTAACAAATCACCATGCATTTAGTGGCTTAAAATAGCCAACTTTTTATTATCTTACAGTTTTAGGGGTCAGAGGTCCAAAATGAGTCACACTGGGCTAAAGTCAAGGTGCAGGTGGGATTACTCCTGCTGGAGGCTTTAGCGGGCATTGCTTCCTTACACTTTCCAGCTTCTGGAAGCCACTGCACCCACTGCCTGGGGCCCCTTCCTCCATCTGCAAAGCCTGCGAGGCACCACAGAGAGCTGGGCTCCCACTATCACATGTCCATCTCTGACAGCTCTGCCTCCCCCTCCGTCTCTTAGGGACCCCTGGGATTACACCCAGCCACCCAGGTAATCCACGACCATCTCCATCTTTTAAGATCCTTAGCTTAGTCACATGTGCAAATTTACTTTTACCATATAAGGTAACCTGTTGACAGTTCTGGGAATTGGGATGGGGTCCTCCTGGGGGGTGGGCGTTCCCCAGCCAACCCGAGCTCTACCTGAACTCAAGGCCAAGAAGGAGCCTGTCAGAGAAACAAGGCATCTCATGTCTGGTTCAGGCTGGCTACTGACGCCCCGCTGGAACCCTTAGAAGCTCAGGAAGCAAGAGAAGAAGCAGTATGTCCCGTGACTGCCAATGGCAGAAGTTCTGTGTGAAGAGAGTGCTGAAGCCAAAATGTGTTAACTGAAAAGAAGGTGAGAAACAAGCAAGAAAGTGGGTTCCCACCATGCAGTCAACAGCCCCCAGTGGGGAGGGTGATGGAAGCCCCAGCTAGAGAGACAGGACAGAGAAGACTGGAACACCACGGGCACCCACTCCCATGGTTCAGCAAATCCCTGCAGACTCATCTGATAAATGCAAGGCCACAGCGTCCGGAACATTCCACTGTGGCTGGGAACCCCAAGGCTGCCCAGGCTTGTGGAGTCCTTTGGAGCCTGCTCTCGTTCTTCTTACAAGTCACAAGATAGGCCCAGACCTCCTTGCCTCGGGGCCCCCGGGCTAGAGCCTGCTACCCCTGTCCCTGCGCTGGATCAGAGAGCCCTGGCAGGTCACGGGACGGCCCTGGGGCAAGATGACTTGTAGAGATGCATGGAAACCCAGCCTCAAACTGAGGACTGTATAGCCCCAAACTGGCAACTGGCCACAGGGCTGGCTGTGGCCCTGGGAGCTGAGCGATCCCAGCATCCCAGGGAAAGTGGCCCTCCAGCATCGTGCCTTTAGCCTCTGGGCTCCGGCAGGCATTCCCTGAGACACGGCCATCCAGTCTTTGCTGGAACCCTCCCCCATGATGAGAAATTCTCCTCTCTGCATGTGTGATTAGAAACAGGCCTTTCCGGCTCCGGTGTCCATCAACCAGCAAGGGGACCCAAAATCACCCAGGGGAAACCTACTCCGAAGCCAATTTCTGTGCCTACCCTCTGCCCTATCCCCACCCCACCAAACATGTGCACATTTTCTGAGCAAACAGGGAGGGGGCCCATCCAGAGGCCCATCCCTCAGGGGCTTGGGACAGGCGGTGGCTGGGCAGCTGAGTGTGGCATCTCGGGGAATGACGAGTTCCTTTGTCTTGCTTCCCCCCCACCCCCTGCCATATCCGCCTACTTTTCCAGATGTAGATATGTGATTAGAATCCACTGACTGTAGTCGAACTGGCAATTAAGGAAGGCGATGTTGCCAGACCTAGCTCAAGAGCCATCTTTTCCAACACTTTGAGGCAAGTGGATCACCAGACCCCACGACATGACTCCAGGTGCATTTAGAGCGAGGGTAAATTGCGTCACCCATACTTTCCTATCCCTGCCAGGCTGGTGGGCCTGAGGGGTACAATCTGGCCTCTGCCTGCTGAGCACAGGCTGCCCGATTTGCCCAACAACCTGATGTTTCCTGGGACCTTTGGGTGCGGCACTCCCAGTCTTTGCCAAGCGCCTGCTTTCTCAGGTGCGAGGCAGGGCCCTGGATGGTCTTTGAAACGAGCGCATGATCTGGCTAGCTGACCCCCCCGCCCCCAGCTTCATGGCTGCAATTACCGGGAAGGACAGACCAGATAGAACAGCTTGGCCTTGGAAATGAGTCCCACACGCCTGGAGTGCTCATCTCAGGTGTGCATGCAGTTAGACGGAAGCAGAAAACTCCCAAGTAGGACGCCTGGGTGGCTCAGTCGGTGAAGCATCTGCCTTCGGTTCAGATCATGATCCCAGGGTCCTGGGATGGAGTCCCGCATCCGGCTCCTTGCTCTCAGTGTGGAGCCTGCTTCTCCCTTTGCCTCTGCTGCTCCCCCTCTTGTGCGCTCTCTCTCTCTCTCTCTCTCTCTCTGATAAATAAATATATAAAATCTTAAAAAAAAAAAAAAGTAGAAGAAAAGAAAAAGAAAACTCCCAGTAGGGGCCATGGCTTGACTAGCCAGAAAGGCACCAATGGGCCAGTGTGGTGAAGCCTTCATGTTTCTGTTGAAGGAGCTCTGAGTCCGGGCTGTCGATCTCTGGACATAGTCAGAACACGTGTGTCAAACCAATCAGATTCAGCCTTATAGGCCTGTCGGTAGAATAGGGGCGGCAGGATGTTGAGGTTTGATGCTTTCCACACCTCCGATGGTCCATCACTACAGCCATGTTTCCGAAGGCCATGCCCTCACCTGGGAGGACCTTCTGACCGGTCAGCTAAGTAACAGTCCAGTAGCCAGACTGGAAGCGCCGAGGCCCACCTCAGAGTTGCTGTTGACACGGGAGCCAGGCCTTCCGTCTCCTTGCATCCTCTTTTCATGACTATATTAGAATGATTTCCTCCATGTAGGAGAGTGAGAGGCTCAAACCGTAGAGATTGTGAAGTTCTGTTGAGAGCGGGTTTTGCGGGGGAATTAGACCCCGGCTTGGAGAACGGCCCCCTTCAGCTCTCAAGGAAAGGAGCGCCCTGCTCAGCGTGGGAAATGCATGGCTACCGTAGTGTACAAGGACACTCAGCAAATGGCTTCTGTTTCTGGGGAAACTTCTCAGTTTCCACAGCCGTAACATAAGGGAGGACAAGTGACGTCTAAGGCCCTAAGCCAAGCCAATCTGGGAGGCCATATTTAGGACTTATGTATCAGTCATCTCTTCACTGCCCCCTGGCTATATGCCCCCCCAGTGGAAGTGGTCAAACAAGGCCACATAAACACGTCCAGAAACACTTTGCCAAGTGCCAACGCCCCAAGCGTTCTTGACCACTGCTCACTTCAGCCCAGGGTTGAACACTGTGTCTTCGAAACAGAGGTCCCTGCAGCCTGGCCCACCTCCCCTTCTCCAGTAAAGAGGGCCCGACCGCCCTCTGGAATCCTGTTGTCGGTCCTGTGCAGAAATCATCGAAGGGGAGGGCAGTTTGGGGAAGAGCATTTTCACTAAACGTGGCACAAGTGATGCTATGCTGGCTGCCTGTGGAATGAACTTACAGGAAAAAAAGCTGTCTTTGCTACCAGAAGATTCAGCTAGACATTTCTTGCCGATGACCCACTTTCTCAAATGCAGAATTTCTTTATTCCTTTCTAAGTAAAAGCTTCGCTCCTTCTTAATGACTTTGTGACCACCAGCCGGGCTCTGGGAGAAAGAAGTCCCTCAGTAGCCACCACCTAGGGCCCAGCAAGTGGTGTGCAGTCAGCAGGCACAAAGTAGCCCTTTAAACTCCCCAGGACCGAGGGTGATAAAGGGCCACAGGCAGAAACCTCCCTGCGGGTGGGGTGGGAAGGTGCTTGCCCATTAACCAAACTGACATCCCCCAGGGAACACCTGAGGCTTGGCAAGGCATTTCTGGAAAGGCAGTTGTATGTGACCTCATTTGGCCCCTTTCCCTGGAGGGCATTTGGCCCTTTCTGAACTCCAGTTGGCAAGTCTGTCGCCTCTTAGAAAAATCTCCAAGATGCTGCCACAGCACGTTCCAACCCTTCATGCCTCCTGTGAGCTGGGACCAATACCTCTGCTCTTACAACGCACCACACCCTTTCCCCTGCCGCGCTTCATTTTGTCCTGAGAGCACAGTGAGGGAGAGAAGATAACCATCCCTGTCCTACAGACGAGAGACCCAGGCAGCCATTCAGCCATTAGGGGGGGTACCCCCCGTGGAAGGCTTCTCCCACCACCTCTTGGCTAGCCAGGGAGGCTGTCCCAGAAGCCTGATCTGAGCATCCCTATGGGCTGCACACACTAGGGAGCCTCTGAATAGTGAGGCCTTCAGCTCTAGGAGCCTCTTGTGCCCAAGGCAGGGTCTGGGAGCCCAGCCAGCCTCTGGCAGCAGGACCTTGGGCTCAGGAAGCTGGGCGGGCCAGGGGCGTGGCGGTGAAGGGCTGGGAGGAGCAGAGTCAGGGTCACAGTGTGGAGGAGGGGACCAGCCCTGAGACAAGGCCACGGAGGGGGAGAAGATGGAGCCCAGATGAGATGCTTTAAGGAAAGAGAATCGGCAGAACTCAGAAATTATTGGCTGTGGAAGCAAAGTAAATGGGAGATATCTGAGATGACTCACGGGTTTCTGACTCAGGCTGTTGGGTGGTTGGGGGTGCCATTTTGTAAGAAAGGGAGCCCAGAGGAAACCGTACTAGGCAGTGTGGGTGGAGATGCTGAGCTCCACTGTGGAAAGTTCGTGGAGTTTGAGGTGCTTATAGGGTACTCTCAGGTGAGGGTGCCTGTGAGGCAATTGGGTTTCCAGGACTAGCGCTCAGGATAGGTCTAGGCTGGGGGTGTCAATTTAGTGGCCACTGGCTTCTAGACTTGTTTTGTCCAATGTGGTGGCCACTAGCCACACGTGGCCATTTAAATGTAAGCTAATCTTAAATTTAAAAAGCTGATGATCGCTTCTCGGCCTTTTGGCTAAGATCAAGTGTAAAAAGCTGATGACAGAGTTCCTGTTTGGGATGCGGAAAAAGTTTTAGACACAGATGGGTTGATGGACGCACAACACTGTGAATGAGATTAGAATGTCCTTGAATTGTGCGCCCAAAGTGGCTCAAATGGCACCTTTTAGATCAGATATGTTTTACCACAACTTTGAAATAGAAAAGAAACAAGATTAATTACAATGAAAAATTCAGGTCCTCACTCGCACTTGCCATATCCCCGGTAACTCAACAGCTTCTCGTGACTCATGGCTACTGTATTGGACGCTGAAGACATGGAGCGTTTCCACCCCCACAGAAATTTCCACTGGACAGCACCGCTGTAGGGAGTAACCAAAGCCCGGGGCTTGTGGAGGGAGAGGAGAAGGGAAGAGCGCTGGGGCACCTGGGAGGAGCGCCACGTCTGAGAAGGACATGGCCGTGGGCATCAGGAGACAACAGTGCAAAGGGCCAGGGAGCCCAGGAGCAGCAGCTAAGCACATTCCAGAAAATATAAATGGCTTGCTGTTGCCTCAAAGTAGTCCATGCTTACCCCCCCATCCCCCGGGCTCTCTGCTGGGAGTACTCTGTCCAAATCTGGGCGTGCTGGGCTTCTGGAACCTAGTAGAAAGGAATCACCTAGTGTCCTTGGGGACAGGCGAAACTCCGATGCAGCCTGTGCCCCCTGAAAGAGGCCTCAGTGAGCCCGCTTCCAGCTCTTTGCTGATCGGGGCTCAGTGTAGACATGGGCCGAGCCTCCAGCTGGAGCCCTGGTTCCGGTAGAATCAGCCAGCACCCCCTAGCAGCGCCTCCTTCTGCCAACCCAGGCTGTGCTTCCCCGAAGAGCTGCGGCTGGGGCGGGTGCCGGCGCGGGTGGATGCAGCCCGTTCCCCCTTGCAGTGGCTCGTTGTGAGCTTACCCCGCGGCTGGCTGTGAAGGCAGGCCAGGCGGGCAGGTAGAACCCAGGTTTGTCAATGAGCCACACTCCGTGTAGACACAGGCCGCGTACCCACCCGCAGCCCCGGCTCATCCGTATATTGGCTGTAATTCACCGTGGAGGGGTTTTGTGTGCTGACCGGGGCGGTGGTGCCCCGGGAAGCCCAGCGCACCGTACGTGGACGTAGGGGCTGGGCCGGTCCTGGCACAGGTTGCCGTTTCTTGAGAAGCCTCATCTTTTTGTGGAGGCTTTGTGGTTCTTCGTAGACACTGCCTGGTTCTCTGCGGATGAAACCCCATTCTCTGCACCCACAACCTTATTCGGGACGGAGGCAACTTCATCCAGGGTAGACACGGTCTCGTCTTGAGGGTCTGCAGCCTCCTCTGAGCCTCTGCGTTGGGCCTCCTTGCACGCACACACCTGTGTCTCCTTATGAAGCTTCCCTCGGGGCTGACCCAGCGAACACCGCTGCGCAAAGCTGTGCACGACAGAGAACCCTGGGAGGTCCCGAAGAGCCACATTCACGGGCGACGCAGCCTCTGCCGCCAGGTCCCGGCCTGGTTCCCAGATGGACCAGCCATCAGTTCTCTGCAGGGCCGCGGTCCATGCAGGGGCCGTCTACATCACCAGGAAGAGCCCCAGTCCCTAGTGTTGGCGCTGCCCATGTGTCCAGGGTGGGCGCTGTGCTGTTCCTTCTGCCAGCTTCTCCTGGCCGATCTCAGCCCTGTGTAGGGACCTTCTGGGCGGGGCTCCATGTAGATGCCACCTGCATCTCTTTGCAGAGTCTTGTCCTTCACGAACATAGCCCTCTTTTCCTTGGGGAGTCTCCTCCTGCGGTACACCACCTTCATCTCCCTAGACGGTCGGGCTCCGCATGGATGCAGCCCTCAATTCGGCACCGAGGCTCAGTGTGTGTAGACATGGTTTTACGGGGTGGTGCCACCCGTGCATCCAAGCTGCTTCCGATCTACTGCCTGCTTGCTCCCCCTACACCCCCGGTCTCAGGTAGCCTGGCCCCTGCAGCTCAGGCCCCACCCTGCCACAATGCTCTCTTTGCTGTGACACCTTCTGAGGCAGCTGTAGGCCGAGCTCAATGCTGGGGCCCAAGTCCCAAGATCTCTACCCCTTGGGGCCTGCGCTGCTGCCAGCGCTGCCTGTCTGCGTCTCTGCTGTGTCTGACGAGGCCAGAGGTTCTGGGATCTGCAGAGCCTCAAGGCTTGCGAAGAATGAGACCGAGTGCCGGGGTGGCCAGCTGGGAGAAGGGGGGCTAAGAGGGGCTAGAAGCAGGCAAGGAGGAGCCAGAGTGGGTGAGAATGGAGATCTGGCTCCCAGTCTGAGCTTTGCCATACATTTGATGTGCCACGTTATACAGGTTCTCGGCACTCTCTGGGCCCCAGGTTCCAGAGAGGTATGTGGTAGAAAGGCGGTCTACCCTAGGTAAGGGTGACCAGCCTGTACTTTGAGGACAAAGCCATTTTGGGTGGCCTGAGAAGTCGTCATAAAACATGTCAATATCCAAAAGAAATCCCAATATGATGCAACTGCTAAGTGGTGAGTAAACCCAGAAGTCCATCAGACAGGTTATGTTAATTATCATCAACCTCACATTTTTGACGTCTCATAAGTGACCAAATTATTTTGTCATGAATTATTGGTCATAGCTAACCCTCAGTGCCAGACACCCTTCTCTCTGTGTCTTATGTGTATTGACTCATTTCATCCTTCTAATACCAACCAAGGTGGATGCTATTATCATCCCCTTTTACAGATGAGACAACTGACTCCAGGACAAATGCTCTGTGAGTAGTGGGGCTGGGATTCAGACAAGCCAGGCACTTAATTAAGTTCAAACACTCGCCAATTTCTCTTTTCCCCACGACTCTTAGGCATGAAAGATTAAATCATCTAACCTCGTTGAGTCTTAATTTCTTTACCCGTGAAATGGGAAACCCAAAGGACCTACCTAATAGGTTGTTGCGGGAATTAAATGAGACCACACGTTCTTACTTGTCAGTGGAGTACATGGCAGTATTTCAATCCTGTTCTGGCATGTGTGATATATGGAGGCACATGAGTGGTTTAGACACTTTGAAACTTGCTATTTGGGGGACATTATAGTAATGACTGTACAGGAATTTCAGATACAAATTCAACCAAACAAGCATTGTCAAGCACTTTCACACATCACATACATCTTCTGTGGCAATCCATAAATAGCCTTATAAATGTTATTACTCGTATTTTGCAGAAGAGAAAACTGAGGCTTGGAGAGGCTGTGTGAAATTCCCAAGGTCACCCAGCTACAAAGTGACAGAGCTGGGACTCTAACCCCCAAGTCCACTCTCTACTATCCACCCCTGTCCTTAACAACCTCTCAGGTTTTCTGATAGACTCGGGTATTTTCATTGCATGGTGGTCAAGCTGAGCAAAAGCAGAGGGAAGATGGATGAAGACCCCATCCTGTTCCCCTCGTTTCTTCTCCAGGCAAGGGCCAAAGCTGCTTTCACCTGGGCATACAGTTCACAAGTCCAACCAGTGTGAGTGTAGTGGGAGCTGGACCCATTTATTATTGCCAATGCATTTGCATCTCCCACAGTGCTCACACACTTTACCAGGATTTTTCTGAACCCATTCCAGTGAGGGCTGCCTCAGGCTCCTTGTTTTAATAACATGTCTCTTTTAGAGATTTTTTTTTAAATAGTAAAACACTGCATTTCAGCTCCACAAGGTCATTCCATACAGTAATATTGGGATGGTACAGTCCCTCTTCCCTCCCACTCATATTGTCCAAAGATTCTATGTAATACCAAAAAAAAGATACAAAGCTCTTAACAAAAATGGAAATAACCCAGAATAACCCAGATTCATTTGTTCTTTTTTAAATAATGGCTTTAGTGAGTTACCATTCACATTCCATAAAATTCACCCTTTAAAAGCATACAGTTCAGGAATTTTAGTGTTTTCACGAAGTTGTCAGCCATCACCACTAATTCCACAATATTTTCTTTCTTCTTTTAAAGATGTTATTAATTAATTAATTTATTTGTTTGTTTATTTATTTATTTATTTATTTGAGAGAGAGAGAGAGAGAGAGAGTGCATGTGCAGATGGGTGGGGATGTGGGCAGGGTGGAGAGAGGAACAAGCAGACTCCATGCTGAGCCCGAAGCCCAATGCAGGGCTCCATCTCATAACCCTGAGATCATGACCTGAGCCAAAATCGTCAGACATTTTACCAACTGAGCCACACAGGTGCCCCTAATTCCACAATATTTTCATTAAGTAGTCATTTGCTATTCCCTATATCCCCAGCCCCTGGTAACCAGTAACCTACTTTCTGTCTCTATGGATATGCCTATTCTGGACATTTTATCTAAGTGGAACCAAACAATATATGGCCTTCTGTGACTGGCTTCTTTCACTTAGTATAGTGTTTTCAGGGTTCATCCATGTTGTAGTACTTACCAATACTTCATTCCTTTTGATGGCTGAATAATATTGTAGTATATGGATAGACCACATTTTGTTTATTCATTCATCAGTTGATGAAAGTTTGGGTTGTTTCCATCTTTTGACTATTATGAATAATACTTCTATGAATATTCATGCACAAGTTTTGTGTGAACATGTCTTCATTTTTCTTGGGTCTATACCTAGGAGTAGAAGTGCTGGGTCATATGGGAACTCCACGTTTAATCTTTTGAGGAACTGCCTGACTGTCTTCCAAAGTGGCTTTACATTCCCACCAGCAATGTTTGTGTGTTCCAGTTTCTCCACATTGTTACCAAGGCTTGTTATCGTCCATCATTTTGATTGTAGCCATTGTAATGTGTATAAAGTGGTGTCTTAGTGGGGCTTTGATTTGCATTTCCCTGATGGCTAACGATGTTGAGCATCTTTTCATGTGCTTATTGTATATCCATTTGTATGTCTTCTTCAAAGAAATATCTATTCAAATCTGTTGCCCTTTTAAAATTTGTGTTGTCTTTTTATTAATAAGTTGTATGACTTCTTTATATATTCTAGTTACAAGCATTTTATAAGAGGTATGGTTTGCAAGTATCTTCTCATGGTCTTGTTTTTTCACGCTCTTAAGAATACCTTTGTAAAAGCAGACATTTTAAAATTTGAAGTCTCATTTATCAACTTTTTTCCTTTATATATTATGCTTTTGATATCTAAGAAATCTTTACCTAACCAAGGTTGCAAAGATCTTCTCCAATGTTTTCTTCTAGTTCTTTTATAGTTCCAGGTGTTACATTTAGGCTCATGATACATTTTGAATTAATTTTTGTATATATCATGTACTATGGATCAAAATTTATTTTTTTTACACATAGACATTCTCAGCAACACACTTGGGAGCTCACAGCTGTATGAAGTGATCAGTATGCTGTTTTAATATTTATGTGCCATTTTAATAAAATAAGAGTTGAAGCCCCTGCTTTTATTTATTTAATTATATAATCTGTATTATTATATTATTACATATTAACTATATTAATTATTTATTATATTTATTATATAAATTAGCATATATAAATATATAAACATATATTTATATATAAATTATATTTATTATATAAATAAATAAATAATATTTTATTAATTTTAATTATATAATATACAGATATATAAACTGTCATTTCTCCACTGAATTGCCTTTACAGCTTTGTCAAAAATCAGTTTTCCATATATTTGTGGCCTATTTCTAGACTCTCTATTCTGTTCTACTGATGTATTTGTCTATCTTGACACCAACACCACTCTGTCTAGAATACTGCAGCTTTATAATAAGTCTTGAAATCAAGTAGCATAAGTTCTCCCAACTCTGTTCTTCTTTTTCCAAGTTGCTTTGGCTTTGCTAGGTCCTTGCATTTCCATGTGAATTTTAGAATCAGTTTGTTAATTTCTACACAAATACCTCCTAGAATTTTGATTGTTATTGTATTGAATCCATTGATCAATTTGGGGAGAATTGACATTTTAACAATATGAAATCTCTGCCCCATGAACATGGTTTATCTCTCTATTTAGGTCTTTTTATTTTCTTTTAGCAGTGTTTCATTGTTTTTACTGTAGAGGTCTCACACCTCTTCACAGGTTCATCCTTAAGTATTTCATATCTTTGAATCTATCTTTAAAAGAATTTTTAAATTTTAATTTCTGATTGTTCATAAGTAGTAAATAGGAAAGCAACTGATTTTTGTATAGTGATCTTGATTCCTATTACCTTACTAAACTCACTTAATTGCTATTTTTGTATATTTCATCAGATTTTCCTCAATTATGGTGGTTGTGAATAGACAATCATTGGTTGTGAATAAAGCTAGTTTTACTTCTACCTTTCCATTCTCAATTGCCTTTTCTTCCTTCTTTCCTTCCTCACTTCCTCCCTTCCTCCCTTCCATCTTTTCTTTCTCTCACTCTTCTTCCCATTTACTTTGGGTTTGATTTGCTTTCTTTTTCTCATTTCTTGAAGTAGAAGCTGAGATGAATGATTTGAGGTTTTTTTCTTTTCTAGTATGGGCATTTCTTCTTTCTTTCCTTCCTTTTTTCTTTCTTTCCCTTCTTTTTTTTTTTTTTTCTTGATTGCCCTAGCTAGAAGCTCCAGTACAATGTTGTATAGAAGTGGTGGGAGCGGACATTCTTGCAGTGTTCTCAAATTTGGGAAGAAAGCTTTTTTTTTTAAACTTAAGTTTTATGTTAGCTGTAGAGTTTTTATAGTTGCTCTTCTTCAGGTTGAGGAAGTTCCATCTATTTAAGTTTGTTGAGAATTATTACCAATAGGTGTTGGGTATTATCAAATGCTTTTTTTTTTACCTTCAATGCAATAATATGATTTTTCTCTATTAATTTGTTAATATGGCAAATTAAATTGATTGCTTTTCAAACATTAGACCAACCTTGAATTCCTGGGATAAATTCTAGGTGGTCACAATGTATTATCCATTTTATGTAGTGTTGAATTTGATTTGCTAAAAATTTTTCAGAATTTTTACATTTACATCCATGATGAATATTGGTTTATAGTTTTCTTACAATGTTGTTGTCCAGCTTTGATATCAAGATAATGCTGGCCTCATAAAATGAGTTGTAAAGTGTTCCCTTCTCATCCATTCTCTGGGAGGTTTTTTATTTTTTCTTTAATTTCACCCTTGAATGTTTGATAGAATTCACCAATGAAGCCATCTGTTTCTGGAATTTTCAGTATGGGAAAGTCTCTAACTACAATTTCTTTAATAGATATAGAGATATTCTATTTCTTCAGGAGTCAGCTTTGGTAGTTTGTGTCTTTCAAGGAATGGGTCTATGTCATCTAAGTCATGAAATGTATTGTCATAAAATTTATGATATTGTCTTATCCTTTTATTTAATATCTGTAGAATATGTAGTGACTTCACTTTTCAGTTCCCAGTGCTAGTAATTTGTGTCTTATCTCTTTTTCCCCTGATCAGCATGGCTAGAGGTTTATCAAGTTTATTGATCTTTTGAAAGAACCAGTGTTGGTTAGAATGACTTTACTCTGTTGTTCTTGTTTTCTATTTCATTGATCTCTGCTCTGATCTTTGTTTTTTCCTGTATCCCATTTACTTGGGGTTTAATTTGCTTTCTTTTTCTCATTTCTTCAAGTAGAAGCTGAGATGAATGATTTGAGGTTTTTTTTTCTTTTCTAGTATAGGCATTTAGTGCTATAAAATTTCTGTTAAGTACTATTTTAACAGCTTTCACCAAATTATTAGATGGTGTGTTTTCATTTTCATTCAATTCAAAGCATTTCCTAATTTTTTTATTTCCACCTTTATGTATGGGTTATTTAGAACTGTCTTATATACTTCCAAATAATTGGGAATTTTTCAGAGATATTTCTGTATGGATTTCTAACTTAATTTCATTATGGTCAGAGAACAGACTTTGTATGACTTAAATTCTTTCAATTTTATTGAAACTTGTTTTATGACCCAAAACATTGTCTATCTTGGTAAATGTTCCATATATATTTAAAAAGGATGTATACTCTAATGTGGTTGGGTGGACTATTTTATAAATGTCAAATAGATCAAGTTTGTTTATAATGTTGTTTTGATCTTCTATATCTTTAATGAATTTCTATATACTTGTTCTATCAATTATTGAGAGAAGGGTATTGAAATCTCTGGCTTTAATTATTTCTATTAATCCTTGTGTCAGTTTTTGCTTCATGTTAAGTTCATAAGCTCATATATTCTTGGTGAATTAATAACCCTTTTATCATTATGGAATGACCTTCTTCATCCCTGTTAACATTCTATATTCTATTTTTTTTTAAGTAGACTCCATGCTCAGCATGGAGCCCAGTGCAGGGCTTGAACTCATGACCCTGAGATCAAGACCTGAGCTGAGATCAAGAGTTGGATGCTTAACCAACTGAGCCACCCGGGTGCCCCAACATTCTTTATTCTAAAACTTACTTATTCTGAAATTTAATATGCCTAATATTAATATAAACCCTCCAGATTTCTTTTGATTAATGTTGGCATTGTATTTTTTATCCTTTTACTTTGAATCTGTTTGTGTCTTTATATTTAAAATGCATTTCTTATAGGGAGTATACAGTCAGGTTTTGGTTTTAAATCCAGTCTGATAATCTCTGCCTTTTTATTGTGGTGTTCAGATGATTTATATTTAATATGGTTATTGATATCATTAGATTTAAGTCTATTTTTTCATTTGCTTTTTATTTATGTCATATATTCTGTGTTCTCCCTTTCCTCTCTTTTTAAAAAAAATGTTTGGGGATTAGGGGAGTATTTCCTAGATTCCATTTTATCTCCTTTGTTCATTTTTTTTAAGATTTTATTTAATTTGTCAGAGAGAGAGCACAAGCAGGGGGAGTGGCAGGCAGAGGGAGAAGGAGAAGCAGACTCCCCACTGAGCAAGGAGCCTAATGCAGGACTTGATCCCAGGACCCTAGAATCAAGACCTGAGCCGAAGGCAAAGGCTTAACTGACTAAGCCACACAGGCACCCCCTCCTTTGTTCATTTTTAAGGTATCACTCTTTGTTTCATTATTTTAGTGGTTGATTCAAGATGTACAATGTACATTATTAGTATGATCTGCCTTTAAGTAATATTATTAATTAATAATATTAAGTGATACTATACCATTTCACATGTTATAAGAATGTCATAGCAGTATACCTCCATTTCTCTTCTCTTCTCTTTTGTGCTATTATCATATGACTTACTTTACTTATGTTATGAACTCCATTATTGTTATCATTTTTATTAAATAGTTGATTATCTTTTAAAGAAATTTAAATAATAAGAAGAAAAATCTTATATATTTACTCATGTGGTTACCATTTCCAGTGCTCTTCATTCCTTTGTGTAGATCCATGTTTCCATCTGGTATCATTTTCTTCTGTCTGAAGGACTTCCATTAATATTTCTTGTATTGGGGGTACCTGGGTGGCTCAGTCATGAAGCATCTGCCCTCGGCTCAGGTCCTGGACTGAGCCCTGCATTGGGCTCCCTACTCAGCAGGAAGCCTGCTTCTCCCTCTCCCACTCCCCCTGCTCGTGTTTCCTCTCTCCCTGTGTCTCTGTCAAATAAATAAATAAAATCTTAATATATTTCTTGTATTGCAAGCCTTCTGCTGATGAATTCTTTTAGCTTTTGTATGTCTGACAAAGTCTTTATTTCACTTTCATTTTTGAAATATAATTTCACTGGGTACAGAAGGTGAGGTCAACAAGTTTTTATTTGTTTTCATCCAGTACTCTAAAGATATTGATCTACCACCTTCTTATTTGTGTTGTTTCTCACAAGAAATCTGCTATAATCTTTATTTTTGTTTCTCTATACATAACATAATGTTTTCCTCGTGTTGCTTTTAAGATTTTTTTGTCTTTATCACTAGTTTGGAGCAATTTGATTATAACATTGCCTTGGTATAGTTTCTTCATGTCTCTTGTGCTTGAAGTTCACTGAAATTTTTGAATCTATGAGTTTATAATATCCATTATATCTAGGAATTTTTTAGCCTTTATTTCTTCAAATATGTTGTCTGCTCCTTACCATTTTACAGGGACTCTAATTGCACATATATTAAGCCTTTAAAATTGTCCTACAGCTCAGTAATGCTATGTTCTTTATTTATATCCTCTTTTCTCTTTGTGTTTCATTTGAACAGTTTCTATTACTATGTCTTCAAGTTTGCTAATCTTTTTTCCTACAATGTCTAATCTTCCATTATTTTCATCTAGTATATTTTTCATCAAACTACTCAGACTTGTAGTTTTTATCTCTAGAAGTTCAATGTGAGTCTTTTTTATATCTCACATGTCTTTATTTAACTTTTTGAACATATGGAATACAGTTATAATAATTGTTTTGTTTTTCTAGTCTACTTATTCTAACATCTATTTCAGTTCTGGATTGGTTTTAAATGATCGATTTATCTCCTCAATATGAGCTATATTTTCCTGCTTTTTTGCATGCTTGGGAATTTTCTATTGGATGCCAAACAGTATTAATTTTACCTTATTAGGTGCTAGATATTTTTGTCTTATTATAAATATTCTTGAACTCTGCTATGGGACACAGTTAAGGTACTTGGAAATAGTTTGAACTTTTCTGACTTGCTTTTATGATTCGTTAGGCAGGACTGGAGCAGTTATCAGCCTAGAGCAAAGTATTTCCCAGTACTGATAAAAGAACTACATGCATGCTCTACCCAATGCCCTGTGAATGAAATTTTCCAGATTGGCAGGTAGAAGCAAGCATCATCCCCAGAGTTGTGTAAATGCCAGAGACTGTTTCTTCTAACTGTTTTTGGATGGTTCTTTCCTAAGCTTCAGGTAGGCCCTCACATGCATGGATTGATCAATACTCTACTGAATACCCAAGAGACACCTTTGGCAGATCTCTGGAGCACCCTGTCTGTACGGCTCTCCAATATTCTGCCCTGTGACACTTAGCCTCATTGGCCTTCCTGGATTCCTAGCTGTTTTCCCACCTCCGAGAAAACACCAAGCTCTTTACTGGATTTTTTCCTCCCTGCCCCACAGTCTGGCATCTCTCTCTAGGCAATAAGCTGGGACAGTTGTAGCACTCACTTCATTTATTTCCCATCTTTATCTTTCTTTACCTGATGCCCAGCATCTTGAAAAATACTGGTTTTTTCAAAAATATAGTATCTGTTGATTATTTAAGAAGGAGAGTAAATTCAATCCCTGTTCCTTCATCTTGGCCAGAAGCAGGTTACAACCCTTTTTAGAAATCCTAGTCCATTTTAAAATTTAAACCTTTAAAGTTTTTAATTTTAAAGTTTAAAATTTAAACCTTTACCTATTTTTAAAATATCCTTGTTATCCTTGATAAAATATTTTTTAAATACCCCAAGGGATATTCTGGGGTAAATATGGGTAAAATGGGACAAAGGGGTCCCAGTGGAGAAAAACAGGGTCTTGGGAACAATTAAGAAAGGAAAAAGAAGGGTCCTAAGTCTGAGTTAGGATTTTTCATCAGGCCAAAATGTCATGTTTGTATGTGTTTACGGTAGCCCCAAGCTGAGAATAGTGGTAGAGACTTGCTTTGGTGAGGAGATCAGTTCTCTCCTTGGCATATGGCCTACAGACTCCCTTGCTTCAAAATGAATATACAGACAGACAGCCTACCTGCTGCTCCTGCAATGCCAACTTCATATACACATATGGTTGCTGAATAAAATACAGGATACCCAGCTAAATTTGAATTTTAGGTAAGCAAAAAAATTTTTGGTATAACTGTGTTCCAAATATCTCAATGTATATACTTACACTAAAAATTGTTTATTATTTGTCTGAAATTCAGATTTAACTGGGGTATGTTTTTTATTTATTAAATTTAACAACGTTATGCACACAGCAATATGACCTCCAGCTCGGTCTCAGGCCTCTGGGACTGATCATAAAAGGCTCTCATCTCATTTCTGCCACTAAACAGCTCAATGTCACTGGATAAGTCACTTGTCCTCTGAGGTCTAGCTGGAGATGATTCACATACAGTACCTAACTTGGCACCTCTCTCACAGTAGCTATTCCATGAATGGGATTGAGTAGCAAAGTCAGATGCAGATACTACTTCATAGATTAAAGATAACTCACTTAACCCTATCACCTCTTAGCCTTCTAACAGCCTCTATAAGACAGTTGATGAAAGTGTTATATTTACTTTACAAATGGGGAAGGTGAAGCTCAGAAAGGTAACCAAGCAGAGCAGAATGTGTAGGTGCCCTGTGAGTGGCCCAGAGAAGGAAAGGGCCTGGTTTCTCACCCCAGCTCTGCTCCTCACTTCCTGGGTGCCCTCTTCTCCAGGATCACTCTTCACACATGGCCAGTGGGCTGGGACCAGGAAGTATGCTATCCAGCAGTCTAGAACTTGAGTGACAAGACCAGGATGAAGCCATTGCCCTTCTTCGGCATCCTGGCTAGTCCTTTGCTTAGCGTGAGGTCCTGAGTTCCTTGGGTCTCCAAGGAAGTTCAAACTGGTGGACATACTTGTCACCATCTTCTGAGTCTTTCATTCTAATCTTACGGGACCCACATAGTATGGAAAGAGCTCAAAGAGGCAAGAGACCAGGACTCTGGCCCCACTTCAGCTGTTGACTCACTCAGAGATCTTTCTTTGCCTCAGTTTCTTCATCTCTAAAATGGGGATTTGAGTAAAAAATAGTCAGGAAATGACTTTTAAAACATCAGAAATGCTATTTCAAATGGTTGTTGGATTCTGAACAGCAACATAGCCCCAATATCAGAACCTTCGTGTTGGTCTTTCTGTAGAAGTAGCTGCTTATCCATCTGTTTCCTCAGACCATGACTGAGGTGGTAAAAGGACAGGAGGAAGATGTGACTAGGAGGAAGGAAAAGGAATAAGACCTCCCTTCTGCTTCTGAAGGTCTTTAAGAAGTTCTTCAAAAAGTAGAGAACACACAGTTATGCCTCCCTCTTCTCAGTACTTTAGAGATGAACTTGGAGGTTTCTTGACCCTGGGCCTGGTGGAGGGGTGAGCTGCCAATTTGGACTTGCTAGCCTACAGCCCTGAGGGTCTTACTGTTTGAAGAAAAGAGAGCAGAGGCAAAGTGAGATAAAGCTGGTCACATCTACCTACTGTCCTAAAGCCTGCAGCTGTATTACTTACTCACTCTGCATCCCATGGAGCTGAGGACTAGTGCTTATTAGCAGTCTCTCAGCAGGAACAGAAGACTGTTTGTCTCTTGTGCTACTGTGTCTGAAAAGAGGGGGAAAGACAGGAAACTATAAGCATTTTCTGATGCTGAGTAAATGGATGAGCAAAAGACTAACATCCAGATTATCATAAGTAAACTGATGGAATTAGGAAACCCTGTGCCCTCCTCCCCCTCACAAACACACAACAATTTATGAACAAATTCTTTTCTGTTAGAAATCCAGAAACTAATTGAAAAGCTCCTGTAGCCCCAGGTGAACATAAGACCACATTCACTAAGGTCAGTAGGAAGGCTTGGGACACCCTCTGTCAGAGTCCCTACATCTAGCACAATGCTATATGATTGGGAAGAGCCCCCCTAGCATCCAGAGTCTACCAGGGGAAGGAGGAGGTAGGTTTCTGCATTCAGTTCCTCAACTTTTCTGAAGAAGCTCTCTAGAAATCTTGCCTCTGTCTTGTCAGATGTGGAGTTCTGATGGGTGCAGTTTGGCCATCTAGGGGAAATGAAGGTAGTAATTTAGACTGGTAGATACCATAGCTCCAAAGTCCCTGGCTCAGCAAAGAGTGAGTGTTTAAAAAAAAGCACAATTGTTTTCTTCTCCCTGGGGAAGGAAAAAGTTGGTAGAAGCCTCCAGAACTCTGGCCAGGCTGATTGGTGGGAATCTTCTCCTGTGTGAGGCCAGTCTGTGAAGACTAGCAGAGGTATTTGCTTTGTCTAATGTGCAGACACCAACACAAAGTGGAAGAAAAAATGAAGAATGAGGCAAAGATGTTCTAAACAAAGGGACATGATAAAGCTGACCCTAATGAAATGGAGTTATATAATTTACCTGGAAGAATTCAAAATAATTGTCATAAAGATGTGCACTGAGGTCAAGAAAACAATGCATGAACAAAGTGAGAATTTCAACAACAAATATAAAGTACTAAACAGAAATCATGGTGCCCAAAACCAAAATAACTACACTGAAAATTTTGCTAACAGGGCTCAACAGCAGACTAGATCAAGTGGAAGAAAGAAACAGAAAACTCAAATAAAAGTCATTGAAAATAATTCAGTCAGTGGAACAATAAGATGAAAGAATGAAAAATAATAATGAAGGCTTAAGGGATTTATGAGAAACTACTAAGTAGACCAATATACATTATGGGAGTTCCAGAAAGAGAAGAGAGAGAAAGAAGACCAGAAAGTTCATTTTTTTTAAAGATTTTATTTATTTATTTGACATAGAGAGAGAGATCACAAGTAGGCAGAGAGATAGGCAGAGAGAGAGAAGTAGGCTCCTTGCTAAGCAGAGAGCCCCATGTGGGGCTCGATCCCAGGACCCTGAGATCATGACCTGAGCTGAAGGCAGAGGGTTTAACCCACTGAGCCACCCAGGTGCCCCCAGAAAGTTCATTTTTAAAAATAGCTAAAAATATCCCAATTCTGCAGAAGGAAATGGACATCCAGATCCAAAAAGCCCAAAAGACAACAAATAAGATGAATTCAAAGAAATCCATACTGAAGCACATTAAAATCAAATTGTCAAAAATCAAAGACAGAGAGGATTTTGAAAGCAGCTGAAGAATAGTGACTTGTCACATACAAGGAAACTCCTTAGGCTATGAACATATTTTCCAGCAGAAACTGTACAGGCCAAAAAAGAGTGGAATGATATGTTCAAAATGCTGAAAGAAAAAATTGCCAGCAAAGAATACTGTCCCACACAAAACTGTCCTCCAAAAATGAAAAAGGAGATAAAGATTTTCTCAAATAAACAAAAGCTGAGGGAATTCATCACCACAAGACCCGCCTTCCAAGAAGTGCTAAAGAGAGTTCTTCAAGTCAAAATGAAAGGATGCTAAACAGCAGCATAATAACATAAGAATGTATGAAACTCATTGGTAAAGCTAGACAGATACAGAATACTGTATTATTGTAATAGTGGTAGATAAATCACTTTTAATTATACTATAAAAGTTAAAAGACAAAAACATTAAAAATAACTATGACTAAAAATATGTTTAAAGATACATAATATGAATAGGTATAAATTGTGACAATAAAACATAAAGGATTACTGGGAGATATTAAAGTGTAGAGTGTGTATGATTGAATTTAATTTGTTATCACTTAAAATAGACTGTTATGACTATAAGATGTTTTATGTGAGCTCCAAGGTAACCACACACATACAAATACCCATAGATATGATACAAAAGAAAAAAGAAAGGAATCAAAGCATATCAATGCAAAAAAAATCAATAAAGCACAAAGGAAAACAGCAAGAGAGGAAAAGACAGACAAATGAACTGCAAGGCTAACAGAAAATAACAGAATGGCAGTAGTGAGTCTTCCTTATCAATAATTACATTAAATGTAAAAGGATTGAACTGCAGTCAAAAGATATAGAGTGGCTAAAATGGATAAGAAAAATAAGACCCAACTATATGCAGTCAACAAGAAACTCTCTTTATATTTAAAGACACACATAGGCTGAATGTGAAAGTGTGGAAAAAGATATTCCATGCAAATGGTAACCAAAAGAGAGCAGGAGTTTCTATACTTATATCAAACAAAATAGACTTTAATGTTAAAACCGTTATAAGAGACAAAGGATATTATACAATGATAAAAAGATTTAACTGCCAAGAAGATATAAATATATATGTACCCACATCAGAGCACCTAAATGTGGAAAGTAAACATTGATATAACTGAAGGGAGAAATAAACAGCAATACAGTAATAGTAAAAAGCTTCAGTACCCCACCTTCAATAATAGTTAGACTATCCAGACAGAAGATAAATAAGGAAAGAGAGACCTTGAGCAACTCTATAGACCAAATGGACCTAACAGATATATACAGAACATTTCACCCAACAACAGCAGAACAAACATTTTTCTCAAGCACCTACAGATCTTTCTCTAAGATAGATCACATGTTAGAGCACAAAGCAAGTCTTAACAAATTTAAGAATGAAACTGGAAATCAATAGCAGAAAGAAAACAGGAAAATTCACAAATATGTGGAAGTTAAACAGTACACTCTTGAAAAAGCGTTGGGTGAAAGAAAAAGATCAAAAATAGATTAGACAATATCTCAAGACAAATGAAAACAAAAACACAATATACCAAAACCTATGGGATGCAACAAAAGCAGTACTAAGAGAGAAGTTCATAGCAATAAATGCCTACGTTAAAAAAAAAAAAAAAGTGCAAGATCTCGAGTAAACAACTTTATACCTCAAGGAGCTAGAAAAAGAAGAGCAAACTAAGCCTAAAGTTAGCAGAAGGAATGAAATCATACAGATTAGAGCAGAAATAAATGAAATAGGAAATAGAAAAAAAGCAAAAATCAACAAAACTAAGAGTTGGATTTTTTTGAAAAGATAAATGAAACTGACAAATCCTTAGCTAGGCTAAGAAAAAAAGGAGAGAAGTAAATAAATATAACTAGAAATGTAAGAAGAGATGTTACAACTGATGTCACAGAAATTACAAAGGATCATAAGAAACTACTATAAACAGTTAAATGCCAACAAACTGGATAACCTGGAAGAAATGAATAAATTCCTAGAAACACACAACCAATCAAGACTCAATCATGAAGAAACAGAAAGTCTGAACAGTGACTAGTATGAAGATTGAATTAGTAATTTAAAACCTCCCAACAGCGGCTCCCGGGTGGCTCAGTCGTTAAGCGTCTGCCTTTGGCTCAGGTCATGATCCCAGGGTACTGGGATCGAGGCCTGCATCGGGCTCCCTGCTCCTCGGGAAGCCTGCTTCTCCCTCTCTCTTGTGTACCCTCTCTCACTGTGTCTCTCTCTGTCGAATAAATAAATAAAATCTTAAAAAAAAATAAAAACTTTAAAAAATTAAAAAAATAAAAAATAAAACCTTCCAACAAAGACAAGGTCAGGAGAAGATTGCTTTACTGGTGAATTCTACCAAATATTTAAAGAATTAATGCCAATCCTTCCTAAACTCTTCCAAGACATGGAACACTTCTAAACCCATTTTATGAAGGCAGAATTATCCTGATACCAAAGCCAGACAAAGACATCATAAGAAAACAACAGGCCAATATACCTAATGAATATAGGCGCAAAGATCTTCAGCAAAATACCAGCAAATCAAATTCAACAGCATATTAAAAGGATTATACACCATGACCAAGTGGGATTTATCCCTAGGATGCAAGGATGATTCAACATATGCAAATCAAATAATGTAATACAACACAGTAACAGAATAAAGGATAAAGATCACATGATCATCTCAATAGAGGCAGAAAAAAAATTTGACAAAATTCAATACCCTTTTATGAGAAAGGTTCTCAATATACTGGAATAGAAGAAAAGTACCTCAACATAATAAAGACTACATATGAAAAGCCCACAACTAAAACATCATACTCAATGGTGAAAAATGGAAAGCTTTTATTCTAAGACCAGGAATAAGACAAGGGTGCCCACTCTTGCCACTTCTATTCAGTGTAGGTACTGGAAGTCCTAGCCAGAATAATTAGGCAACAAAAAGAAATAAAAGGCATCCAAATAGGAAAGGAAGAATTAAAAGTGTCCTTGTTCTCAGATGACATGATCTTATATATAGAAAACCCTGAAGACTCCATAAAAAACTGTTATAACTAATGAGCAAATTCAATAAAGTTGCAAGACACAAAATCAACATACAAAAATTAGTTGAACTTATATATACTAACGCTGAACTATCTGAAAAGAAAATTAGAAAAACAATTCCATTTCCAATAACACCACAAATAATTAAATACTTAGGAATAAACTTGACTAAGGAGGTAAAAGACCTGTATACTGAAAACTACAAAACATTGAAAAAAAATTAGGGGTACCTGGCTGACTCAGTTGGTAAAGCATGTGACTCTTGATCTGGGGGTCATGAGTTTGAGCCCCATGTTAGACAGAGAGATTAATTTTTTAAAAAAAGAAATAAAGAAGGCACAAATAAATGAAAAGATAGCTGTATTCATGGATCAGAAGGATTAATTTTGTTAACATGTTCATATTACCCAAAGCAGTCTACAAATTCAATGCAATCCCTATCAAAATCCCAATGGCATTTTTAATAGAAATGGAAAAAGCAATTCTACAATTCAAATGGAACCACAAAAGACCACAAGTAGCCAAATCAGTCCTGAGAAAGAACAAAGCTGGAGGCATCACATTGCCTGATTTCAAAATATATTACAAAGCTACAGTAATCAAAATGGTATTGTACTGGCATCAAGACATACACACAGACACATGGAATAGAATAGAGAGCCCAGAAATAAATCTATACATATATAGTCAACTGATCTTTGATGTGGGTACCAAAAATACACAATGGAGAAAGGAAACACAATTCAAAAAATTGTGTTGGGAAGGGGCGCCTGGGTGGCTCAGAGGGTTAAATCCTCTGCCTACAGCTCAGGTCATGATCTCAGGATCCTGGGATCGAGCCCCACATCAGGCTCTCTGCTCAGCAGGGAGCCTGCTTCCCCCTCTCTCTCTGCCTGCCTCTCTGCCTACTTGTGATCTCTCTCTCTCTGTCAAATAAATAAATAAAATCTTTAAAAAAAATCGTGTGGGAACACTGGATATCCACATTTTAAAAAAATGAAACTGACCCCCATCTTATACATACACAAAAATTAACTCAAAATGGATTAAAGACTTAACCTGAAACTGTAAAACTTCTAGAAGATAACATAGGGGAAAGCTTCAGTGATCTTGACAGTGATTTCATGGATATAACACCAAAAGCACAGGTAACAATGCCAAAAGTAAACAAATGGGGCTACATCAAACAAAGAAGCTTCTGTGTATCAAATGAAGCAGTCAATAGAGTGAAAAGATAACCAACAGAATGGAAGAAAGC
Source organism: Nasua narica (assembly GCA_028533885.1). Taxonomy (NCBI): domain Eukaryota; kingdom Metazoa; phylum Chordata; class Mammalia; order Carnivora; family Procyonidae; genus Nasua; species Nasua narica. Next base: position 99,173,516 of record CM052801.1, read on the forward strand.
ATTTGCAGACTTCTGATATGGAGTTTATCTCCAAAATATGTAAAGAATCTCCACAACTCAATAGCAAAACAAAATAAAACAAAATAAACAAATAACAACAACAAAAACCTGATAACTATTTAAAAATGACTAAGGACCTGAAAGGACATTTTTCCAAAGAAGGCATACAAATGGCCAACAGGTATATGAAAAATGCTCAACATCACTACTCATCATGAAAATACAAATCAGAACCACAATGATGTACTACCTTGCACCTGTTAGGATGACTTTTATCAAGAAAGCTGAAGATAGTAAATGTTGGCAAGGATGTAGAGAAATTGGAAGTCTTGCACACTGTTGGTGGGAATGCAAAATGGTTCAGCTGCTATGGAAAACAGTATAGGTTTCTTAAGAAACTTAAAATAGAATGTCATCTATGATTTAGCAACCCCACTTCTGGGCATTTATCCAAAAAATTGAAACCAAGATCTCAGAGATATTAGCACTGCCATGTTCATTGCAGCAATATTCACAATAGCCAAGAGGTAGGAACAACCTAAATGTCCACTGACAAATGAAGGGATAATGAAAATGTATATGCATACAATGGAATACTATTCAGCCTTTAAAAAGAAGGGAATTCTGCAACATGCAACAATGTGGATGAACCTTGAAGGCATTATGCTAAGTGAAATAAAGCAGTAACAGAAAAAACAAATACTGCATGATTCCATTTATACAAAATATCTAAGAATAGTTAAATTCATAGAATCAAAGGATAGACTAGTGGTTGCCAGGACTGAAGGGAGAAATAAATAGGGAGTTATTGATCAAGGGGCATGAAGTTTCAGTTAAGCAAGATGAATAAGCTTTAGAGATCTACTGTACAACATTGTACCTAAAGCCAACAATAATATATTATACACTTAAAATTTTGTTGAGAAGATAGATCTCATTATGTGTTTTTATCAGAATAAAATAAGTTTTTTTATAAAAGACTAACATCCGGGATGCCTGGGTGGCTTAGTCAGTTAAGCCTCTGCCTTCAGCTTAGGTCATGATCCTAGGGTCCTGGGATGGAGCCCCACATCAGGCTCCTTGCTCAGCAGAGAGTCTGCTTCTCTTTCTGCCCTTCCCCCTGCTTGTGTGCTTTCTCTCTCTCTCTCTGACAAATAAATTAATAAAATTAAAAAAAAAAACACTAGCATCCAATAATATGACTGCTAGGCTATCATTGAGTATCTACAATATGCTAAATGCTTTTATCACTTTGTCTTAATTACACCCAAAAAGCATCCATGTAAGATACACATTATTATTGTCATTTTACAGACACTTAAATCAAGACCAGAGAGATTAAGTTATTTCTTCCAAGTAACAAAGCTAATAAGTGGTCAGAGTGGGGATTAGAACTTGGGTCTGGCTGGGTGAAAGGCCCTTCTTTCTACCATGTCATACTGCCTGTGGCATCCCCTGAAACTTTCCTGCTGTGATGCCTGGGGTCTGGTACCTGGAGCCTTGCTCTGACCTAGGCATCTGAGAGGAAACCACTGAAAAGGCAGGAAGAAGTAAGCCTTACCACTCTGCCCTTTCTAGGCCTCCAGTGACACAAATGGGAGCCGGGGTCCAAACTTAAAACCTGTGAATCCTTCAGATTGCATAGAGCAGAGTCTACATTGTGCAGTGACATTTTAGTTATTCTAAGGTCACCCAAGAGAATCATAAAGTTATCAACCTCAGAAAGGCCTCTGAATTGCTGAAATAATCGTACATCTCCTGGCCTTTCTTTGCCAGAGAGCCCTGCAGGCTTTGCACACAGTCTGTCTCTCTTATACTCACATGTCTAACAAGCTCTGCTGCCAAGTCTTTCTGCCTGTAGCACATAGAAGCAGCACGTTAGGAAGAGAGGACCAGAGCTACTAGAAATGAGGCTGACAGATATCAGAAATGGCCACTGACAGGGTAGAGGCAGCAATACAGTATAAAGCAGGTTCAGATGCAAGTTTAGCCACTTGGAATTGTTTATTGCAGGAACAGAAAGTACAATGATACTAGGGAAATGAGGTATTCCTGGACTTCCTTTGCCAACTGAATTCCCGAGGTACCTCTAGAAGGAACTGACCCTGTCCCCTGGACCTGAGCACTTTGCTCAAGACTTGGGAGTATTAGGGTCAAAGGGAAGAAGTCATTTGCCATCTTTCATACGTGGGGATTTACTACTGATCCACTGTTAGAAGCACAATGAACTCCAATATTCTGACTGAAGCAAGGTTAAGTAATGGCTTCTCATTCCTTGATTCAATCGAATATTTCAATACAGCACTTAATGGGGGAGCCAAATGGTCTTGGCTAGAGCTGGAAATAGAGAGGTAAACTCAGTACCTCCTTGCCTCAATCAGGAGCAGGACTGGCAAGTAGGCCAATAACCTAATGTACTGAGTTGAATAGCGTGCTCCCAAAATTCATTCCTGTCCTAAACGTGTGAATGTGGTCTTATTTGGAAATAGGGTATTTGCAAATGTAATTAGTTAAGATGAGATCATACTAGATTAGGGTGGGCCCTACTCTAATAACTGATGCCCTTCTAAAAAGAGAAAACAGAGACCCAGATATAGGATTGCCAGCAACCACCAAAAGCTAGGAAGAGGCAAAGAAAGATCCTCCTCTATAGCGTTTAAAGAGAACATGGTCCTGCTGATGCCTCGATTTTAGGTTTCTAGTTTCTAGAAATGTGAGACAATAAATTTCTGTTGTTTCCAGCTGCCCAGCTTGTGGCATTGTGTTACGGCAACCCTAGGAAACTAATACAGTATTTTATAAATGAGTGTAGAGTTCAAACAATACTAGAAAAGGACTCTTGAGAGCTAAACCAATTTGGACCACTAGTTAAGATGGCTTTTAAATTTACACTTTGAGACACCCCACCAAAACATGGCAAGTATATACTATAAAGAGACAATTTAAAAGGCACAGCTGCACTAGAAAAATAAAATAAGTATCTCAGTGGACCAAAAATGCTTAGCAGATACCTGCTAAGCACGAATGCTAAGCACGAATGAAGCCACAGCCAGCTGAGGTCTGGATATAAATGCAGACAGAGACAATCAGATATTCTGCTCTTACGGGGTAGTAGGAAGGGACTGGATTTTACTGCTTGAAATCAGATCCTAGTGTGGTGCTTCCCCATTCATAGAAGGGTTTATAAATGTTACAACCACCCCTAACTGGTGCTATGGTTCACATCAAGCTGCAAACCAAAGGATGTAGGATGAAACAAACACAGAACTTGGTTCGAGCTGCCTGTAAACCTGGTGGCATTCCCCAAAATCACAGAAGTGTGGAGGCCTTGATCCACAAACTCAAGACCTAATTCTCAACTGGGGCCCTAGAGTGCTAGGTGGAGGCATTAGCAAGACAGCGAAGCAGGAAAGGATGTGGGCAGAGAAAAGAAGAAAATGCACAACTATGTGAGATAAGCCAAAATTTCAAAACACATGAAGAAAACTATACTATGAGTGTCAACTAAAAAACAAACAAAGCAACAACAACAAAAAAGAAAGAAAACCAACATTCAAGAGATGAATTTGCTCCTGACAAAATGAGAATAATAGTACAGCCTGAAAATAACTCAATAAAAGATATGTTTAGGATGCTCAAAGAGATGAAGAAATAACATCCATTAAAAAAAAAAAAAACATATACCAAACCAGGCATAAATGAAATAAGAATGACTAGATATGAAAAAGAACCAATTAGAAATTATGAAAATTTCTGCTTTTATTTGCTCCTCCCTGCATTAACAAATCTCTAGGATGCTACACCTAGCTCATCTAATCCAGCAGTCCTGTATGTCACTTTCTTACTAGCATTTATCTTTATTTATCTTTTCCTTGCCTAAACCCTTTTCTGCTCTGCAGACTCCTTAATTTGTGGCTAGAGCTGGATTAAGAAACAGGTAATGAAGCAGCTAATCTATAAGAGTTGGCTAAACATCACTGGATGCATTGGATATAGGAGGCCAATTTACTCACACACAGTCACCAGTGTCTTTACCGTGTCCCTTAGCCTCCCCTTCCTTCTCTACGCATCTCCCCACCAACCTCCCTGTCCCATGTGCATGCCTCAAGATCCCATTCTCTAACATATGAACTATCTCCCACCTCCAGCATCTGTGTGCATTTCTTGCCCACTAATAGGAGTTCTACAGCCCCCAGGGTATAGTGACTAATTTAACAAATTCCCTTTCGTTTACTCACTTACACACTTTCCAAAGATCAATGGTTTTCGAAATGTGGTACCTAGACCAACAGCATCACCATCACCTGGAAACTGGTTAGAAATGCAAATTCTTTTCCCTGACCCTAGACTTACTGAATCAGTATCTCCAGGGGTGGCACCCAGCAGTGTGTGCTTTAACAAGCCCTTGGATAATTCTGACACGTGTTTACATTTGAGAACTGCTGCTATAGACATTTGTGTAACGAGTACTCATAAGGTGCTGGGCACTATGCTAGGTGCTGGGCACACACTCTCTCTTGCTGTTATAGCTCTTTTTCTGAAGCCCTCCATGGAGTAATGTGGGAGATTCGGGGACTTCCAGAGTGGTGAACAAATGATCAGCATGGCGTGGACTAAGCAAAGAGAAGGAAAGAACAACATTTCTGAGGCTGACAGATCTGAAGTGAGAGGGCAAAGAGAAGGACTATTAAAGGCACTTGTCCAGAGCTGGGTAACAGATGTAATGATCGTAGCCTGACTAAGATCAATAAACAGAGTCATGCGTGTGCTGGGCATCCTGTCAGATAAGCCCACGAGCCCCTAAAGCCTGGTGCTGGAGAGGCAATGGAAAAGACAGAGAATGTGATACATGTGTTGATGCCAAGTGAAGTTGAAATGTGTCAGGGATCCATACAAACACTGATTCAGCAGTTGGCCAATACAGAGGGCATTGGCTGAGCTTCTGCTCTGGCGATGCAGAAATGATTCAGCCATGGTCCTTTCCTACCAGTAGTTCATGGTTACCTGGGGGCAGACATAGAATCAGTACGTGTGGTACAGTCAGGAAACACACTCTAGTAGGGGGTTGTGGGGACTCCCAGTTTCTGCTGGAAGAGGTTGGGGAAAGCTTTTGCAGGGGAGATGACGTTTGAAGGATGGCTGGGAATGGCCAGGCAGAAAGGATGTGAGAATCTGCCAAGCAGAGGGGACACTTGTATGATGACATGGAAGGGTGGAAGGGAAGAGCAAGGGGTTTGGGATGGCCATGGTAGTGAAGTAGGTGGCAGCAAATGGCAGAGAACAGGCAGAAGTAGGTGGGGTTGGAATAGGTTATGGCTCTGGATTTCATCCTATAGGTGATGGGGAATCACGGATATTTCAAAGCAGAGGGGTGACATGGAAGACTTGGTATATTAGGTCACTATGGGGACTGTGTGGTATGGATCTTTGGCCCCAGCATAGAATGAGAATGGGTTGGAAAGGTTCTCTCAGGACTAGGTTCTGTGCTGGGCACTGGGGTGTATAAGATGAACCAAACACAGCCCCTTCCCTCAAGAGCTGAGCATGTGGAAGGAAGCCCAAGACACATACATAAGGCAAGGGAAAGTGACTTCTTTCACTTTATATGGTGTACTAGTTTCCTATAGCTGCTGAAACAAGTGACTGTAAAAAGTGGCTTAAAACAACACAAATTTATTATCTTACAGTTCTGGAGGTATCTTACAGAAATGGTCTGGCAGGATTCCGTTCCTTCTGGAGGCTCTAGGGGAGAATCTATTTCTCTGCCTTTTCTAGCTCCTAGAGGTGCCCACATTCTTTGGCTAGATGCCCCACATCACTCCACTCCTACTTCTTTCATCACATCTCCTTCTCTGATGCCGACCCTCCTGAATCCCTCTCTATAAGGACCCCATGATTACATTTAAGGCCAAGCCAGAAAATCCAGGATGATTTCTCTATCTCAAGATCCTCAGTCAATCACATTTGCAAAGTCCCTTTTGCCATGGCAGGTAATATCTTTCTAGGTTCTGAGGATTAAAAACATGGACAGCATTGGGGGACCATTGTTCAACCAGCCAAAATGAGAAGGGTTCTTATGTTTTCATGAATAAATGATGATGATAAGGCCATTTTCTCTTGAGTGCTTACTATCTGCCATATATTTTCCATTTAACTCTTGCAGGGACTCTAAGACGGTATGTTCCGTCCCTATCCTTTCAGTTGCCAAAAACAACCCAGCTAGGAAGTGGGGAATGGGCTGGAAGCTTCTATTCTCAGTGTTATACCTTCTCTCTCCATGTGTGTTCCTCAACAGCTGACCACTTTTGTTACAAAGTTCTATGTTAATGTTTTATCTTCTGCATTTCTTTTTTTGAAAATAGCTTTAGTGGTTTTTGCAGAAAAAATGACACATGCCCATTTTAAAACTGCAAACAATACTGAAAGTACAAAGAAAAATTAAAATCACACCCACATCTCGTTTTCCAAGGATAACTATTGTTAACATTTGGTGAACATTCTCCAGACTGCTGTCTATGCATCATAAATATGCCATTCTATAAAGCACTTCATCTCCACTCTACAGCATGAATATCTTTCTATGTCAATACTTGTCAACTCCTCCAAGCAAGCTTGCTGAGTCAAAGGCTGTGCACATTTTACATGTTAATACACATTGCCAAATAGCTCTCAAAATATATTAATTTACACTCTTTACCAAAAGTGCAAGACCTAGACCGGTTTAATCAGTCTTTCAAATCTTTGGCGATTTGGTGAAAAAGAACACCTTTCCTTGGCATTGCTTTGATTATTATTGATAACATCTTTCCGCATCTTTATTGGCCATCTATATTTATTCTCTTGGAATGGTTTATTCAGGGCCTTTGTGTATTTTTCTGTTGGGATGTTTGCTCTTTTCGTTATGGATTTGTAAGAGCTTATTATAGAGAGGGCTGTAGAGCTTGTGTCATATCTGCTGCAAATATTTTTCTCACACTGAGTTACTATATATATGATACTATTTATATGATCTTGTTTATTGCATTTTTCCACCTAGAAGGTTTTCATTTATATGCAGTCAAATTCATAACCTTTTTTCTCTCTGACTTCAAGGTTTTCTGTCATGTTTAGAAAAACTTATCCTAACCCAAAATGATAATTTCTATAACGAGAAAAGCTCCCTGTGTTCTTCTTGTACTTTTATGGCTTCATATTTAACATTTAAGTCTTTGACACACCTGGAGTTTATTTCAGTGTAAGGAGTGAGGTAGATGTGACTCTATACTTTTCTAAATAGCTATCACCATCCTTTCAACACTGATTTGAAATAGCACCTTTATCATATACTAAACGTGCATATATATGTGGGTATATTTTTGGACTTTCTGCTCTAATCAATTGACCTATTTTCCCCCTGTGCAGAAACCTTATAATGTACTTCCCCAGCTGGTAGGAAGAGCTTGTCCTCATGGCTCTTCTTTCTGAATATTCTTGCCATGTGCTTATTTTTCTAGGTGACCTCTTGAATAGTTTTACTCAGTTCTGAAAATCTTTTTAGAATTTTTGTTGAGTTTTTTTGAATTTATAGATCAATTTATGGATAATTGGTATATTTTCAATATTGAATTCTAGGAACAAGGCATATTTCTCCGTTTACCCAGGTCTTCCTTAATGCCCCTTCATAGAGCTTTATAGTTGTATTTCCTGTGGTTGCTGTAAATGACCACAACCTGGGTAGTTTAAAACACCCAAAATTTATTCTACCACAGTTCTAGAGACCAGAAGTCCAAAATTCATACCACCAGGCCAAAATCAAAGTGTCAGCAGAGCTGCAGTCCTTCCAGAGGCTCCAAGGGAGAATCTGTTCTTTGTCTCTCACAGCTTCTAATCTAAAGCTTCCAGCAGTCTTCAGCTTATGGCTACATCATGCAGATCTCTGCCTCATGGTCACAATGACTTCTCCTCTGTGCGACTGTCAAATCTCTTTCTGCTTCCCTCTTAAAGGGATACGTGTGATTGCATTTGGTCCCACCCAGATAATCTAGGATAATCTCCGCATTTCAGGATCCTGAATTTAATCACATTTGCAAAGATGTTCTTTCTGTATAAGGTCACATATACAGGTTCTAGGTTGGGGGCCATTATTCAGCTTATAACACTACTTTTTGTTACCACTTGGGTTGTGAAGCAATGTATTCCCATGACTGTAACTCTTCTTTATACACCTACCAATCTCTCTTTCATTAAGGAAATAATAAGTAAAATTAATTGACTGATTGATTGATCTCTGCTTGGGCTAGAGATGAGAGCAAGGAGAGGGTCCTGGAGGGGTACTGTGGAGCAGAGGACAGTTAACATTATGTCAGAACTCGCCGTAAAGATCTGACTCTTTGACTCCTGAATTCATAAACCCAGAGGTCTCATTCTCTCCTCTAATTTTGGGGGCTGATTTCTCAACTGCCTCTGAAAGTCATATATCAACTGGAATGCATTAAGCACAAATTCATGTTTGCATATGTTGAGTAAACGGAATTGTGGAGAAAGATTCCCCAACTTGTGCCCTTACCCTAAGATGACCTGTTAAAACAGTGTTTATTGCCATCTTGGGAGGCAGCAAGCAGCATGGCAAGGTGACTGAGCTTGGAGTCAAGAAAGCTGAGTTTTGACCCAGCTCTATTCTGCTAGCTGGATGTGACCAATCACTTAGCCTGTCTGGGCCTCAGTTTCTTTGTCTTTGAATGGAGCTGTTGAAATCTGTGTTGCTCTCCTCACAGGGCAGAAGCCAAGTATGCATGCCCTTTACCCACCTGCAAGAGTATGGCTTATGCAGGATGAACAAGGATGGCCATCCAACCATGTACTCCCAGGTGGCAGGTGGTCGACTGGCCCGAAATCTGGGCAGGCCCTGTAGGAGGAATCAGGTCCCTGGGAGACATCAAGACAGGCATGCGGTGAAGTACATGTGTTCATATACCACCCCACACCCTAGCTGCCTGGGGTCTGGTAGCTGAGAGATTTGCCGTGTTGAGCCTTGTAAATGAATAAAGTAGGTAATTTCATATTGATAAGACAACTACAGGAAAGACTTTGCTCGTGTTTGCTTTGTTGCCTAGGGTTTTCTTTGTAGCAAACGTTAAGGCTGCAGATAATTTCTATATTCTTTCCCATCTCTCTCTACCTCCCCAGAGAGGTGGGAGTGGTAGATGGAAATTACGAAAAGTCTACATTCCTTGGGAAGATTAGTCGGTTTGGGGTTTTTTTGGAATAAATCTGAGTCCTGAATGAACATATTGTTAATGTGGTATCGAGAGGAGAGCAGAAAGAAAAATGACATACTGTGCACTATCTTGGATTCCAGAAAGAGAAAGCCAGTCTGCAAGTGCCGAGGCCACCTATCAGCTGATCCTCTGCTCTAAGGCATCCCTGTGGCCTCTCCTGTGCCCCCTTGTGATAGGCCACCTGGGACCTCAGTCCTGTATTTCTCTAGCGTTGTGCCCTGATGCTCCAATGACCACATAAAAGATCTGCCTACCCTACTCCAAGCCCAGTGCCCCTCATGTTCTTCTTCCTACCCTTACTCCCAACTGCATCCTTCTCCTGTCCCCACTGGAGAAGCCACCACAGTGCCCTTAATGGCACATGGCTTCAGCATCTGTGGAGGATAGCAATGAGGACCATCGGAGTACTGGGGTGCTGAAAACCACAGACACTCGGAACCCACTGCCCATAGAGCATGCAGTATGCCAGTGATGCAATCCATACCATCCCCAGGCTAAGTTTCCAGAGGTCTCTAAGGTCACCTAATAAGCTGCCCCAGGTATATTCTTGGTTGCCTACATTACCCTACCTGTTACCATCCTCCATCAACACATATACCAATCTGCCTCCGGCTCACCGCCCCCATGGGTGCCCTGTCTGCACAGAGCAAGAAGTTACTCCCTTCCCATTTGAGTGAACCTTGGTGCCGGCTAACTTTCTCTGTGTTATGTGATGATTTATGTCACCCACTCAGGGTAAAATTTTCCCTTGCCTGTTCATTCAGTTCCCCAGCTCAGAACAAGCCTCTCTAGAGCAAAGTGAATCAGGTAGAATCTCCTCAAAGAGATTGTTGTTCCCTGACTAGTGCTGAGTAAAATTCAAGAATCCATAGTTAGTCCAACCTTCTTTCTCATTCTTAAGTGGAGAAAGTGAGCACAGGGGGGTCACATCTCCAGTCCTCAGCAGGGTCGAATCCAAGTCTCTTGATTTCCAGTCCTGTCCTCTCTCTACTCCACCACCCTACTTGCCTTTTGTGCATGTGGCTGAGAGGGCCAGCCTTCTTCAGCTTACCACTCTCAACATAACTTGGACAAGAACTCAGATTTCACAGCCATGGCAGTGGAGTGTTAAATGTGGGCGTGGAGGGTGGATGAACAGTGGCATCTCTAACTTCATGGGTTCAGCCTATAACTGCGGGACTCAGAGCCAACAGCTGCAGGCCTGACAGGCCTGGATCTACATGTCCATGACAGTGGAGACAGATTTACCTCGGGGGGCCTGGTAACACTAGAATGGACTGCAGTAACAGAGCTTGTTTCTTTCCTTTGATAAATGAATGGGTTGGTAGAGTGACCATGGGAAAATACCAGGTAGGTGGAAGAGCACCTCTCAAGTTTGAGCCCCTAAGGCCTTTCCGGGATATCTTGGAAACTTCCAGCAGCCAGTTGTCAAAGTGGCCTTTAATCCAGCTGAGTGCAGAACTGGGGGACTGGAGTGTTCTCTGGGGCTAGATTTGAGATGTGCCTCTAGCAGAAATGCTTAGTGTAAGGTTATTTGCTCTTCCAAAGCCCAAGCAGCCTGGGCACAGAGAGTGACTAAGCAAAGATTAAAGCCCCCTAAAGTACTAGGAAGATTATGCTGCCGTGATCTTGTCATGGATTATAGGCCCACCATGCAAACAGCCCAGAGGAAGAGCCAAGCTGCAGTGGTGGCTCTTGAGCTACACACAGAGTGTGAGAGCCAGTAGGTACGGCGTTGGCATTCTTGCCGATGGCCTTGTTATCATTGTGACCCTCCAAATGACTGCCTGCCGTTGAGTGCCTCCTGTGCACTGAGCATGTGGTAAGCATTCACCCCTGCCCAGATTCTCACAACTACCCTGTGAAGTGGATATTGCAGTTAGCTCCTTTTTATAGATAAGGAAATCAAGGCTCAGAGAGGTAGAGTTACTCACTGGTCTCTCAGCTGCTAAGAAAGTGGCTATGAGATGAACAGGACCTGGCTCTTGTTCTCAAGATATCTAGAGACAGAGTAAATGGATAAGAACTCCCGTTTATTGGACATCCTCAGGAAAATGCAGCTCCAGTAAGTTAAGCAACTTGAGCAAGGTGTCGCAGCTAATAAAAGCAGAGCTGGGATTTGAACCACTGAGACAGAGGTTCTCAAATTATTTGGTCCCTTTTTTTTTCTCCCCAAATATGTTTAATTTTTCAGTGTTACAAGATTGATTGTTCATGCACCACACCCAGTGCTCCATGCACTACGTGCCCTCCTCAATACCCACCACCAGGCTCGCCCAACCCCCCACCCCTCCCCTCCAAAACCCTCAGTTTGTTGCTCAGAGTCCACAGTCTCTCGTGGTTCATCGCCCCCTCTGATTTTCCCCCATTCACCCTTCCCTTCCTTCTCACATGGACGGGAGTGGAAGAGATTATGCAGAGTGAAATAAGTCAAGCGGAGAGAGTCAATTATCTTATGGTCCCACTTACGTGTGGAGCATAAGGGTATATTCTTTTTTTTTTAAGATTTTATTTATTTATTTGACAGAGAGAGAAATCACAAGTAGGCAGAGAGGCAGGCAGAGAGAGGGGGAAGCAGGCTCCCCACTGAGCAGAGAGCTCGATGTGGGGCTCAATCCCAGGACCCTGAGATCATGACCTGAGCCGAAGGCAGAAGCTTTAACCCACTGAGCCACCCAGGCGCCCCAGTTATGATATATTCTTAAGGGATGAAATATATGAAGGAAATCCAGCCTCACACAGATATGCAATTAGAGAAGGGCAGAATATTTTAATTGACTTTTCATATAATTGTGGAATTCTTCTTTGCTATGACACCAAAACTCAACCAGCAGTTGTTTCTTATAGGTTAAGTGCAGTGTGGAATGCGAAATGATATTAATGAACTTTCCATACTTAACTCTATTGAGCCCCCACAGGACTCTCTTACACTTTAAATGGATCTTTTACCCAGCTGTGGGTTGGTAACATCCTACTTTGGTCACTTGGAAAACATTGGTGCCCTGGACTTATGAGGAACTTCCATATGTTGGCACATTTCTCTCTGACATCAAAAAAAATCACGTTTTCTCTCCGACATAAAAAAAAAAAATCACATTTGTTACCATAACCATCCATCTCATTGGAAAAAGTAACTATTGGGAAGCTGTCAAGCTCACAGTGGTGGATACAAGCTTTTCAAATTTTTAATTTTGGCATTAAAGCTGAAGTTTTATCGTTGGCAAAAAATACTGTCAGTTGTTTTCCTTGAAGTGATGGGCTCACTTCGTTCATTTACGAGAAAATGTCTGCCGAATACCCAAATCTGAATAACATTAGTTAGTCATTCTTTCAAGTAAATATGATGCTCTATGAAAAACCAGCCAATTCAGCTCACGATTCAAAACAATCACACGAGGGCTTTGCCTTGACTCAACTGTTGTGCTTTGGTTTCCAACACAAGTTCTTTAAACACATTTCCAGTTTTGTCACACAGAATTTTTTAAATATGGGTACTCAAGGGTCAATATTTAATGAAGTTAATTATTACTGCTTCATTTACAACATTCTTAAGTGAATCTGGCTTTTTTTTTTTTTTTTTTAAATGCAAGCACTTGGCAGTGAAGAATCCAATGACAGCTAGTACAATTTGGTGCCGCTGCCCTGATTCATGCTCAGGCATCTGCTGTTTTACCCACCACTGCTTTTTTTTTTAAAGTATATAGTTAACGTACACTGTTATATTCGTTTCAGGTGTACAACATATTGATTCAACAATTCTATACATTACTCAGTGCTCACCACAATAGGGGTAGCTACCATCTGTCACCATACAAAGTTATTACAATATTGTTAACTATATTCCCTATGCTGTACCTTTCATCTCTGTGACATATCTATTTTATAACTGAAAGCTTGTACCTCTTGATCCCCTCCATCTATTTTATCCACCCCCACCCACCTGCCCTCTGGCAACCACTAGCTTGTTATGTGTATTTAAGAGTCTGTTTTGGGGTTTGTTTGTTTACTTGTTTATTCGTTTGTTTTGTTTTTTAGATTCCACATGCAAGTAATATTATATGGTATTTGTCTTTCCCTATCTGACATACTTCATTTAGCGTAATACCCTCTAGGTCCATCCATTTTGTCACAAGTGGCAAGATCTCAGTAATCCCACTGCTGAGTATTTACCTAAAGAAAACAAAAACACTAATTCAAAAAGATATATGCACCCCTATGTTTATTGCAGCAGTATTTACCATAAGCAAGATATAGAAGTGGGCACCTGGGTGGCTCAGTGGGTTAAAGCCTCTGCCTTCGGCTCAGGTCATGATCTCAGGATCTCAGGGTCCTGGGATCGAGCCCCGCATCGGGCTCTCTGCTCAGCAGGGAGTCTGCTTCCCCCTCTCTCTCTGCCTGCCTTTCTGCCTACTTGTGATCTCTCTCTGTCAAATAAATAAATAAAATCTTTAAAAAAAAAAAAAAGATATAGAAGTAACCCAGTATCCATTAGTAGATGAATGGATGGAGAATAATATATTATTAAGATATATATGTGCATATATATGCATATACACACATACTTATATATCTTATGTATTATATATATATACCTTATGTATTATTAAGATATATTAATATATATAATATGTATGCCCCACATCTTATATATTAAGATTTTAATATATATTATTAAGATATGTATACCTTATATATATACTTAAATATTAAGATATATTCATATGTATTACTTATGTATATATATACACCCCCACATCATATATATATATATATATATACACACACAATGCAGTAAAATTCGCCAGTGCTTTTGTGCTACCAGTGCCAATGTCCATCCAGTGGAAAAGTCAAAGAATGTTTGAGTGTTATTGTGAAAATAGTTTTGACCTTGCAGATCCCCTAAAAGGTTCTTTAGGATCTCTGGTATTCCACGAATCTCACTCTGAGAACAGCTGCATGAGGCTCTGCATACATCTGTTCATGCTACTTCTCTTAATCTGGACTTTTGATGGCTTCCTATTACCTGCAGAATCAGGCCTGATCTCAGCCCACACTGTCAGCCCAGAACACAGAGTTCGAGTCAAATAAGACCTTCACCATTCTCCAAGTATGTCCTTCTATGCCTTTGCCCATGCTTTCCCCTCCCCCAGAACACCTTCATCACCATCTCTGGCTATTGAAATACTACTTACCCTCCCAGGTCCAGGTCAACTATTGCCTCTTCCAGGAAGCCTTCCCTGGTTTTTGTGAAAAGTAAAAACAAATCATGTTTTCCTCTGAACTTCCTGATCCCACTCTCAAGCTGGATGTTATAATAGAAGGAGGAGGAGTATCCTTGTCTCTTGAGTTCCCCAAAGGTGGACACTGAGTCTTTCCTCTCCATTTCCCATAGGACAGCCTTGTTCATCACTGGGGTGGGGGATGTTTGTTCACTTGGACTCCAGTGCCAAGAATGTAAAACTTGAAAATGCCACATGACTGTATCTGTGAATGCTAAAAAGCTCATGGAGCATATTCTGACTTGAGTCCCCAAGGAATGTTACCATCACTATTGACACTCGTCCATGCTTCTGAAAGATGATCTTATTGGAGGGGAGCCTGGGTGGCTCAGCTGGTTAAGCGTCTGACTCTTGATTTCAGCTCAGGTCATGATCTCAGGGTCCTGGGATCGAGCCCTATATCAGGCTCTGCACTCAGTGGGGAGTTTGCTTGAGGATTGTCTCTCTCCCTTTGCCTCTGCCCCTTCCCCCACTATCTCTCAAGTAAATAAATCTTTTTTTTTTTTAATGATCTTATTGTAGGGATATGTCCTACTTCTGGGCTACTCCAGCCCCAGGATTCTTGGCTCCTAAAGAGGGAAGAATCCTCAAGAGGGAGAAAGCCTCCTGGACCCAAGCTGTACTGAATGTTCTATGTCTCTTACCTTCTGTTTCTCACAGGACACAGTTCGCGCCCCTGTGCTCTGCCATAGGTCAGACTGGAGGCCCAGCTTTCCTCAATGGCTTGCAATTTAAATAAGATCATGCTAATGGCTCCCAAAGATCACCCAACACTCTGGCCCCATGTGCCCAGCCCGACCTGGGCTGGAAGACTTTATCTAATTTAGAGCTCATCTTAGAACCTTGCAGAATCCCAGTTGATGCCTGCAGAGATGCACTTTTTTGTTTCAAAGGCCAATTTAATTTTGATGCCTTTGGCCTCAATAGTTGTTTCCTGATTTCCAGGAATTGCTCTCAATTTACCAGTTGCCAGCTCATAGCTCTGTGCACCAGCCTTTTGCCTGTCTGTTGTGCTCTAACTTCTCTCTCCTCGTTGATCACATTGGCTGGCAGGGGCGTGGAGGGGAGAAGGAGAGACCTGTGCAGGCTGGAGCACGGCTCAGTTGGAGGAAGCAACTTATGCAGTGGAGACTGAGAGACTCTGACCTGGGGCCTGGAGAACACAGAGGGCAACACATGGAGATGGGCAAGAAGAGTCAACTGGTCAGTATGAATTGGTGCCCTTACGGTAGGCTCAGATAAGCAGTCAGGGCCTTGGGCTGCATCAACAGAGGCCACGCATTCAGAACAAGGGAAGTGGGTGTGCTGCCCTCTCTTGCAGTTTAGTGTATAAGGCATGGACTCTGGAACCAGCACGGCTGATTTGACTTTTGACTACCACTTATCTCTGTGCCTTTGGGCAAGTTACTTAACACCTCTGAGACTCAGATGGTTTGCTTCATCTTTTCAGTGAGTACAATAATAGAAACTACCTGCAAGTGCTGTCAGGAAGATTCAATGAGGTACTAGAAGCCAAGTGTTGGCAGTGTCTGGTCTGTACAGCTCTCCCCCTGCTCTGCTCTGGCCGGACACCAACCAGATATTCTGGCTAGTTCTGGGCCTCACACTTGGAAGAACCCTGTCAAACTAGAGCATATCTGAAGGAGGAAAGGCTAGAGGGTGGAACCCTGTCAAACTAGAGCATATCTGAAGGAGGAAAGGCTAGAGGGTGGAACCCTGTCAAACTAGAGCATATCTGAAGGAGGAAAGGCTAGAGGGTAGATAGAACTACCATTTTCCCAGTGGGAGAGAGGGCATCTACTGATGTGGCTAGCAGTTTCCTTAAGGACTGGGATGGGTTGCAGAAGAGGCTAATACATTAGCAGATTCTGGTGCAATAGAAGGAAGAAGGCCCTTCAAGAAGTCAGAGTCATATTAGTATTGACTACTTTAGGAAGGAGGGAGTTTGAGACTGAGGTTCCTTTCGGTGGAGACCTACCAAGAGGGACTAGATAGCCACAGAGCAGAAATGGTTCAGAAGCGGGAGGGAGCATGGAGTGGTAGCCATGCCCAGGCCTCCAGGGTGTCTGGAGTGCAACTTTGTTCTCTCCCTACCCCAGGCTGCAAACTGCAAAGGCATTCTGCTCTGGCTTGGCTTACTGTGAGAGGTGCAGGCCATTCCTAGGGACCCACAAGCTGCATGCCAGCCAAGGACACCCCTGTTGGAATTGCAGAGGAACACCACCAGTGTGGTTGCTCTTGGCGCCATAGCAGCTGGAGTCTGGTCCATCCCAGCACTGCCCCTCTCCTGGCCATCAGCAGCCATACACAATGCCATGGGCCACTGTGGCTTCCCGGGCAGCTGTGGGTAACTGAGCCAGGAGAACCCCCTGAGTTCCTTACTCCAGCCCTCTCCTTTTCCAGCTGAGGGACCTGAGCCCTGTGGGAAGCAAGGCCTCCTAATGCCATGATGATATGTAGGAATGGAGTCACTCCCCCCAAAGCTTTGTCCTGCCTTGTGCACAGGGACCCTGCACAAATGAGCTGGGCTGGGCCCTGACCTTGCCCTGAGTGCAGCAGGCTGATCCAGGCAATGAAAGCCTGGGGACTGGGCAACAAGTCCCTGCTCTGTCCCTCACTTTCCAGGGGACCTTGAGGCAGGGAAGCCCCCTCCTGTGAGGCCACTCCAGTTCTGAAAGGAGAAGGTGGCAGTTGGTCTTGTCAGTGACCTCTGTGCCCTGATAGCCAGACTTCTAGGAAGTCAATGACCTATAATCCATTGGTGGGGATGGATGTAGTGGAGTGAATGGTGGCCCAAAAAGGACATGTCCAAGCCCTAACCTCCAGATCCTGTGAATGTACCTGGTTTGGAAAAAGGGTCTTTGGAAGTCATCAACTTAAGGATTTCAAGATAAAATCATCCTGGATGGTCCCAGTAGAGCCCCAATCAAGCGACAAGTGTCCTTATAAGACACAGAAGAAGAGACTGACAGAATGGGAGAAGATATTCACAAATGACATATCAGATAAAGGGTTAGTATCC